>CP119828.1:0-438656 GCA_033953505.1 Leishmania tarentolae
TCAGTTTCGACGACAAGAATGCCACGCTGTTAAGGGTGAGGGCGGAGTTTTTTCACATTACAGAGGCATTATAAGGGCGCAAATTTGGGAATTGTAGATGTGCGACTGTACTCCTTACCATTTTTCTTTTTTTTCGGGGAGAGGAATTGTGGCATATAGGCGTTGGAAAGGAGTGAACTGTGAAAGAGGAGTTCCTTGTTTGAGTAGGATGTTTGTTTCACCGTAGACGGAAGCGGGAATATGTGTTCTTTTCCGGGCAAAGGTGAGCACTGCTGAGGTTAATGCTACTTCTGTCTGCCAAAAAGAGTGGATGTTAGACACGCAGCTGGACCAAATTGACGCAATCATGAAGGAGGTGGTGACGAGTAAGGGACGATGGCCACGTTCAATGGGTTCATCGCGCAAATGTTTTGGGTTGTGAAGACGCAAGAACTACAGATCAAATCGCTCAATACCCACAAGTGTATACGCCCCGTTACCTCTGTTTTTATCTCTCTTCTCTTTCTTTCAACGTAGCAGCTGGGCTGGAAAGAGAGTTAATCTTAGTGTGGCATGGTTCGCTGACGCTGGTAACCATAATGTTTTTTATTTACAGGAAGCGTGAAGTTTTTGTTTGGTAGTTCAGGAGAGTGCTGAGAACGTTATGCAAAGGATTTGGTAGTGTGTTTTGTGGTTCTCGTTTTGTCATTGTTGAGACAGAAAAGTGACGATTGATATTGTTGTTGTGGGGGAAGAGTTGAGGTACCATTGAAGTGATGACTGGACATGTGCGTGTCCTCCTGACAGTAAGTGCGTCAAGGCTGTGGGTATGGTGTTTCCTCCATCATATCCACGAAAGGGATTGGGCTTTAGGAGTGCTTTAAGAAGTAGAAGCGTATTTGTCGGATATCTCTTTTGCGATGTCAATATATGCACCCACCGACTTCCCGTATTAGTCGATTATGTGTTCACGTGAGGTTCGCTAATATTACTGTAATACGGTCCTTCCGTACAACTGTTAGCCGTCGCTACGAAGCAGATAGGTTTTCGCAGGTGCCCATTCTTGTTCTCAATGCAGTCCTCATGAGATTCGTGGTTTTTTCAGCAGATGCAGATTTCATAGATGACTTTCTGTGCAACTGTCACTATTAGCTGTTGCATTTCTGCTTTGGCTGTCGGAGTGCTTTATACCTTTTTTTATATTTTTTTTTGAAGAGGGGGGGGGGGGCGCAGTTGCTGTTGTTTACTCCTGGGGGCTTGTGCGGGCAACTGCAAAGTTCCTTTAAAGGCTAGCACCCTTTGTGAAGTGCTAGCCTTTTGGAGGCCCCTACTACATAGGGCGATCAAAGCGTTTTTGTGAAAGTGTAGCAAGTGCAGAGAAACAGTGATGGATGTATCGGCGAGAGGCACTTATAGTGCGTGCAGAGGTAATTGGTGTCAGCATACGTCAAGGACGGAAGAGGGAGGAGAAAGAAAAGATGTTTTGTCTTTTGAGATGTGGAAATGGTCCAAAGAGAATATTAATTGGAAGCTTCATGGCGTGATATTGGGTGTGTTCTACATGGCTGCTAGCATAGAGCGATTTTCCCGTGTTTATCTGTTATGTAACTGTTGTTACTTTTGTCTGCTGCAGGATCAGTATTCTTGTTGTGAAGGAAGGACTCTTTTTTCACTTACCTCCTCGTGAGTGGAAGCGTACATTGTTGCAAAGTTGAAAAATTGCGCCGCCAACTCAGCAAAGCTGATCATATTTAGAGAAGAAAAGTTTCCTTGCCATGCGGCTGTCAAGCTAGATGTTCTGTCATCATCAAGAGTGCAGTGAGATTCTGTGAAACTATGAGAAAAATAATGTTTCATCCCATTGTTCGCTCATTTTAGTCTCACGTTCTTTTTATTTGAGGAATCTGTAGATCTTGTTTCATGTGGGTTTTTTTTTTGTAAAGGGTGTCCAACAATGGATTACAGCAATAAAATTTCCATGGTCTGCTGCTCGCTTTAAAAAGGTGCGCGCAGGAGCTTGCGTTGGGCACCGGCAAAAACGCTTAGTATGCGTGATTTTCTGTCTATTTTGTGTGTGTGTGTGTGTGTTGGCTGTCGAGCACCTTGTGTGTTTGTCGTTCGGGCACTGCATAATCATGTGGACGGAAGGTCGAGGTAGGTTGTTGGGGGAGCGTTTGGATGTAGGTGATGGCATTGTTACAGTGCTTTGATGGGAGTGTTGATATGGAGGCTATAGGAAGTAATCGAAGTGTGTGCTGCTTTTGAAAAATCGAAGTGACTTTTCCAGGTGGCAGCAGAACAGGAATTTGGAATTAGGACAAAAGATGCTCGAATTCGAAGTATGTTGAGATTTTCGTTGTTGTTGTTGCTCAACTTTAATATATTTTTTTTCACGCGGGTTTCAGTGAAATATCTTAGTGAAGTTGGTTGAAAGTGTGGGTTTTAGCAAGAGTAGCGTCCTGCTTTTCTTCATCTGAAGTCCTCTATCGCGCTCTTCTGTGCTGCAGTTGCCGAAGGCATTGCTAAGTCAAGCACTGTATCTCTCGTCGTTGTTAAACACCTTGCTCGGCGTGATGTCCTTTCCGAGCTACAAAGAAAGTATGCTTTGAAAGACGCAGGTGTGTATGGGTGGGTGCGTATATATGTGGAATGGTCTCTTTTGACTTGATCAATTGTGAGATGCTTCTCAGTGTGATTCATTTTAGGGACTGCGTAGGAAATTCGATGTGCGTTTCTCTATAGCAGCTCGAATTTGTTTTTTTTGTTGTTGTTGGGAAGGGTATGATTGACATGAAATATGTAATCTCGTTATGTTTTGATCCGTTTAGAGAAAAACACGTGTGTTACGCATTCTTGCAGCGCTGATGTAGCGCTCCTATTCATGTATGTTTGAGTGTGGAGCTGTGTGGAGGGTATAGAGAGTTGAGCTGATCACAGAAACGTTGTCTTACTGATTAGAATTGCAAGGGGTTAAAGGTGCAGTTCACCTTCTATATTGTGGGTGCTTGCTCTTATATATATATATATATATATATATATATTGTATGGCGAATAGGACTGGTAGCTTCTACTGCTGCTGCCAGGGAGGCTGATGAACTCGTCGTGACTGCCCGGGTAGGAAGTCTTGGTGCCGATGGGATTGGAATTCGTTTTAAGAGCTAGGAAGCGGGCCTCGGGCTTCTTAGTTTTTTTCCCCAGCTACACTCAGGGAAGCAACATCGTTTGTTAACAAGAGGGAGTTTGAAGACGGTCACTGTGAAAGAAGAACCAGTGAATATTTTTCTAGAGTTGTGAGATGGTGTGAATGTCGCTTGTGAGTGGTTGGGGCATCATAATGTGTGTACATGTTTGCCGTATAGTCAACTAAGATGTTGACACACACACACAGTATGGGAAAGTGAATGGTTTAGCAGCTCCTCGTTATCCTTTCGAGGGATTATGCCAAAAGAAATGCATTCAGAGCTATTAACGTCTTTTAGGAATTTTGAGCGCAAAAAAGACAGGAATATCGGAAAGCAATGTCATCATGAAGAGTGAAGGAGGGTATGCTCCTCATTCCAATGGTATGCTGTAGCATACGCTCGTGTTCGATTTACTTCAGTGTGTTTTTTTGTTTCACATGTGTAGGAAGAGGCTCGGTGTAGTCGTTTCACTTCCCCTCCACTCATCCCGCCAACTACCCAAGATTGCAAAATGTTTAGGCAACGAATTAAAAGAGGTGTATGAGAAAGGATGCCAAATGAGTGCACACCTTGAGGGGAATACGAAAGTTGTCAACTAGGAAGAGTGGAAATGACCTAGATGTATGTCTCCTGCTTTCCTTTTCATATCTGTGTTTCCCCTTGTTTCTCAGTCATTGTTATCCACATTTTCTGTCTCTACCGGTGGCCTTACATTGCTGTGCTTTACAGTCACAAATCACGAGGCTGCCGCTTCACACGACTTTAGGCCACTAGCACGAGGAAAAGGAAAGTCGAAAATGGCTACACTTGTACTGCCGGATGATCCGGCCTCGATGGACGGTGAAGTAATCTGTGCGTTGCTAGAGGTAAATGAGGCTCATGGTCTATCGCAGGATGAAGTCAACAGGCGCCTTCATGAGTTGGGCAAAAATGAGTTTCCTAAGGCACCTGCAACACCCTTCTGGAAGCTAGTTCTTGGTCAATTCGAGGACACACTTGTTCGCATTCTACTTCTGGCGGCATTTGTGAGTTTCTGCCTGGCGGTCCTGGAAAGCAACATGATGGACCTCGTGGAGCCATTTATTATTTTGCTGATTTTGACGATGAACGCTGTTGTTGGTGTTTGGCAAGAAGACAGAGCTGAGAAAGCAATTGATGCTTTGAAGGACTTTGTTCCTGAGACGGCTGTTGTTATTCGCGACGGTGGGAGGCAGACGATCCTGGCAGAAAACCTTGTTCCTGGCGATATTGTCGAGGTCGCTGTTGGAGATCGTGTCGCTGCCGATGTTCGACTGTTAACGTTGCAAAGCACGACACTGCGCGTTGATCAGTCCATTTTGAATGGCGAGTCGGTTGAAGTCATGAAGCAAGTGGAAGCGGTTCACAGCGAGTGGGAACGGTTTCCGTCGAGCATGGTTTACCGTGGCACGGCTGTTGTGTATGGAAAGGCTTGTGGCGTTGTTGTGCGCACAGGCAGTTCCACTGAAATGGGTTTTATCGAACGTGGCGTGCGTGAGCAGGAGGAGACAAAGACGCCGCTGCAGCTGAAGCTGGATGAGTTTGGCGTTCTTCTGTCAACAGTAATTGGTTATATTTGTCTTTTTGTATTTGCAGTAAATCTCTTTCACTGGTTCAGGAGCCACACGCCGGGTATGGAGGAGTCGTGGTTTGAGAGGTTCATTGAGCCCACTGTTCATTCGCTGAAGGTGGCCGTCGCTTTAGCTGTAGCTGCTATCCCTGAGGGCCTGCCAGCAGTGGTCACAACTTGTCTGGCTCTCGGTGCGCGCAAAATGGCGCGAGACAACGCGCTCGTGCGCGACCTCCCGAGCGTGGAAACCCTAGGCAGATGCAGCGTAATCTGCTCCGACAAGACGGGAACACTAACGACAAACACGATGTCCGTGTCGGAGGTGGTTACAGTGGAAGCTTCTGGTAAGGCTTACGAGTACAAGATACGTGACTCGAGGTTCAATGTCGTGGCGGCCGCCGTTTCGCATGCCGGCACTCCGGCCGGTGATGTGCTCGGCAGCGATGCCGCACTGGACATGGTGTCCACGATTGCAACCTTGTGCAATGATGCATCGCTAACCTGGGGTACGCGCTCGGCAGAGGTGGAAAAAGTAGGGGACGCCACTGAGGCCGCTCTTCTGGTGATGAGTGAAAAGCTGTTTCATAGTGCAGCACGGAATGGGGTGGACGGTGCGCATTTGCCGGTTGACCGGTGCAGATCGTTGAAAAAGCAGTTGTGGCTCAAGAAGGCGACTCTGGAGTTTACGCGCTCTCGCAAATCGATGAGTGTGTGCTGCACGTCGTCTTCAGACGCACGTGTTCACAGCCTCTTTGTGAAGGGGGCCCCAGAAGAGATAATCAAGCGATGTACTCGCATCATGTTGAAAGATGGCCACATTTCACCCCTCACGCCAAAAATGGTGAATACGTTGACGGTGAATATCGATCGTATGTCCGGGACAGAAGACGCCCTTCGCTGTATCGCGTTTGCTTTCCGCCCCATTCCTGATCCGAAACAACTGAATCTGTCTGATCCAGCCAAATTTGAGGCCATCGAAAGCGACCTCACGTTTGTCGGTGTCTGTGGCATGCTGGACCCCCCGCGGAAAGAGGTGGCAGATGCAGTAGCTAAGTGTCGAACAGCGGGTATTCGTGTCATCGTCATCACAGGCGACAAGAAGGAGACAGCAGAGGCAGTATGCCGCCGAATCGGACTCATGTCACATGGGCCAACAAAGGGGTTGAGCTTCACGGGGTATGAACTCGATCAGATGACCCTAGCACAAAAACGGGCGGCCGTGAGCAGTGCTGTGCTTTTCAGTCGCACTGACCCCTCTCATAAGATGCAGTTGGTGAATCTTCTGCAGGAGCAGAAGCTCATTTGTGCTATGACTGGCGACGGTGTGAACGACTCGCCGGCGCTGAAGAAGGCTGATATCGGAATTGCGATGGGCTCCGGGACAGAGGTGGCGAAGGCGGCGAGCAAGATGGTTCTGGCAGATGACAATTTTGCTACCGTTGTGAAAGCTGTGCATGAGGGTCGTACCATTTTCAACAACACAAAGCAGTTCATCCGCTACCTCATCAGCAGCAACATCGGCGAGGTAGCCTGCGTTTTGGCCACGGGACTGTTTGGCCTGCCAGAAGCACTCTCACCGATTCAACTCTTGTGGGTAAATCTTGTTACGGACGGTTTGCCGGCGACCGCGCTGGGGTTCAATGCCGCCGACCCAGACATCATGGAGCAGGCGCCGCGGCGAGGAGAGGAGCCCATTGTGGACGGATGGCTTTTCTTCCGCTACATGGTTATCGGCGTCTATGTTGGTCTGGCTACGGTGGCCGGGTTTGTCTGGTGGTTTCTGACGAACGGATTCAGCATGGCGGACATCACCTCATTCACCACATGCACGGATATGAGCAATCCCAAGTGTGTAGTGCTGGAAAACCCGCAGACAGCACGCGCCATCGCGCTGTCCATCCTGGTTGTTGTCGAGATGCTGAATGCGCTGAATGCGCTTAGTGAGAATCAGTCGCTTGTGGTGATCCGGCCTGCGACAAATAAATGGCTGATCGCGGCCATTTGTTCTTCGCTGGTGCTGCACCTAACAATAATGTATATTCCATTTTTTTCGCGCCTGTTTGGCATCACCGCACTCGGCGTGCACGTTGATGTCATTTCGACCGCAAACTCGTGGGATGTGTTGATACCTACTGATTTTTCAGACTGGAAAACAGTACTTGTGTTGAGCATCCCGGTTATTTTCCTCGATGAACTGCTGAAATTTTTTTCGAGGTGTATCAATCACCATCGCAAAAACTATAGCGAAGTTCCGGCTGATGGAGGGATGAGGCGTGTGTGTGATTAAGGGCATTAGTGTCTTTTGATCTCTTTCAGGCTCTACATCCATGCTGTCGAGCAGTCATAGAGGGTACAAGGTGTGCATATGTGTATGTGCACAGATATATAGAAGCACCAGTAGCGCTTAATAATGAGAACAAAAGGGCTCCGCAAGGAAACGAATCCGTGCTGCTCAGGGGAATGAAGATTGACCACTGGTAGCACGGTTTTTCGTCTGTTTTTTCGGAAAGGGGGGAGTAACGGAGAATATTGGGACGCCTCCGAGAGTGCTATCGCAGGGCCCAGTACCCGCTTTGTGGGCAAGTCGAGCAGCCCCCTCCCCTACCCGCTGTCACATGCACAATCACTTCTGGCGGTGACAGGGCCAGGTCCTGGATGGCGTTGCGCCTGAGCAACCTGCGGCAGTCCACAGCCGTGTGCCCTCGATATGCTTACGCAGAGTGCCCGCGTGACTCGAGTGCATCCCGCCCGGCCCACACACCGCCCACTGCTGTAGGAAGTCTCAGCCACCCCGGAAAGAAACGCACCAGGTGGTGCTCCGGCATGATTGGGAGCGGCTCCGAGGCAACCTGTGGAGGGGTGGGCGCGTAGTGGCTGAGGGCAGGACCTGTATTCTCATGACCGCGTCGGTGCATCGGTGTGATAGATGTCTTGCGCAGCGGCTGAGCATCACTCGATAGGGGCTGTGGGGCACACCCAGGGAGCTGAGTGGCACCTGGCTCATATTGTACGGTGGAGTGAATACGTTGTAAAAAAAAAAATGGAAAATTAACGTAAGCTGCCATCTTGGGAGAAGCACAACCAGAAAACAAAGATACATTGATGCGGCGTAGAAGTCCCTGTCGTTTTTCCCTGTTCTTTAGCGCAGCTTGCCTTGCTCGTCTCGGAGTTGCGGGGATTGGTGCCGCGGGGCTTGGTGTTGGTGGAATGTGGACAAGGAGATTGCCAAGAGAAAAATTCTGTTTAGTCACCCTTATCTTTTGATCCTGAACGACTGCTTTTTTGTGCTGTGTGTAACCACAGACTGTGGTTTCTAGGTTGTGGTGACAGTCTGCACAGCTTGATGTGCTCACTCACCGGGAACAAATAGTATTTGATGGTGCACTCGTCGTAAAAGGAGACAGCGGTGCTCTTTCCTCGCAGGGGGATTCAAAAGCGGGTGAAGTCGGTCATGCTCATCCGGACTCTGTCATGGCTTTCCAGAGCACTAAGTGAGCGCACTTCTCTCCTGTATTCATGTCGGCACTGGATGCATTTGATTTGAAGTGCGTCATCTCACTCAGAGTAGTGTATGATCTCGTGAAAGGCCTCGTCAAGACGCTCCTCAGCGCGTCTCAGTTCGCGACCATCATGAAGAAGCACAACGCCAATACGACTGCGAGCAAAAGAGCATGGCAGGGGATCAAGCTCGATGAACGTCTCCAAGCTTCTGAGGGCCATCGTGAGTACCCTCTCTGTCCCCGGTTAGACTAAGCGGTGGTGCGTGTCTTCATGCATCGTTTCTATTGGCCGTTGTTTTTTTTTTGTTTGTTTAAAGCGTTGAGTGCGACAGTTTCAGTGTGCATCGTTCTTATCTTTCTTTTTTTTGTATTGCAGAGCTTGACGTTTTGTGCGTGGGCCCCTGCTGTTGGCTAAGTTGCTACACCGTTCCTGGCACATATTTCATTTTGTGGATTTGAGCACTCGTCTTAGTCATCCAAGTCATCGAGAACGCTCTCCGAACTACTTTAGCGGGCGAGAGGCACCTTCACCGCCGCGGGTATGTAAGCAATCAAAATAATCGTTTCATCTTGAACTCGGGCTACGAGAGACGAAGGGGTGGTGTGTCAGGAGGTGCACCGCTTCCTGCTGAGGCAGGAGACGTTGTCGAAGGCCTCCAGGAGATTGGCCACAGAGAACAGCGAAGCTGAGTGTGCGCGTTTCAAACATCGTCTAGAGTGATCAGTGCCTCGTATTCAAGACCAGATTAAGATCACAGAGCAAAGGCATTGTGCTCAGCTAATGTGGCGAGTGAGGTTATGAATACTTGGCAACTCAGGAGATTTCACTGTTGGTGTAGCACACGCGTGCCTGCGTAGAAACTTTGAGGTATGCAGAGAGGCTATATCTCGTGGCATCGGCGTTTGCGGTGCGATTCCTACCCTTGGTGTAATCACGCTAACGGTTCTTAAGATGATGGGTACGATCTACCAGCTGCTCTGTGGCTGCGCCGACATCTCGGTTATCCTGTGTGCAACTGGCTTTCTGTGCATCCCTATGATGATCATGAAGGCGAACTTCTTCGGGTGGTGCCAGCAGGTGGGCTACATCCTCATCCCAGGCGGGACGGACAACTGTTACATGTCGAATCTCAGCTGTCTACCGGACGGACCACACTTCTCTTAGACCTTCTATAACACCGTCGGCGCCGTCATTGGCAGCATTGCCGGCGTGTTTGGTGTGTACCTGTTTGCCCGCGTTTTCTCGAGGAAAAGTTACAGCGTCACGGTGATCTGCACCACCCTGGTCCAGATTCTCGCGAGCGTCTTTGGCATGGTCATTGTCGCACGCTGGACCTTGTGTATCGGCATCCCGGACCACGTCTTGTACATCATGGGTGATGCTGTCGTGTACGAGGTGTGCTACATGCTTAACTTAATGCCAGTGGGCATGCTCATCTCGTGCCTCTATCGGAAAGGGTACGAGAGCACAATATTTGCAATCTTGGCAAGCTTCAGCAACATGGGTGCATCGATGGCCCCTATAATCGGCAGAATTTTAATGGGGACGGTGTGGCTTCTCTCCTCTAGCCCGCCGTGCGACTTCAGGAACCCGGCATGACTGAATATCGCCCGCCACTTCGTCACACCACTCATCGCCATTCCTTTAGTGGTTGTGCGCATCTCTGGCACCCGCATCTGCGGCTCCATAGCCTCGAAGGAAAGGGCATCTTTATGTTCGGCAAGGAGCTGATTAAGAGTGGACGGGGGCTGGCCCTTGTAGCGAAGAAAGACCCTGTGGTGGATTTTTACCAGTCATCTTCAAGCAGTGCGCAGATGCTTGTCGGTGAGTATTCACAAGAAAAAGCAGACATAAAAAAGCATCTGGCAGCGCGCTCTTGTGCCTTGAAGCTTGAGTGAAGGCTGACGCCAGTGCAGCAATTCAGGTGCATCAACCCTGCGTTCTACAAAATGTACGACACTGATGCTGAAAGTTTGAAGCAAGAAAACAGCCTTGTGTTTCGTGGAATAAGCGTCACCACGAAGGATGTTACCGCCGCTTTTTTTTCTTATTCTGTATTCAGGCGTGGTTCGCAACTTATGCTAGGATGCGTGACAGACGCACCTGATCAAAAGATCGTCCAAACCCTTGTTGATACACCAGTGTTATGATAGCCTTTGGCGCATGTATGTCAAGTATCTTCCAGGCAACTACCGAACTGCTTGTTCCTGAAAAACGGAGTGGCCGATTGAGAACGAGGATGCCAGTTGGTAACCGGACGTACCGGTGAGTGATACTGTACCACTCACGATTCTCTCCCTTGTGAGTCTGCCCTACCTTGGCAATGGCGATCCTTTGCAACTCCTACTGTTTTCCCCTACTTCACTCCACCGTTATCCGCCTACGTTTGTGTGTGTGTGTGTGTGTACGTATGTACGTGTGTGTTTTCTCTCCTTTGTAAGCGACTTTTAGGCCCAGCTACTGTGCTTCCTTGTGCATCGTAAAGTGTCTGCCTACGTCGTCGCGATTGAGTTGTTGTGTTCTGTTCGCGCTTTTCGCAGTGCTCCCGCTACTCCTTTTGTGTTTTTCTTCATCTTTTTGATCGACGTTCAACTCATCCTTTTGGACGGATTTCCCCCTCATAGGGATGAAAAGGATTCTGTGAGAGGGAACACACTGCACAGGCTCCCTACACGAGGGAAAGTGCTCGAGCTACAGAATTGGCTGTCCATTTAGTCTGCTCCTTTTTTTTTTGGAAACAAAACGCTAGCGCATACAGTTGTATGCTCGTGCTCTCCTATCGTTACAATTTGCCACTCTCCCCTTTGTGCTGCACACTGTCAGTATTCGATAGGACGTATTAATCAAAACGTTGATGTGCCTCTCGACTGTACTTCTGAAAAGGAAAGTGTTAAGCGCTTTTGCATCCGAGACCCTATGAAGCATTCTTGGAATTTAGGTGTGCGGATACCGCCGTACATCTTGCGAATCCGCCAGGGGAAGGGAGGGTGCAGAAGCCAACCATATGTAGTTTTCGGAAAGACATTGAAGCTGGCGGAAGTCTGCGACGGGAAAAAGGAAGAAGGTCTGAGCCATTGCTCAAGTGAGAAGATCAGCTAACAAGAATGGTGCGGTTGGTGTGGGTGTCACCCCGTGTCCATGACTGCACGGGGTCGAGGCTGTCGCATGTTCTGCCCGTTTGCCAGCCCTGAGTCCTTTTTTGTTTGGGTGATTGCCTTCAGTTCTCTCACAGTTCTAACGCCCTTTTTGGGTGTGCACAAACACGCGTTTCATCACCACTTAGATTGCGAATTGCGCTCGTGGCCGTCTTCGCTTAAAGAAAAAGAGAGACTTCGACCTTCACTTCCCTCACACCACAAGTGTGTGTTGGCCGGTGTAGCATCGCAGTTTTCGTATATATGTTCTCGTGAGAAGAAAGTGGTAAGGCTCATCATTGGTGATGTTTTCATTGTACGGCGCCCCATTCGCCTCGCCACGTTGAAGAGCACCTCCACTGTCGAGGCTCACCTCTTCGCGTTATTGTATTGTATGTGCTCCTGTGTGATACCTTCCGTATCCCTCCATTTTTTTTGTTCAGCATACATCCTTGTATTAGGTCATACTACAAGGGCATCCTTCTCTCTCAGACGTCACCGCTTCCGACTTATTTCCTCAGTTTATTTTTTATACACTTTCAACAGCTTAGCTCCCATGCTGCAACTACCTCCCATGCGCTCAGCACCGAAGCAATCTTCTATGCCCCCTAGCGCCGATGCGAAGATGAACGCCCTCGATGTTTTGGTGTCGGTGAGGGATGACCCATCGCTGTCGCCGCAGCTGCGAGAGAAGATAGGCGATGCACTAGCACAGCTTCGTGAAACTTGTAGGAAAGCTGACAAGGCGAGCGTGAAGAAGGCACCACCGAGAAGCTGCGCACACAACTATTTCGAAGAGATGATCAGCGGGCGGGCGCCGCTTCGGTTCTCTTGCTACAGCAGCGAGTCGACGCACACGCGCGCCAAGCACTTTGACATCGCCTCATCTCGACTCCCAGGGCCCTTTGTAATGTCCTCTAGCAAAACCTTCATTGGACGCACCGCGCCTGCACTCCAGAATCCGAAGGAGGTATTCGGAGAACTCAACGCCATCTCCTTCCAGACACTTCGATACATTGATGAGGTGGAGCAGATTGAATTTGACGTCACCAACGTCCGTGAACACGATGGCAGTATCATGGAGGACAAGGAGCGCCTGTTCCTATCCGTCTGTTGCAGTGTGTTCGCCAACTTCTCCTTCTTCAGGTCACTGTGTATCAACG
Organism: Leishmania tarentolae; assembly: GCA_033953505.1. NCBI lineage: Eukaryota > Euglenozoa > Kinetoplastea > Trypanosomatida > Trypanosomatidae > Leishmania > Leishmania tarentolae. Next base: position 12,548 of record CP119828.1, read on the forward strand.
CAGAAAAATTCTTTCACTTTCTCCGAAAACTTTTCACGTGCTACCCAGTCGACAATGCCTACCACAATGCCACGCACGCGGCCGATGCGCTTCAAATGATGTCGCTCTTTTTCAGGGAGCCCAGTGTAAACTTCCTCTTCTCCGATGAAGAGATAGCGATTTGTTTTTTGTCTGTGCTAGCCGTTGATGTCGCGCATCCTGGCGCGTCTGACGCACTTCTGGTCGCCCTGGACCACCCCTTAGCAGCCGTGTTCGGCGACGTTGCGATCGCCGAGCACGCGTCTCTCTTGGTTTTTACGAGCATGCTCGTATTGGAGGACAATTTCTTCTTCCCAACGCCTGACGAAGCGGTCTCGGTGGACAGTGCCCATCTCGTGAAGGAGACACTGTACGATGTGGTTCTGAATGCAACACTGCGCAACCGGCCTTCGCTATTGTCTGCCTTGCGCGACATCGAGACGAGCGGCCGCATAACCGACGCCGATGCCCCAAAACTGATGGCGGCTCTTCTGGTAATGGCGTGCAACAGCTTTGCATTTCGGTCGCAGGCGCAGTGCTGCCTAATGGGCGCGTGGTTTCTCTCGGAGCTTCACCGGGAGGAGTGCGAGATGGAGCGGCACGGCATTCGTGTTACTCTGCCCCACGTTGCGGGGGCTGACTGCGGCGCAGTTCTTTCGGACTACATAAACGTTGTGGTAAAGCCGGTGACGGCGGCTATCCGCGCCCTCGTGCCTACGGATTTGAAGGACCGTTTGGAGTGGAACGCGGACCTCGTAAATGCAGCAGCCAGCACAGGAGGGCGTGCTTGCAAGGTTGTCGTGGAGAGCTCCCTTTCGCCGTGGATAACCAGTTCGCTGTCTGTGATGGAGATACTGAAGAAAGTAGCGACGCACGCAAACAGCGTGGACCGGAAAGCCTCCAAGTGCGCTATTCTCAATGCCTCTCCGCTGCGCTCACAGGGACCGGTGCGAGGCATGATGCGAACGGACTCGTTTAGTAGCAACAGTTCCATGTCTGGCTCTATGCGTGCCGCGAAGCGAGAGGAAGAAACGATTAACTGCCCGCAGCTCTCGCTAACGCCGCAACTGTGCTCCGTGGCTGGGAGTCCGACAGCGCGCCCCGGCAGGTCGGAGCACTACTTCTCTTTTCTGCGACTCTACGACAAGTGCGAGCGCGCAGGAGAATCAGCAAAGGACTTTGTGGGGCAACTTATCTTTCTTGCGCTCCAGCTGGATCTACACTACATTGCTGCCTATGCACGAAAGAAGTACGGAGATGACTGCTGTGGTGCCGAATGCGCAGAAATGGGGCTCTTGATCAACAAAATGGAGGAGGCACCATCCACAGCCGAGGTAATCGCCAGCCGCCCGCCTGGTGGGTCCTTCTCGAGTCGTGTTGCGGACGAGTCCGACCACACAGACGGATTTATTTTGTTCTTAATGGACATGTACTGCTCCCGTGAAGCAGCGCTAGCGGAGATGGAGTCGGTGGTACCAGTAACGGACAATGTGAAGACACCGCCGCCGGCAGAACCCATAGCACCCAAGGCCACGCCACAGTATCAGCAGAAGTCGCCTATTAGGATGCCGGTGAACACAGAAAGTAAGAACACAGGCTCTAGGGTGCGACTAGTGCCATAGCAGGTTGGTATTTCGCCTTGTTCTCTCTCCCTTCCCCTTTGCTTGATGTATCCTACGTGATGGCCCGGTTCCTTTCACCCTTTTTTTTGTGAATCTGAATTGCACAGCTCCTGACCACCAGTGCAAGCGGCACGTAGCAGATGGACGGGAGCCCTGTAAAACGTGTGTCGGCCGTATGTGTGGGTGTTGTGTGTGATAGAGCAACTGCTTCTGCTACTGCAAGAGGACTGAGGCACCGACTGAGCAAAGAAGTATCAAACTGGGGATTAGACACGCATCGTCTTGTCTTATTTTCTCTCGTATGTCTGTGTGTCCTTCACGCACGATTCTTTTTATTGGGTGTGTTGTTTTTCTTCACCGATATTTCTTCATTCTCAGCCCTTAGACCTTCCGGACGCACATGATCTTTACCCCCTCTCCCACCCACACACACTCTCTCTTTGGCATCGCATTCTCCTTTCGCGCTATTTCATATTAAATACGTCAGTGACAATGAAAAGATGAAGTTGGGCCTTGCTTTCTTTGAGCCGTTCTGCCATCCGCACTTGCCGCCAACCTTCGACAAACGTTTATGAGAAAACTTACATCGTCACATGGCACCCGCATTCTTGCGTATGTGCAGATATTGTGGAACGGCAAAGGTGCAGAGGGGAAAAGGAATGTGGTGTGAGTATTGCTTCGCGAGCGACCGGCTCGTTTTCCAGGCCTCCCACGACAAGCACTATGAGCCGACCCTTTTACCTCCTCTGCATGGACCCTGTGGCTCTCATACTGGCTAACGATTCTTTATTGCTACACTCTTATCTTCTTTTCCTCTGCACGACGATGCCTTCATTGCCCGTCTTACTGCGGCTTCGCTTTATCTGCTGTGTCGCTGTGTAGTCCCGGTGCAGAAGCCCTTGTGTGTGAGTTTGCCTGCATTCCTTATTGGCTTTATCACATACACATTCGCAAAGCTGGAAGAAACCCCATATCACGAGGTGCGTCTTGTGCATAGGTAAGTGAAGGTTTCGCCGTTATGGGACCCCGAGTTACAGGCTTCCTCGTCGGCGGCTTTGTGACGACGATGGCATCTGCCGTTGTCCTGCAGTACGACATCCTCCGAAAGCAGGAACTTACCACCAGAAAGACGGAGGAGATAGTCGCCCAAGCAGACATGATCGTGCATAGATTTCATGTAGTAAAAGCGGGGCGGCGTATCTTATCAGAGGGCGTGGAATCCCGCCCCAGCGCTACGTAAACCGTGAAGGAGACGGTGCTCTGTTACCGAAGGGTGGTGTGTGTGTGTGTGTGTGTGTGTGTGTGTGTGCGTGCTCTTTTTGTTCGTGCGAAGCCACCAATGCGTCGTAGTAATCGCCACCAATCGCGGCAATGAAATGTTGATCTATTGTCTTGAGAGTTTTTGTGCTGTTCGCCTCCCTACATCCGCTACCCTATGACCCTCTGGTGCCAGAAAGAAAGTTTCCTTGCTGTGCGTATCCTTGTGCGCCGCTGATAAACCATGTGAGCGCTTGCCTATGCGATGCTTTCCAATACGCTTGTGCGTGTGCTACCTCACCGTTCCTTTATGACCCAAATTTCATTTTTCTGTGGCGCACGTCTCTCTCTCTCTCTCTCTCTCTCTCTGTTGGGGTTTGGCTGTCTGTGATGCTGCTTCGGGCGCGTCTGCACTTGTCCTCCACCATGTAGCTGTCTTGAGGCACTGCTTGTTAGCTATCTTGCAACCGTCCGTTTCACATAAAATTTCAACTACCACTCACACCACAACTATTGTTTTCGTAGAAGTCTCTATCGTACAGTATGCAGCAGAGGATGGGCGCCATACCAATGACTGTGTTCTACCCGCACTCTTACTTGCCTCACAGTGCAGCTCCCTGTCCGGTTCCAGGCTACGGGAGCATGTTTGGCGGCTACGGCACGGCGCCGGTGATGATGATGGTCGCTGGAAGCGCACCATACCCAGTCAATGCGCACTTTGGCCAGCAAGTCGCACCAATGTACTTTGCTATGGATCCATCCCACAGTGTGGCACCAATGGCAGTCGCGGCAGATGCTGTTTCGGCTTGTGGCACGCCGAAAGCGGAGCTCGCGCACTCTGGTAGCGGGAACTCCCTATCCACGCAGTCTTGTTGCTCTGGCGGTGAGACGCCTTCGCTTCTGAACCGCAGCACAGCCTCCAGCACTGTCAAACCGTGCTCGCACCACGACATCAACATCTGGGGCTTCGCTCTCGTCGACCAACTCCACCCGTCACTACAGCGAATTCCAGTGCCACCGTCATGCTTGCACGAGCCGACAATGGGCATCACTCTCTATGATAACGATGTGATGTCCAGTAGCACTCGCCCATGCAAAAGCTCTGTGTGCCTCCTTCACGCGCAAGGTCTTGGGTGCGCAGAGGGCCCCCGGTGCCGTTGTTTCCACGTCTCCAGCGCGTACCTGATGCAGTGCCGCGCCACACCGGAAGCGCTGTGTTGTGCATTGCACAATTGCTACTACTCACAGGAGATGCTTGGCGCCAACTGCGCTCCTCATCTATCAGCCCGTCGCTACTCACTGAGCCTGGACGATGCCTCGAAGTTTCCACAGGACGGTGATAAGCCCTACCTCATCGACCTGTCTTTGCTCAACCTCAGTCTCACAGTGGGGCTGGAGACGCTGCCCTGCGTAAACGGCGTGTACGTCGTCTCCTGGAAGAGGCATGTGTGTCGTCTCAACATCGATGGTCTTTGTAAGTGGACAAAGGACTGCGGTCACATTCACGTGTGCCGTCAGCTAACGAAATTTCTGCAAGACACTGAAACGTTGTTCATCTTGAAGGCGTTACAAGAAAAGACGACGCCGAAAAACTCCGCTGATCTGTACCGTGAAATCATCCTCAGCGAGAACACGCTGCGCTACGTGCGTTCTCAGGCCGCTCTTTCCTTAGTGGCCGCGCTGCTCGAGGTGGGGGATGTGGAGGCACTGAAAGCACTTGCGAAGGCCAAGTGCACCTTGTTTCCATCCCAGATCGAGGCACTGCAAAAGCTCGGAATCGAGGTGAGCAACATCGACTCGGAACGCAGTGTTACCGTAAGTCGGAAGCTCCTCGCTCTGCTCACCCCTAAGGGCAACCATTAGAAGATGATTACACATTGCACAGTTCACGTCACATGTGCCGACAGAAACTACAAAAGGGGGGGCACATTACTGTTCCTAGTGTGTGTGTGTGTGTGTGTGTGTGTACTCCCTCTTGGGAAAGAGGAATCGAAAACGTGTTTCTGGATATGAGCGAGAGCGGAAATACCTGCGGGCTCTGGGCCGCCTCATCCTCTTGCGTCCCCGTCCTTCTTTACCAGCTGAGGAGAAAAAACTTTCTTTCTGTTTTTTTTTTTGTCGCCACTTGTGTTCCTGAACGCGTTTGCATCTCTGTATGTGATTGACGTGCGTGTGTGTGTGTGTGTGTGTTTTCTGTCGTTTCTTCTCTCCTCTCAGTGTGATGCCTTCTACTACTACACTTGACTCTCTCAACGCCCCTCACCTCCACACGCAAAGTCTGCATACTCTTCCACGCCTGTCTGTTTAGTGCACATACGTAGGTGTGAGACGAAGTCAATGCATGGTGCACTGTCCCGCTGTCACAAAAAGCGCTCTTGCTTTACTTTTCCTTGATTTACTTTCGTGTCTCAGATATCTTTATTTGTTCTTTTATTCCTTAGTCTGTTAGGGGATGTCTCGTATGCGTGTGTGCGTGTCGGCGCGCCGACACGCAACTCTCGGCCATACCCGAAACAGCAACAAAGGATTTGTGATATCAATTTTGACAGAGAAAACGAAATCGAGAAAGGGCGTTCTTTTTGTTCGTGTCTTTAGTACACTGAAACCGGCGTGTGAAGTCTTGTTGGTAGGTCACGGATGGCAGTGGGATCGAAGTCGAGTCACTCATCTTTCCCTCCCTTTCGGTCTTTGACGGCATGGAGAAACAGGGGAAACAAAAGTGTGTGCGTTCGCCGTACTCATCGCCGGTTCATCTTTCTTCGACTCTCGATGAGACGGGCAGCTCTCGTCCTACGCGTTTCTTTACTGTGTCTTCCCTTTTTTTTTTCTTTCTCCATGGACAAAGATGGCGCTATCTTTCTCCCGCTCTTTGCCGCGTTTTGTCTACTTCTTTGCATGCGTTTCTCGGAAGGCAGTGTTGCCATCTTTTATCTCACTTGATAGGGCCCGCTATGAACTCTCTTCAAGTCGAAAGAGAGGCAAACGGCAAGCGTAGAGGTTGTGCGCGCATGTGCGTAGCCCTTTCTCCGCAAATCTCTCTTTTTGACACTGTTGTTTATTTTTACTCCTTGTACCCACAAGTTGCTGACGATGGTTGAGCTCATTATTATTTGCAGTTTTCCTGTTCTCTCCTCGCTGCGATGTTGTGCCCATCAAGCCCCGCTTCCCAGAGAGGCTTTCTATACCGCTGTTTTCCCCCTACCTCGCTCTGTGTGTCTCTCCAACGATTTCTTTTTTCTGTTTTTCTCTATATCTCTTTTCCGTCTCTTCTCTCACGTTCTCTTCTGTTGCCATTCTTTTTTTTTTTTTTTTCAACGTGTCCGCTTCTCTGCCGTACAACATGAGCCAGGTGCCACTCAGCTCCCTGGGTGTGCCCCACAGCCCCTATCGAGTGATGCTCAGCCGCTGCGCAAGACATCTATCACACCGATGCACCGACGCGGTCATGAGAATACAGGTCCTGCCCTCAGCCACTACGCGCCCACCCCTCCACAGGTTGCCTCGGAGCCGCTCCCAATCATGCCGGAGCACCACCTGGTGCGTTTCTTTCCGGGGTGGCTGAGACTTCCTACAGCAGTGGGCGGTGTGTGGGCCGGGCGGGATGCACTCGAGTCACGCGGGCACTCTGCGTAAGCATATCGAGGGCACACGGCTGTGGACTGCCGCAGGTTGCTCAGGCGCAACGCCATCCAGGACCTGGCCCTGTCACCGCCAGAAGTGATTGTGCATGTGACAGCGGGTAGGGGAGGGGGCTGCTCGACTTGCCCACAAAGCGGGTACCGAACTCTGATACTGTGGTAAGGTGGTTATCGTCATGAGGGTGTGATGTTGTCATATGCGAAAACAAAGGTTTGCCTCCCTCGCCCCGCTCCCCTTCTCTCCTCCCCAAAAAGATGAACGGTGGTGATGAGAAATCGACTGTAGCCCACGAGTAACGAAATCACTGCTGTACGCGCTGTCACCCTCCATAATCTAACTCTCTTCAGTCCCCTCCCCTCCCCTCCCCTCCCCCCCCCTCCACCCTTCTCTCCCTTTCGGCACTCGGGAAACGATTGAAATGGGCAATAAGTGAAAGGAAATAAAGAGCGAACGTATATTTTTTTCTAGGGAACCACAAAGAGCATACAGTACGGATTTCTCTTACCTCATGTTTGTCCTGCATCAGCTCCACACACACCCGCTCACCCTTTTTTTCTTGGCTGCACACGGTTGTCTCTCGAATTTGTTTCCTTCGCTTTCTGCCTCTCCCCCCCCCCCGCTTTTTTTCTTTTCGCACATACGGTGTACTTTGCTCCTATGTATCGGCGATGAAAGAGATGACCAAGCCACCAGACAACAGGAAAGGTTTGAGATGAGACAAGCACAACGTCGTACCTCACTCCTACCGTATGTCAGGCCCATATCCTTGATCCCCTCAGTTCGTCTCCAATTGCTCTTTTTGTACTCACTTGTTCGTGTTGTTGTAGTTCCATTCCGGAACGAAACAGTGTTGGACACACAGGTACGGCAACAGTTGATGTTCAAGCAGCAACGTGAAAGAGAAGCACACGAGCACGACTGAAGTTGTGTCTTTGTTTTCTTACTAATCAACTTGTTTATACCGCCGATTTAATTCGTGTCTTTCGGGGATGCGGCGCGAGCAGGGAGCAGGAGGAGACTGAGTGTTGCTGTGTGTGGGTGTGGGCGTGAGAGGCAAGCACGTTGGCTTTCGGCGCTTCGAAGTTGAACAAGTGACGCCCATTAAAGGAGAGAGGACGAAAACGTACCCCTCGCGTGCTTTGAAGTCATGTGTGCTGCAAAGCCGCTGAAGTCGATGTGCTAGGGGGCACGCCTCCTCGAACTCCTACAAATCAAGGCCTCCTCGCCCCCCTCCCGTCATGTACCTGTCCTGCTTCGGTGTATTCTGTTCTTCTGTATTGTCTGTTGCGTCCTGTGTCTTCTCTCGTCAATTGCTTTCAAGCAGTTGCTGGTGTCCCCCCACCCCTCTCCCCTCTCCTTTACAGTCTATTTTTCTCGCTCGCGTTCGGCGGTGACTACGTTCCCCTTTTTTGCTTCACCTGCCTTTATGGCAAGTCACGCGTGAACATGTTTGCCCCCATCAGAAGACGCGTCTTCTTGTTCCTCGTTACTTCGGCCTTTCTATTTCTCTCTTTTCTTTTGAGCTCACCCCCCCCCCACACACACACTCCCCTCCCCCAACTGCTTTGGTGCTAACCTTTTCTCAAATTCCGACCTTCTTTCCGGAGCGTCATGTAAACTACTGGGATGTAAAGTAGCTACCTCGACGATCAGTGCAGTGCACCGTAACCCGACCACTGCATGATCTTTTTGACGTAGCTTAATGGCTGGACAAAAGGCTTACCAGAAGGATACATATATATATATATATATATATATACATACACACATATATATATAATTGGAGCTGCTCTACTACGCTCTTCGTGAACTGCAGTGTATTACCTGCCACATGCCAGAAGCAACTAGCGAGAGCTGTGACGGCGGAAGAAAGATCTTTGAAAAGAAAAAAAGAAACGTTGAGGACACTCGAGGAGGCAGAGATGGAGATGACTCTTTGTCGAGGGATGCGCTCACCATACAAGCATGAATGTCGGTGTGTGTATAGCACTCTTCGATGTCTTCTACACGCTTTGAGGTGCAAAGGGAGGGAACACACGCGTCGTGAGTGCAGTTGCGTGGGGAGGAGCCTGTGCTTGATTCCTTCACTCGTTCTTCTGTCACTTTGCCGCTTGTCTCCTGAGAAAGCGGTGATCACACGAAGAGGCACTGTGTAGAACTGGACAGAAAAAACATGCGCATGTCATGCAGCGCTACGTCCTGTGTGTTCCCTCTCTTTGACCTCCCTTCACTGCTCCTTCTATTCATGTGCTCCCTTTTCCGACTTCCTGTACCATCGGTGGGGGACGCCTCTGCCCCTTCGGTGCTCCTTCGGACTTCCGTCGCTGGCATCGATCCGCCCCCCCCCCCAACCCTCACACACACATACACGCACACATGTGCAAGAACATACGCGCTGGCGGGCATGGCGCAGTGGATTCCAAAAACTGCTTGGAAGGTGTCCAACCTCAACAAGCGGTACGGTGCGCCGTACGTCGCGAAAGGGTTCCCATCATTAGACCCGAAGTGCAGTCTGGATGCCTACTGCTCGTTACAACAGACGGTGACATCCGCGGATGTGAAAAGGGCACTTTTTTCTATCGGCTGTACCTCCTCTGGTGCCCTCGTGATTGACGTGCGCAGCGAGCCAGAGAGGCGACTGCGGCCACTTTTGTCCCCTGCGATAGTAGCACTACATCCGCACGACATCTTGTCGGGTGCAGCCTGTCCCATTCTTCCATCGAATAAGGAAATGGCAGAGATATTTGTAGTGGCTTCGGAGGCTCAGCGTGCGGTGAACGCTTGCACTGCACTGCGGCGGTGGGGTTTCGCGGGTGTATCTCCGGTCAGTGTGGAGGCTGTGTCGGAAGCCATTGCAGCGGTGCAGAAGCCTGCAGACACAACGACGAGCAACTCCACAGGAAGCTGAGCAGCATATTGCACATGTGAGCATACTCATGGAAAAACTGTGTTTGTGCTGCAGCTGTGACGATTGTTGTCCGTCGGTGGCGAACGAGTGTGTTGCTCAGTGCTCCTCGATGAAGCAGAGCACACTAACGGGCTCGCAAAAGGTGTTTGTGAGAGTCTCGATGCGACTAACGAACAGAAAAAAAAGGACGAATGTGCGACAAAGGCGCACCGGGAGCTCAGTGGTGTATGCCGTAGTGCCTGCTGTGGGTTGTGACACTCAAGGCTATCAAGCGTGCGGAAAGGCGTGAGAAAGCACATATGTGTGGATGCGATTGTGTTCTTTGTCGCTCTGCGCATGGCAAAAACTCGTGTGGCCTGCCTGTTTGCCCGAGAATTTGTGGGACTTGTGGACACCTCTGTAGCTCAGCTATGATCGGCATCATCTCACTCATCGAGTCAATTCCCTCTTCTCTGCCCCTGCCCCTCCCTCGCCCGCACTCATGCATGTCGAGTCTCACTTCCCGATCGAACACGCTGGTATTGTGTAGGTGCATCCTATCAATCGCTACCCCCACCCTCCTCTCCTCCTGTTCCTTCCACACAGCAGCACTACACCTGTATAGCCACCCCTCTCTGCTACCCGTCTCTGTCTAGTTCCTTGTAGACAGCGAAAACGAAGCATCTGTACAATAGTAAATAGTGAACAAACCGCAATCACCAAAACACATCATCGCGCTGGCAATCCGCGTCGTCTGACCTTTACTCTTTTTTTTTTGGCGCATTTCTATATCTCTATAGCTCTGCTAGCTTGTTGCGCCATTGTGCTTGTGCTGTTATACATTATCAATCAATCAATCAATCTATACATATATATCTATATCTATCTATATAACAAGGTGCATCGCAAGAGGGCACCGCTTTTATAGTTTCTTTTCCTCTTTGACTTCGGCTTCGTTTCTAGCTTCACGGTCGTCTCCTAGCTGCTCGTGTGGCAGTAGGCAGGGGCAACACCTGCAGTACTCCATGTAGAACTGCACACCCTATCATTTCACGTTTCCTGTTTGTGTGCTCGTTTCCGTCATCATCGCTGATCTTCAGCTCACAGACGAGAAAGTCTACTGTCACTTACACACATTCACCAGGCAGCCATACACTCGTCCGAAATGATTATGGAGAGAGAGCCCTCACGTCCCGAGGCGCGTTCGATGGGCAGTAAGTCGCCCGCGAATCAAGCGCACGGGGAGTCCCCCATGGTGCCGCAGCTGGCAAAGGTGATGGCACCAGGCTATGAGTCGTCGTTCGAGGAGGCGGCATACCCGAAAGGGAACGAAACGAGGTCTCGTGACCCATGCAAACAGTCCGATGTGTCTGCCGGTGGTTATACCAAAGATCGCAATTCCGATAACGAAAAAACTGCGGAAGAGGCGCACGCTGGAGCGGTTTCTGCTGACGTTGCAAAGACGCGTCCTAACGACCTCCACAAGACCCAAAAGAAGAGTTCGAATCCCATGAAGGAGTCTAAGGCGGCAGAACCCGTGGAAAAGCCGGCTGCGCCGCGTAAGAAGAAGCCCGCGTACAAGGTTAACATCAGAAACGTGGGGCGTCACCCTCCTGTCCCGGAGGGTGTGAACACGCCGCGCAGCGTGGCTCTGTGCAAGGAGCACGGCGTGAACCCTAGCGAGCTGGCTCCGTACGACAGGAAGCACTTCAAAGGTGCCGGTGTGTCCGACGAGGTGGCGGAGCTGCGCTACCAAAGTTACGAGAAGCGCCGTTGTGCCCGTATGGCACAGCTGGCACCGGCTTACAAGGAAATGATCAAGAATGACTCGGAGAGGTCTGTGGCCGCCTCCGCTGCCAAGCGCAAGACGCCAGCTGCCGACGACGTTTCTGCGCAACCTTGTGCAGCGGAGCAGTCGGCCACCCCGCCACAGCAGCCGTTAGATGAAGATACGGAGATGCAGCGCCAGTTCGAGGCTCAGCACCAGCGTCTGCTCGAGCAAGAGCGGCGAAAGATGGGATCGGGATACGATAGCGATGGCCGTCGCCGAAGCCCCCCCCGCGGAGGCTATGCCTACGGTGCGTCGGGGCGTTCTGTCGGGTCGGCCAGGTCGCCTGGGCGCTACTCCAGGAACACATCCATCGGCGCCCGAACCGCCGCTGATCAACCGTACAGCGCGACGAAAATCTATAGCGCGAGCATTCTGGAGAATCGCCCACTGACGGAAAGAGAGGTGATCATGATCGATGAGATCAACGAGCGTGAGGCTCGCCGCATTGACACACAGGAGCGCGCCTTCGTGATGCAGGAGAACAAGGAGCTTATGCACATAGAGCGTGAACTGATGCGTGAACGTCTTGCATGTGTGCGCGTGCAGAAGACTGCGGAGGACCGGGAGAAAATGCAGCAGAAAATGCACGAGCGCAACGAGGCACGCCAGGCCGTGGCAGCGGAGCGCCGCAAAAAACTGGAGGCAGAGCGGGAGGCACGTATCCAGGGCAGTATCGCTGAGAGGGAGGTGCACGCCCGTGGAACGAGCCCGTACACCCCGCTCCTGTCGCATTAAATGAGGGGCTACTCCACTCGCTACATCTCTAGTATCTTCCCGTCCCAGGGGGCGGACGTCAGCACTTCACAGGAGCAGTCTTCAGAGGCGGAGTAATAGGCAACCATGAGACTGCTATAAGTGTCCACGAGATCCTTTCTATGGTGTGTCGATTTTACCACGAGGGCCGCGCCATCAAGGCACAGTTCATTTCTGTTGTTTTACACACCAAACTCGGGTTTATGTGGAACTGCTGACTCACGCTGGGCTGCCGAAGTCTACTGCGGAGCTGATTTTTTTTTTTTTTTCGTGGGTGTGCATGTGTAGCAAAGCGAATTTGCATATGCGCACCACGAGGGCCTATTCCTCAGCCAGCGTTCATATTTTCTCCCATGCATATATAGAGCGTGATGATCCCTTTGATTGGTGATGTGTGCACGGTTCTCGTTATTTTCTTCAAATATCTTTTTTTTTTTTTTGTGTGGGCCTCGTCACCATTCTCTTCTTGTGTCGCATGAACGCTGCTTCCGTTCTCTTTGTACTCATTTGAGTCTCGCCACCCCCCCCCTGCAACTTCCCTTCGTGCAGGTTTTGTTGCCCAGCGCCATCCACAACGAAGCAGAAAAAAACTCCTGTATGACCCGTGTCACCTTTATGTCTTCTGTCACCACCACCACCACCACCACCCCCCCCCTCCACCCCTGCCTTTGTTTGGTAAATGTATGTGTATGCATATGCGTGTGCATGTATGCATCTATAAGTATACGCATCATAGGCTCGTTGTAGATTTTTCCTGGTCTGGGGCTCTGTATGCGTGCTTTACTTTGTCTGTGTACTCTTGTTTACTCACATTAACGTTCAAGTGCTCTGGTCGCTCCTGGCTGTGCGAGGGACTGTGAAGGAATACGACGAAGAAGGAGAGAGAGGCAAAAGAGAGGGGGACGCAGATGCCTGAGCCCCCTTCCTCCTCCCCTCCGGGGTGCTGTGTTTCACGGCACAAAGTTGCTTGCGTCTCGGTTGGACTAACTTGACTCCTTTCTAACGGTACCGCTTCACCCGGGTTTGCCTCGGTAGCTCTCTTCTGTTCTCCTTGGTAGCCCAGTACAGGCTCAAAGACTGTGGGGCATGATGTGCTGCCTGTGTTTCTCCGTTGTGATACTGCAAGGAAGCGCTTGAAGATGGGACCTTGCGCACCCTGTGTACCACTGTAAAGGAAGCGTATGTTTGATGCCGCCTCCAATGCAAGCAGGCGTAGATGCTGACGCGCCTACCCTCTCGTGTCGTACGCATCGCCCAGACGAAGGAATAACGTATTCTACAGCACAGTGACACAAACACGCGCATGCACCACGCGTCACCGCCGGCTCTCAGCGCACTCCTAGCTCTCCTGGACAAGCCGTAGCGTCGACATGCTTGTGAGTAGAGCGGGTGTGTGCAAAGCAATTATTTGAAAGGAGAAGCCGTTTCCAGAGCGTATATACCTCTGTTGTCGCATGAGGCACGGTAGCATCACAGCGCCTTGCAGTAGAGACTTGTCTGCATACAGCAAGCGCCGCTGGTACCCCGGAGTGTGAGGCTTGGGTGGTACAACGGAGCTACCAACGACTCTGCTTTCTTTCTTTCTTTCTTTCTTTTTTTTTTTTATGGCCTCTGTACTGTTCTTTCTTTTTGTGATGAGTGGCAGCGGCGACACATGCACACACACACACGAGCAGACGTACGCGTTAACGAAGAGCAAAAGTGCTGTTTTCACAACTGTATTCTATGTTTCATGTACAGAAGGATGAGAACGCACAGCATGCTTCAATGTAAAGGACGAGGCAGATGTGTTTTGTGTACTCTCCTTGGCATCAGCGTTAAAGGACGCGGATGTGTGGCACCGGATGCACCTGACACGTAAGAGAACGGAAGAACGTGTATATGTTGTGCGCTGTATGCTGTCACTGGCATTCGGCGTGCCCTCCCCCCTTTCCTGTTCTTCCTCCCGTGGCTGTGCAGGAAGGGTGTGCAGGGGGAGAGGAAGTGCCTGTGTAACATTCCTACTGCTGCTACTTCTTTTTTTTTTCTATGTCTTGCTCCTTTCACGTGAACCGACACATCTTTGCCCTCGGACCGAGACGCAAATTTAGCTGTCCTATCTTTAATCGCTGTCTCCCCCCTCCACCACCGTTTGACCACCTCACAGTGGCCCCATCCCCGTCGAACAGGTAGAGGTTCCTTCTGCGCGCATCTGTTGTTTTCAGCGCCCAAATAGGACAACCGCAGCGTCACCTGTGTGTTTCTACGTCACTCTCTGGCACGTGAAAAGTAATCCTGAGGAGTACGGTGTTGGTTTGCCATGCAGCCTGCTCAAAGTCCTCCAGTAGCCCCGCCGTCGGTACCGGCCGCGGCGCCCAAAAAGACTCCGATTAGTATATCGGCGCTAAAGCTCAAGATGTCGCCCAGCGTTCGCGCAACCCTGGCAGCTGCTGGTGTGCTTGGTCAGTGCCCTCGGCCAACCGAGTCAGCAGACGAGGATGCGCTGCTTACGCTGAAACCGATGAGGCCAATAGTGCCCCCCGTCAAGAAGGTCAGCACGACCGTTGCAGCGACGGCTCCGCCGCCGAAGGTGCGCCGCGTCGAGAGCAGCTCCAGCTCGTCGTCCGACAACTCGTCCTCGTCCTCCGATGGCGACTCCAGTAGCGACGACAGCACTGACTCAGACTCTTCGTCTTACTCCGATGATCGCTCTTCTTCGTCAGCTGAGTCGGTGGCGTCAGAGGAGGCGACGCTCTTCCACATTGCCCAGTCTCAAGGTCTGGTGAACAAGGAGATTCTGGCGCAGGAAGAAGAGGAAGTCCCCACTCTGATACCTCCGCGTCCCCCGGTGGTGCGATCCTTCCCCAATGACATCGGCAAGGCTCTAGCGCGCTACCGGGAGCGACTCAACCGCGAGGAAAACGTCATCCGCATCAAGGATGACAACAAGGCTGTGTCCCTCGGCACCAGTAAAATCAATTACATCGACCCCCGCATCATCTGTTCGTGGGCGAAGGCACAAGACGTGCCCATCAACAAAATCTTCTCTGCCACCATCCAGAAGAAGTTCCCGTGGGCCATGAACGCCGAAAACTTCGATTTTTGAGTGAGGTGGGCTCAGAAACATCTCCTTAGAACGATGACCTCGTCGGCAGCGCTCCAGGTGTATCCCTAATTGGCACTCCGCCTCTCTTGCTCTCTTTTCCACGCTGCGGCTTCTGACTCAGCGCTCCCTGCACTTGCCTGCTGTCTCCGCGTGGGCGGCAGAAGTGCGGCGAACAAGAGGGGGAGAGAGCGAACGCGATGCTTGAGAAAGGAAAGAAGGGAATGTTGTCGCCATTTGTGGAGGCGCTTTACACTGTGTATGTGTGCGTGTGTGGAAAAACGTCTGAGCAGCAAGCGGTGGTGCGGCGATCTGGGAAGGGGCCTCCAATCCTTCCTGCTATAGAGGCGGCGGCGGCGCCTGGAGAGGTAAATGAGACAGCGCGCGATGCACAATGGTCTGAGCACGAGTTTGCTGGAGGCACTCAATGTGCTCTTAAGAGAGCGTTTACGTTACCGTCTTCCCCTCGCACAATCTCTGCTCGAGCCCTCCTCCTCGGTCGCCTTTGCTCACCCCCCGACAAGGGCGCGGATGCCGCCAGCAATTGCGCTGTAGCACTGTTAAGATGACAGGGGACGTCGCACGTGGGAAAAACTGGAAAAGAGCAACTTAAAAAAAAAAGGAAATCTTAGAATGGAAAGACGCGCAACTCATCCGTAAAAAAATGCGCTGCTGTCGCCCTACAGGGGATTCACCGGGCAGATCACGAGCCGTCCATATCACCTGTGTCACCTTCACCTGCCGCCACTCCTGTGTGCTTGGGTACACGGCAAGGACACGGATTCTGCAAAACAGCCGACAGGCCGCGCGTTGTGTGTTCGCCTCTTTGTCGCTCGCGTAGTCTACAGCTCTTTCCTCATCTCCCCCTCCCCCTCACTGGACAATTGCGCCAGCAAACACAAACGGGTGCATCATCAGGGCCGCATGTAGCAGATTGAGGGTATGATGGAGCCCCCTAGAAACGCAGAGTACAGCAAGCAGGAGTACTGGGACCGACGCTACACGGAGGAGGAGCACTATGACTGGTTCCCCTCCGTGTACCCCATGTGTGTCGCGGCGTCCTTTGAGGCCGTTGAGACTGTCTATCGTATGCAGCGCAGCACGGGGGTATTCGGCGGCACGCTGAAGGTGTTGCACCTTGGAACCGGTAACTCCACACTCTGCGCTGACATCCGCGCCGCCTACGAGGCAAAATATAAGACGGAAGACACAAGACCCTACCGACTCGTGCAGGTGGCCACTGACTACTCGGCCGTGGTCATCGATCGCATGAAATCCAAGTACAGTCTGGACCATGCGCTGGAAGATGTACACTGGGTGGTTGCCGATATACGAGATCTCGGTCACGTGCGTGAGCAGTTTGGTCCTTTCTTCGACGTGGTGCTAGACAAGGGCACCATGGATGCGCTGCAGGCAGACAAAGCAAACAGCAACATGGAAGACGACATTGAACGAATGCTGTGCGAGGTGAGTAAGTGTATCGAGGGCGGTGTTGGCGCGCCTGTGTATCGCGTGTTTGTGCAGATGACGTGGGAAATTCCTTACATGCGGCTCTACTACACCACGAAAAATGCCACGCACACGTTCGCCTGGGGTACCAATGTCGACTACCACTTTCTGGGTGAGAGTGACCTGTACAGGGTGTACACGTACACGGTGTCACCCCCCTCTTCCAAGTAGACCCTCCGGGGAGAAAGAGGGGCAGCGAAGCGCGGCGGGAAGATGTGACTCTCATCACCACCACAAGCACTCTGTTCCCCCGCTCACTCTTTGTCGGTATTTTCTACGGGTGATCACATCTTGCAGTCTTCAAGACCCATGACGTGGACGGTGTCGATTCGACACACACGCAGAGGAGTGTGGAAGACACGACGGCACGCAAATCAGCAAACAGCGGGAGAGCATTGGACTGAAGGAAGACCGGAGACACTTGCAGCAATCTCTGCCTGGTGCACAAGTCGTTAACTCTACTCACAGAAGCATCGTTACCTAAGAATACATGAAGACGGTAGGAGAAGGATGGGGTGGGGAGGCGTCCGTGTCCCTGTCGTTTCATGCCGCTGAACGGCTGCGTGTCTTGCGGGATTCATGCCGCTAAGCACGTGTTGGAGAGCTGTGTGCACTCCGCATTGTCGGAGCGGCGGGGGAAGTCCCACGTTAGCCTCCCCCCTCCCCCCCCCCCACACACACACCACAGCCATCTGCACTTCGGTCTGTTTGTATGCGTGTGTGACCACTTTCTTTTCTCTGATCTCCCTCCTCTAACTTGACCGCCACCCTCTCCAAAAAACCCTTGTGGTAAAGTCATGCGGCGTTGTTTGACCCCGGCTGTTGCGTGGGTGTCCACGTGGAGAACGGTGACGACCGTGTCGCGTGCCGTTGGCTACAACTTTAGCCCCTGCCCACCTTCGTCGGGGACTGACAAGAACAAGACGGCAGAGGAGGCGTCGACTAGTGCACCGGTCGCACCGACCTCGGAGGACTACCGTGCCCTGTTGCTGGACCTCCTGCTATATCGTCACGAGACGTTGGCTCCAGTCGTGGAAGCCCTTCGCCTAGAGAGAGACGAAGTGGAGAAAAAGATGCAGCAGCTTAACACGCACGTGCGAGAGCTCAGTTCAATTCGAGATGAGCTTCGGGAACTGGCCGAGACGATGCTGGATGTGGAACGCACAAGTTTGCATAACTTTGTCGTGGAACCTAGCAGTCCTTCTGCCGTGGAGAGCCCCACGGGGGCACAAGTCGCAGGCGGGAGTGAAGAGGTGGAGGAAATTGTGCTTTAGCTGCAGCAGCGTGGCAGAGCGCCGGTGGAAGAAAATATACAACACGGCCGAACCACACAAGACGAGTATGTTCGAGTGTCAGTGGGAAGTGAGGAGCTTTCTGGCAACGTGCTCGTCTTCCACTCCTCCTCAGCAGGTCATCGGCGGGCATGGTTGTTGAGGCACGATCCCGTACGTATTTGTGAAAGGCGGAGAGAGACATGCAAACACAGTTGTGAGCCTCACTTGCACAAGACGCGGTATGCAGTGGAAGGCTGTAAAGTTCGCTTTTTTTTCACGCCCATGCCAAGCTCCCGACGACTACGCCCGCCTTCCTTCAACTCTCGTCTAACCTCTTCGTCAACCCTGCAACGTCTAAGCAACACCCGCGTAGGCCCCCCCCCCACCACCACCACCACCATCGCACTTTCACCGATATCCCCTCCATCATTCACAAGAGGAGAAGTGCGTGTCGTGCGGGGGTAGTGTCGTTCACGCTCCTTGTTGTCCATATCTTCCCGTGCTTCCACAGAGCAGCAGCGACGGCCTCACCCGCTTTACTTCTGGGGGCAGACGACACTCCCGAATGCGACAGGCTTTGCTCGATTGTTTTTTTTTTCTGCTTGTCTGCCTTTACTTCATCTCCCGCACCCTCCCCCCCCTCACACACACACGCACACACACACACACACTGCGCACAGACAAACGATGGGGACCAGCGGTGGGGGCTTGAAAATAATCCGAAGTCCCCGTAACTATTCGCCTGCTGTTCTGTGTGCGTCTTAGGCGATTGCGAAGCTCCACCCACTGCTTGGTGTTTATTGCGTCCCTCTCCCTTTCTGTGCGTGCGTGTGCGCGTGTGCGCCTGTGTCTTCACACGCACTTATCGCCACTGAAGGCCGCTAGGGGCTGCAGTCAGTTTTCACATCTCCACGCGTAAGACTGCGCGCCTCTGTTGCATACCTACCTAAGCGTATATTAATCGTTAATATATATTGTTTGTATTTGTAGAGGGGGTACATCGACGCCTCACAGTACTCCTACCGTCTGGCATCAGCAGCACATCCGGTCTTGAACGTTGGTGTTGGCGTGCGCGCCAATACGAGCTGCGGCGCAGTGAGTACACCTGGCGTGCAGAGTGTCGGCGCTGGCACATGTGTACACACGATAGCAACAAGCGGTGTTCCTCTGAAACAGAAGCTACCTCTCTCGGCTGTCTTCGGCGCCGATGCCGAGCGTTACTGATGTCATGGCGCACTCGATGCAGCGATGCATGGTACCCCATTATCGCTCACGGTGGGTTGGTTGCATTGGTGCAATGGTGATTGCCGCCTTTCCGGTACAGCTCCGCATGTACGGCGTCAGTGCGCCCCTCGTGACTTCCTTCGGAAATTCGTCTCCATGCTCATCCTCAGCCAAGGTCTGTACTGACGCCGTTGCATCGCTGCCACCTCTGGTGGATGGCGCATCGTCGGCACCGCCGTCTCCATTTGAGGTGCATCAAGTAATCGCACGCGCGGCGCAGCGTGGCCAGTGGGAGCACGCCATTCGTCTTCTCGTAGGCTCCCTGCACAGTCATTGTGTTCCTCTTGCAGAAACGTACCAACTGATTCTCCTGACTGCACTGCGTGGGGGCGGGTGGAAAGCCAGCGTGCAACTCACGAAGCAAGTGGCAACGAGCACTCTCTCGACGGCAGCCCTCTACCACACAGCGGCCGACCTGATGCTCGCCAAGCCGACGTTTGACGTGGAGACTTCGGTCAAGTCCCCTGATTGCGTAGTGCTGGGGGAACTGGTACCACTCATGCTGGCCGACGCCACGCAGCATGTGGTGTGGCATCAGCGACACCGTGAGGCAGCACTGCGAGCCCTCGGGAAGGCAGAGAAATACGAGAAGATGTCGGTCTTGTTTCGTCGATGGAAGGCGGGTACCGCCATCTGCGGTGGTGTTTCACGACTCCGGTACAGCGATGAGGAGGCCACTCTGCTCATGACGGCGTTCAGCGTCACTGGAGACTGGAACTCTGCAGAAGCACTGAGAGCAAGTCTTTCCCATGTTTCTACACCACTTCTCGTCAGCTATGTGCGCGCATTCGCTGTGGCGGCGCAGCACGCTGAAACGTCAAGCCCAACAGGGTTGCAGCAACTTGTTCCGTGGGAGATCGCTGTGGACATTGCTGCCGAGGGCAAGCAGGATGCGTCATTGCTGGAGGCTGTGACGGAACTGTTGAGTGTAGTACGTCACGCCGCCGCCCCCACGGATGTGGCTCACTGGTGGTGGGCAGCCAACACTTCCACACAGGCGAAACTGGCAGAGCTGCGTAGGCGTGTTGCAACCTCCACGCGTGAGGCGGCGCAGTTACTGGTGGTGTGCCATGCGACGACCGCACAGGTGAGGAGTTTGCTAGATGCCGTGCGCACCTCCGGAGTGCTGAGCTCAGCTGCGGCAGAAGCGTCGCCGTACTACGAGGGATGGGTGAACGTGGTGCTGGTTCTGAGCCAATACTGCCCCCACGCGTTAGTGTCTTCTGACGGGTGCGCCGACGGGCTCGTGCAGCTGCTACCGCATACCCTCTCTTTGTGGCAACACGTGGTACAGAGTGCCGTTGGCGGAGATGCCGCGAAGCCTTCGAGTGTAGCGCAGCACGTTATCTACATGTCATCCGCGCTGCATTACCTACACCATGCCTCCCTGCAGCCAGGGCAACTGGCGCAGTCGGAGGGCACACTGAGAGCTGCGTTGGCACGACAGTTGCGCCGCACAGACCACCATTCTGTGCATGGAGCTCTTCTCACTGGTTTCGCAGGCAAGCCCGATGCACTCTTTATTTTTCTCCGCACCGTCAGCGCGCGCATCGACGTGCCGTCGGCAGAGCGCTGCGTCAGGCTGATGTTGCACGACGAGGCCGCCAGTGTAGGTGAGATGGTGAACGAGGAGTTGCTTAGCTTTCTGGAGCCCCTCGACGCACTGGGGACACCTGAGGAGGTGTGCGGAGTTGTGTGCACAGCCGGCGAGGCGGCTTTGCGATCCTCCCCGCTCTCCTACTCCTCCACCCAGTTTGTGTGCCTCATTGTATGGTACACCTGTCATCAGCTACGGCGCGGTGTTTCCCCGGGCGCGCTACAGCCTGCGCTTCGCCGCACTATTTCGCTTGTTGAGCAACTTCCAGCTTCCGCGGACGCGTTGACGCTGCTGTACGCTCAGCTTCAGTGGTACTGGGGTGCTTCACCGGAGGCGCTGCGGGAGCAGGCCGTCACCATCTTGCTGCGGCGTGAGGAGTGGGTTACTCTTGCTCGGCTGCTGGAGCGCTTCCCTCAGCCACTGTCGACGCGGGAGCAGCACATCCTGGAGCGCTGCCAGAGAGGCATCAAAGTGACAGCACTGCAAAACCTTGTTACAGCCCAACGCGCGAGAGACGCATGGGAGTACTGGCAGTGCGAACTGTGCGGTGCCGCTCCGGAGGCGCCTCTGGCCACATCTCTCCACG
This sequence comes from Leishmania tarentolae, assembly GCA_033953505.1. Classification (NCBI taxonomy): domain Eukaryota; phylum Euglenozoa; class Kinetoplastea; order Trypanosomatida; family Trypanosomatidae; genus Leishmania; species Leishmania tarentolae. The sequence goes on from CP119828.1 coordinate 33,887, forward strand.
ACAGCCTCGTCTCTCTCCTCTTGACTCACGGACTCGTGACGGAGGCACACACGGTGTTGGCTCGCAGTAGTGCTTTGGAGGGTGATGTGTCGCACACAACGTGGCCTCACACCGGACTGCGCATCTACGACTATGCGAGACGGTGGCGCCGGCGCGAGCAGGGGATGAAGTTATCGGAGCTGTGGGGTGTGGCCGCGCTAGGGGGAGAGGAGCCAGGTTACGATGGCCATGAAGTCTGGAGACGCGAGGTCACCGTGATCCTTGCTCTCTACGCTGGTTTAGCCTTGGAGCACACTCATCGAGCAGCGGACGCAACTCAAGTGATTGCGGCTGCAGTCGACTATGTGCTCCGATACGATGAGGCGCATCACCACCGCACCACGCAGTCTCCACTCGACTTGACAACGCTGCACAAGACGGATGTTCAACTCACCGCGCGCCTTCCCGATTATGTGCAATGCGCCGCGCCGCGCCTCATCTGCGCTGCACTCCACTGCAGTGATGAGTCATCACGTCAGCTGGCCACGGAAGCCGCGTGTTCGCACGTTGGCAGCAGTGCCGTTGTAGAGGTGTTGCGCAACGTGGCTTATCTGCTCCCCCTCACTTCAACGAGTGGAGCGGCGGTGATGGCGTGGTCAAAAGCGATGGTGCAGCTCCACGCAACGGCCTCCTCCTGTGCCACAGATGCCATGCCGGCAGTAGCGGCGCTGGGGCAAAGGTTGCTGTTGCAGGCAGCGGAGCAACACTTCCCTGTGGCGCCGTCGTTTCTACGCGTTGTTCTCACGACAGGGCGGCTGTCGGCAACGCTGCTGGCAGCGGTTCGGCAGTGTCTCCTCCTGAGACTTGGCAGCGCATCCACCGACTCGTCTAGTGCAGATGTTGCGGCCACCGCTGTGCAGGTGGCGCTTTCGCTTGCCAACTCGGGCAGTCACTCTGTAGCACTGGAGTGGGTGGAGGAGTTTGAGCTATGGCCAAAGGGAGAGGCACCAGAGAACGAGGGCACAGCGCGAGGACTGCAGACGGTGGTGGACATGGCAACTCAGCTGTCGTGGCTACAAGCCGCCCAGGGAGCAGCACAGCGGCGCGCCGATCAGCGCGCGGCCCTCTCTCGGCGTCGCCGCGAGACGCAGGCTTCCGCCAACAGGGACAGTGCAGCGTTTGAGCTCTACTCACGGGATGCTCTTGATTGCCTCATCGACTGTGACGCATGGGAAGAAGCGCTGGACGCTTTCCTGCACGTGGTGGCTGCCCCCATTGACGTGAAAAGTCTCTTCTCTGAAGAATCGACGAAGCGGGTGGAACGACGCGACGCTCACCTCTCCCCCGACGTGCTAAACGCCGTCATGCTGTGTGTAACCCGTTGTGCACCGTGGCGAACTACGGTGCAGGCGTGGATGTTGCTGATCAGTCAAGCCCCCCTTATCCCCTGGAACACCTGCGCTGCTGCTTTAACCCCAAGCATACACGAGTTGCTGAAGGCGATGACGCTTCAACGTGCGTTGCCTCACGAAGTGGGCACCGTTGTAGCGTGGATAGTGGCGCAGCTCGACTTGCCTAGGTCTGCAACGTCTCCCCTTTGCTCTCTTTTCGCTGACTGCATCGACGCGTCATCGTCTACCGGTGCGGGGCACGCGTGGACAGCAGCAGAGGCACAGCTGTGCACCGAAATCATTGCACAGCTGCGACGATTGTGTAGCGAGAAACGCGTGCAGGAGGCCGAACGCGCTATCGCGGAGGCTCAGGCAGCCCTTTTCCCCCGTTCCTTCCCAACGCCAGCGCCCCACAGCAAGGAGGGGACGGTGCCATCGACATCATCGTGGCTGCCGCCTGGGCGTCCCCTGCTGTCGGCGGAGGAAGTCGACATGCTGGCTGTTGTGGCCCCGCTGCTGCTCCTCGCCTCAACACCACAGCTGGAGTCTCTCGCACAACAGCACCTGGGCGGCATGTTTCAGGCGCATGAACTCAAAGCTCTTCTTTACCTTTACCGAGAAGAACTCCTGCAACGTGTCGCCACAGAGCGTGAGCCTGACCTCTCGCTTGTGCAATACCTCGCGCAAAATGCAACCCTGCGCGTGCTTCTCTCCCAGTGGACTGAGGTGACGAGAGCAGAGCCTTCCATGCTGTGCACACACGACCGAGCTGCGGCGGAGTGGATGGTGCGGCACGTCTTTGACGGCCTCTTGCCGTTGAGCACGGCAGAGGCACTGTGGAGGGCCTGCGAAGAGCCTGCGAAGAAGCTGGCAGAGTGTCGATGGTCCGCCGTGGCAGAGGCAGAGCTGTGTAAGGAGCTGTTGCAGCGCCACGGCAGGCCGCCGGAAAAGCTGAGCACAGCACCGCACCTGACGCGGCGGGAGATCTCACACTACTGGAGCTGCTTTCATCGTATTCTTCTGCCTGAGATGCATTTTGGCCCGCTGGAGCTGTGCTGCCTCGCGTCCTACGCTCCAGCCCTGGCCAAAGCGCGGGCGGCGTGCCCAGACATAACGCAGCCCGCCTACGCTGACGTCGTTGCCGAGCTCGCGTGTCACGCATACAAGTCACACTTCTGCCCAAGCCGTGTACCTGTCGAAGACACCCTCAGCTACTTTCGCCGCCCTCACTGCGCAGCCGCGATCGCAGCAGTCATGACAACCGCCTTCAAAAAACTCAAACTTCTGCACGCGCAGCTCTCCGACACCAGCAGCGCCGCGGCGCGCGGCTACCGGCTGCCGTTTCAGTGGGGCACAGTGTCTGCTGCTGCTGTGCAGCAGCCACAGGAGCTGGATCAGCAATGCCTCGCTGATGCAGCCCGGTGCATCGCCCATGGCTCGGCTGCGGTAACGAAAGCAGCCACCACTCACACGTTTCACACATACATTGCATCACCGTCACTGCGCCATTGGGTGCAGTGGGCGATGAGGATGGTGTGCGCCAGCTCGCCCAAGTCCTTACCGCCAGCGGCCTCACTTCTGCTCGTAGAGTGGACCAAGGATGCGCTTCAGCCGGGCTTCGATCGGCCTCGCCTCGATGGTGTGCACGGCGCCTCTGTTACAGCTTCCGGCAGAAGTGACGATAGGGTGCGTGCATTGTGGCGGGAAGTTGCGCGAGCAGGAAAGCGTGAACTGCAGCAAGGCCGCTGCCGTGACCTTAGCGCGGTGTGGCAGCTTCTCGACGGTGCGAAAGTGTGGCGCTTTATGGATGCTGGGCACGTGATGGTGCTGCGTCGCCTTGTCTGTCCCTCCAACGCCAAAGTTACGACGCTGCCTCCCAAGCGCACCTCGGTAGGACACCATCGCAAGACGTCGAAGCTGAAGGAAGAAAGAAGAGGTGTGTAGCGCCGTCCTTGCCCACGCACCCGTAAGCGTGTCTGAGAGAGGAGGGGGTGGCAAGTACAGCGCGCAGGAAGGGTGCTGCTTGTGCGGATGGTCCGTCCCTCCTTTCTTCATGGTAAGGGATGGGACTTGATGGCATTGGGACGACTCCGAGAGTGCTATCGCAGGGCCCAGTACCCGCTTTGTGGGCAAGTCGAGCAGCCCCCTCCCCTACCCGCTGTCACATGCACAATCACTTCTGGCGGTGACAGGGCCAGGTCCTGGATGGCGTTGCGCCTGAGCAACCTGCGGCAGTCCACAGCCGTGTGCCCTCGATATGCTTACGCAGAGTGCCCGCGTGACTCGAGTGCATCCCGCCCGGCCCACACACCGCCCACTGCTGTAGGAAGTCTCAGCCACCCCGGAAAGAAACGCACCAGGTGGTGCTCCGGCATGATTGGGAGCGGCTCCGAGGCAACCTGTGGAGGGGTGGGCGCGTAGTGGCTGAGGGCAGGACCTGTATTCTCATGACCGCGTCGGTGCATCGGTGTGATAGATGTCTTGCGCAGCGGCTGAGCATCACTCGATAGGGGCTGTGGGGCACACCCAGGGAGCTGAGTGGCACCTGGCTCATGTTGCACGGCAGAGAAGCGGACACGTTGAAGAGTGAAAACGATGAGGAATGCAGAGTAGGGTACGTGCGCGTACGTCGATGTGCCTCCCCCGCAGAGAGACATGCACGCGTGCGCATACGTTGACGTGAAGGCTCTCCAGGAAGCACGTGTGTTGACGTGTTGGGTACCGCGCACCTTTTCTCGATCTCTTGCGAGTTGTATTGTAGTCCCTTTCACATGCTCTAAAGAACTGCGCGCCAGCGTATGATGTGGGGTGAAGAGGCCCCATTCAGGTTCCTTAGAGAAGGACTGTGGCCATGCTCCGCTTGTGCCCCCCCCCTCCCTGGCACCATTTCCGGCTACTTCTCTGGCATGTGTGGGTGTGTGTAACGATGGCAGTCTAACTCCCTGCTGGCCCTCCTTCTCTCTCCTCTCGACCTCCACACCTCAACAAAATAGCGAGGACTCAGCGCCATTGTGTGTTGTTTCTCACCAAGAATGAGGTGGGGCGTGACCAGCGCACCCACTCATCCCTGTCGCTGTCTCCATTGTTGTTCGGCTCTGCATCCGCCCCTGGTGCCTCACCACCCCTCAACTTCGCTGAAGCGCACTCCCTGCTACAAGGAAGCAGATCATGCACCATATTTTTTCTTCGGGCGTGTCACGCTGCTGCCCATGTGCGCCATATCAACGAAGTATTCTGCTCGTATGTGTGTGGGCACTAACGTTGGTCCTGCTAAGCAGCTGCGCGGTTGCCTGGCCACAGTTTCTTTACGTGAGGCGCCGCGAAGAGCTGCCTGCGGCAGCGCAGACGAATGAGGACGAGTCGCAGGTGCGTATATCCCTTCGACCGTTTCCCGGTACGGAGGAGCGGGGAGAGCAAGCCCGCATGCTGTGGGAAGAGGCCGAGGCAAAAGGGCGGCTGAGTCCGTGCTGGAAGCGCTCCCTGCAACTTCTGCATGCCAAATGCGCCGAGGTTCGGAAGGAGGACACAATGCGCAGTCGTCTTGCACTCTTTATGGCCACATGTGACGCAGATAGTGACGGCCGTGCCCACCCGAGCTTCCATTGCGGCTCTCCTGCCACGCAGCCGTCTGAGCTGTCAGTTCATGCGGTGCGTCAGTGCGTGCAAGGGTTATCCGACAGCGCCTACGCAGCTTTCTTGCAGTACCGCCTGCACGCCGACGTGTTGTGCGCTTATTTGGAGGAGGAGCTGTACCAGCAGCGCACTGAAGCCGCGGTTGCCGCAATGGCCCTTCAGATGCAGCGCAGCTCACATATGCTGACTGCGCTGCAGCACTCTGGTGCGGAAGTGATGGCCCTCATGAAAGACTCGCAGACACTCCAGCAAGAGTCGCGCGAGGCTGCGTCGTCCTTGCTCCATCAGCTCGGCCTTCTCCACAACGGTCAGGCAACGGCACTACAATCTCTTCAGCAGGCTGCCAGCGACATTTTGCGCACCAGCAGTCACACCGACGCGGCGCTCGGCGAACTGCACACACGCGTGCAGGGAGCCGCTGCCGAAGCACTCGCTTCTATTCAGGCCCTCGGCCAGGAGACTTTCAAGAAGTTTGCGGAGGTGGAGGAACAAACACGCGGTGTGGTACAACTCATGCAGCAAATGGACGCCCTGCACCAACTACTGACCCAGCAACGGCTTCCGAGGCATCGCATGGTGTGGGTGCTTGGATGCATTTGTGCTGTGCTGGTTCTCACATGCCTCCCGCAGACGGCAGCGGCGCGACTGCCGGCGACCTTGCTCACCGTCGTCGGATGTGTTGGGGTACCGCTGCTGCGGTGGTGGACCGGACAGGCGCGGTGGCTCTTTTTGCATGGAACGGCGTGGGAGTCTCTCTGCTTGTCGCTGGCCATGGGGTTTGTTGGTCATTGCGCCTACCGATGCACACCTCCTAACGCTCGTCGGCACCGAAGCCTGGTACGGGAGGAGGCGATACGCGCATGGGGTGAGCTGCAGCAGCAGCACCTTGGAGGTGCCGTGCTGCAGCCATATGTGCCCCCAATCCCCATCCTGGGTCTTCGGCACCACCCACGAATAGCGCAGAAGGGTACACCTGAGGCATCCCTGAGTGTCGCTCACACATGGCCTCCGCTGTCCATCGTGGTGTCTCCACGCAGCGACGAGGTGGAAGCGACCTCAACCACAGTCGGCGACTCCCACCCCACCGCACCCAACGAGGGCACGGTGAGTGTACTGGACGAGGTGTCCAGTGCTGCTAGCACATCAAACCGCAAGCGCAGTCGCCCGTTCGCCGCAGGCGACGACGCTGCTCAGCAGCACGCTACAGCCCGTACCAGACGCTCGACGGCACGCAGCACCTGCCGAAGGACGCGTAGGAAAGGTTAGGCTCTCTCTCCCGCCTCCGATGTGTCTGTGTGTGTGTATGCGGTTATGTGGGGTGTGAATTCGTCCCTCCTTGGCCCCATCATCCCTCCCTCCTCTTTATGTGTTATCTGCATCTCATAGGGTGAGAAGCTGAGGCAGATGGGGGAAGCGGGAGGGAGCGCAGTTGACGTATACGATACAGCGCGGCGTGTAGGCCCTGTGACGCGGCACCTCTCTATTTCTTTCTTCCACCCCTCTCCTCCTCCCCCTGCCTGTGCTCTATTCGATATTCCCTCCGCTCCTCCCCCCCCCCCCTCCCCTCCGTTTTTTTTTTTTTTTTGGCTCCCCTGTTTCTGCCCACGTTTGTACGGACGCTCGTCCACCCGAAGAAGAACCCTTCGTATACACAGGGGAGGAGGACGGGGAGGGGCTTCTTTTTCTTCCCTGCGCAGCCCCCACCCTGCTCCCCTCTGTCTGTCTGTGTGTGTGTGTGTGCCCCTCCTCCAGAGACAGGGCACACACTTTGGTACCAGTCAAGGCATGATGTATCATAGCCTTCCATGCCTCTCTTTCCGTGTGCGCCGCCACCACCTCCACTCAAGTTGCTCTTCACCTTCGCTGCACCTCGCCACATCCACTATCACGTGTTTCTCTCCGTACCACATCTGTACCACACCCATGCGCGGCAACGCCGCGTCTCTGTAGGGCCGCCTTCTGAGTAAACTCAAAACCCCTTCTCCATCAGCATCCTCCCCCAATGTTGACTTGCTGTCGGAGGCAGGCGGAGCGCACTTGCCGCGATGCCTCGCTGGCGGATGGAGAAGAATTGGGCGGGTGGGCCTCTGTTTCGGAAGCGCTTCTCGTAGAGTGTGCATGCGCCGTGATTGTCGACGTCGCGGAGCCGTCCGCGCGAGCCCAGCTGCTTGTCGAGTACGCCGACTTCCTGGTAGAGCTTGTGCACATGCATACTGCTGCCATGGCTGCGCTTCAACGACGCGCCACCACTGTCGAAGAGAAGCGCAATGACGCCCTTGCACATCAACTGCATGCTGCTGTTCAAGAGAGTGATACGATGGGATCAGACCTGGTTATGGAGCGCGCCTCTCGCGCCGCTTTGGAAGCAGAATCGCATCGCTTGTCACATGAGCTGCTGATCGCACAGGAAGAAAGGCAGGAACTGCAAGCAGAGCGAGCAGCTCTGTGGTGCGCTGTTCGGGAGGCGCACGTGGTGGCAGGCATCACGTGCGCCGCCAAGGCGACGATGGAAGACCACGTCCGCGCATTGTGTGAGTGGGTGAAGAGCGCACAGGCAGAGCTGGCCAGCACTGCTGCGCCTGTGGAAGCCACTACCCCGCTGCCGATCACTGCCGACCCTTATCAGCCAGCGTGCCTACCGTACCGCCGTGTTCTCCCTACCACACCGATGAACCCGGTTACTGCCTCACTTTTGCGAGTTAAGGAGCAGGTGCAGCAAATGCGCGAGCCCTCCGTGGCGCAACTGCAGCGTGCGGTGGGTATGCATCGGCATCGGGGAGACGAGGGGCCAACATCACTGACGCCGTTACCAAGAGCACGGGAGGCAATGGCAGCAGCGGCCGTCATGACTCCTGTACCTCACCCAGTGAATCAGTTGCGGGGCCTGTCTCGCTCCTGCACACCCCATCGCGGCAGGAAGGGCTTTGCAGCGCAGCGGGAGGATGATGTGGTGGCTTCGCCACCCTGGCGCACTCGCATGATGAGGCTACAGGAGGAACTCAAGGGGCTGCGGCGGGAATTAGACACGGCAAGCGCTTCTCCTTGACGCTGCCCAGGAACATCATCTTTTCCTCCAATGCTTTTGTGAAGGGGTGCGTCAAGGCGTGGCTCTCGCCCCTTTCCACTCCTCTCCCCACGTTCCACCGCCAGCCACTTGTGCTACTCAACGACTGTTAGGGAAGCAGGTAGCGGGTAGCAGGAGAGAAGAAAGGAAGGTGAGACTATGCGCGGGTTAGCCACGGGTCAGCGCGTGAAGAGGCACACAACCAAAATTGTTTCAGCAGAAGAGTATGCACCTCAAGCAACGTGTGAGGTGCGGTGCTCGGTCTCTGTGGAGGCGCGACTCTGCGGCAGTCTTGCTGTGGAAAATGCCCTATTCGCGGTGAAGGAAGCGGAAAGCGCACACGGACGAAACTCGCCTGTGCGCGTGGATGCGCATGTTCAACAGCTTCTTCCTCCCGGCCTATTCGTCCCCTTCCCTTCCCTTCCCCTTCTGCGCCGTCTTTCTTCTCTTTCCCTTTCTCACTCCACGGTTGTGCGCTTTGGTCTACGCCTACCTCAGTACACGCAGGCACAGTCATGTCTACAGTGTCCACCAGCCCCAGCTCTAGTAGAGGGATCACGGAGCTTGTTCCTTTAAGGGGGCATGTGTGCCTTCCGGGAGAACCGGTACTAATGGCGCAGCCCAGCGCCGTGGTGGCGATCGGAGGTGGTCTTCGGTTGCTTCCTCAGTCCACACCAACCCTCGTCGCTGATGGCGCGTCACCAGCGCTTACGGACGTCTTCCTTTCTGAGTACTGTGCCCCCCTTCAGCGCAACAGTCATCATCTGCACCCTCACATCCCCCGGTATACAGTGCCCACGCCGGCGAGTAGACGATACACTCCCCGCGCCGGCGACCCGGTGCTTGCCATTATTGCCCGAAAAGTAAGCCAGCACTGCTACTACTGCTACATTGGTGGGTCCGCTTTGGCCTACATGGACGCCTTAGCGTTTGATGGCGCCACAAAAGTGAGCCGACCGCGGCTGGTGGAGGGCGATGTCGTGTACTGCTACGTGAAGCCTCGCGCGCGATCGAACTATGTCGAGGGCGTGCATCGATCAGCGGCCAGCGGGGTATTTGACACAACCGGCGACGTCGAGGTGAGCTGCACAGCGGCAGAGGTCGGGCTGGTGCCCAAGGACTGGACATCCGGGGAGGCCGTCTTCGGCCTGTTGCAGGGAGGTCGCATACTGCATCTCCCACTGGCGTATGTGCGTCGTCTGCTCGCACCGATGGGCCCATCCCCAGACAAGGCATCAGCACAGCAGCGAAAGCGCGATCGCACGGAAGGTGAGGGCGGCGATGGCGATGAAGTGCCCGCATCGTACCTCCTTCAGCTGCTAGGACGCAGAGTGCCCTTCGAGATAGCTGTTGGCCTCAATGGGCTCGTGTGGGTGCGGGGACTCTCTAGCGAGACTGACGCCATGGCTGCTGTGCGGCGCACTGTCGCCGTAAGCTCATGCATCTCCGAGGCGCAGTACGACGTCACTCGCGCTGAGATGGAGGCCCGTGTCGAGGCTTACTTTCCTTCTTGACGCGAGCAGCACGGGAGCAGGCGCGCGTCCCCATTATGCTGCGCGTGAATAAGTGTGCGTGTATGTGTATGTGGATGTGTGTGTGTGTGTGTGTGTGTGTGTGTGTGTAGCGTGTGGGCAGGAAACGAATAATGTCTACCGCCTGCCGTCGCTCCCTCCTCCTGTCCCGCGCTGGCGCTTCTCCAACTGCGGTCTCTGCCCCTTTGTTCTGCCATATCGCCGCTCTCGTGCGCGCGCAGCACCCGACCAGAGAGGGGGCGTGTGCGGCACGATAAAGCGACCGATGCCCACAGACGCGCCCGGGGGAGAGCAAAAGGGAGCGAAAGGCGGCCGGCAGTCAGACGACTGAGGGGAGGGTGGCGGAGGCGGCAACAAGGACACTAACTGAACAAGACCAAATAGCGTACGATGGGGTACCGCGTGCACCAGCGGTCTCTGTCCTCTGCGTCATGGCGCGCTCACACTTCTGCCACCGTGCAGGCGGCAGTGTCGACGGTGCTTGCGCACCTTCTTCTGTGAGGGGCGGCGACGAATGCCACAACCGCAAGAGAGAGAGTCGTGGAGAGCTGGACTGGGACATCAAGTAGCATTGCCTCCCTCGTAGAGAGCTGCACTCTCCCACCGCCCCCACTCACCTTCTTCCAGACGTTGACGCCACGCTTCACCTTTGCTCTCTCTCTCTCTCACACTTGGCTCGCTATTGGGGAACGCCGCACGACGGTCCATCCTTTCCCGTTTCACAGTTTTCAGCGTCCGCACCGTCGAACACACGCACACGCATACGCGGATACACGAAACTAGAAGGAAGGCAGCAACAACGATAACAAGAAAGAAAAGGAAGCCACCTGTGCGCTGCACCTTGTCTCGAAGTTACCGATCTGCTCCACAGTACATCACGTCTAGTCTCTCCCCCTCCTCCCTCCTCCCTCCCAGCCCCCAGGGTACCCTTGTTCCCCACCCCTCCTCCTGCCTGATACCTCTCCGCGCATCCTCCTCCACGGTTACACGCTGTATACAAAGCGCATTCACGCGGACATTCATACGCACACACACACAATGCCGGACTTCAGTCAGTTTATCAAGTACCTCAACGCCAACCTCCACGCACCGACTGGTCAGTACGCCGCGCAGGGCAGCGTAGGCGGAAAGGGCGCCGGTGGAACTAGTGGTGCGGCCGAGTCTGCGAGCCCCGCTTCCCATAGCGACACATCTGCCTTCGCCCGCTCCTGTGACACAACATGGCGGGTGCTGCTGCCGAGCGATGCAGCTGCAAAGGAAAACGGGGCACGATCCAGCGGCCCATCTGCGGTGGCGGCGGCAACCCATACATCTCCCTCACATCCCTCCGTGACTATTGGAAGGATGATGGTGTCCACAGAGGACCGCTGGCGTATTCAAGCACAGATGCGCCGTGAGGAAGCGCGCACTGGGCAAGCGCGGAAGGAATACAACAAGAAGGTGACGCGTGCCATCAAGGTGACGAAGGGGCCATCTGACAACGCCTTTCCGCCAGGTCGTGGCCGTCCACTGTAGCGTGCACGGTGAGAGCGTGACAGGGTAGTGGCGCCCGTTGGGTCGGTATGGGCAACGAGCTTCGGCAACTTATGAGCACAGATGCAAGAACGCCCGCACACTTCCGCGGTGGTATGGCCTATCACACACATGCCCCACTTCATCACCGATGCCCCGCGTGTGGGCTCCTCTTTCTTTGTTTATTCTGGTGATGAGGGTGTCAGCGCTCTTCTCGCTGCCAACGTGGGCGCGTTATCGATGCCTCACCATCTTCTTTCTCCTCATCTGGCGAGTAAGCGCAAGAAAGGAGCCGTTGAAAGGAAATACGTTAATCGACTGATACAGAGATGGTGAGAAAACGAGAGAGCTGTCACTTGCCGCGGCCCCGCTATGTGTGTTTGTGTGTGTGCATGTGTGTGTTGAGAACGAGGAGGGCTCCATAGACGGCGTCGCGCATGCTTATGCGATGCCAGAAGAGCTGGCGTTGATGTCCATGCGTCGTCATTTCTTTTTGTGTGTCTCTGCCGGATTCCTCCTCTGACCACCTCCATCATCCTCCGGCGAGCCCCCTCCGCACTCCTCTACACGCAGCACGCACGCCCACGAGTATGGGTGGCTGTACGCGTCCTCTGTCATGCCGTCTGTCCTTCACGCTCTCCCTTTTACAGACGTGCACACATCTTCCATGGGAGGTGTGGAACTTCTCAGCTGTGCGTATCATTCTCTACCTCCATGTCTCTGTTTCTATTATATGCTGCACGGATACTGAGCCCGCATGCATGTCTGTGCGTGCGTGCGTGCGTGGGTGGGTGGGTCCCTCCTCACTGACGTTTTCGCGTGTTCAAAACGCTTGCCATATACGTGAAGCTTCTGTTTGCGTAGATTCGCACGCATCGGTGTGCGTGGCACACAAACCGTTCCGAGGACATCCTCGCGCAAGCGCAGCGACCTCTCTGGCGCGTGTTGCGTGCATCCATGGCGATGCTAGGAAACAACAAGGGCACACACCCGATGTACGATGACACGGTGCTTGTATCACCCAATGCATCGCCCAACCTGCAGAGGGCACGAGCCATGGACCACTGTAGCGCCAAAACTACAGAGGCCCCGCCACTTGCCGATTTGTTGACGCGCGCCTCCGAGGCCATCCGGGACGAGCGGTGGAGAGCAGACTTACTAGAGAAGGAAAACTCGAAGCTCCACGCGCAGCTAGATGGGGTTCGGATGGCGTATCAACTGGCAGCAACTCGACAGGCCCGGCAGAGCCCACAGACGTCGGGGACCGTGACGGCACTTTGCAAGGCTGAAAACGGCGCACTGTTTGCCTATGTGAGAGACCAACTTATTGGTCCCGACAAACATCGCTCCTCAAACCACGAGGACTGTAGCGGCAAATGCGAGAGCATCAGTAGGACCCGGCTGGGAGGGCGCCAGCTCCGTTCAAATATTGCGACGTCGTCCCTGGCTTCGACAGCGGCGCGGGATCCTTCCCGCGGCGTCATCACAGCACTGGAATCCGCGTCGCCGAAGAAAACGGTGCCACACACCTCGGTAACACGGGAAGCGCGTGGAGCGCACGGTCACATGCCTGCCACGTTGCAAAGTCGTCCACTGAATCCTGAAAAGGAACACGCGGCCACTTCCCTGCCTGGTGGCGGCGGTCACAAAGGCGACGGCCATGCACAAGTCACGGAAGGCAACAGCGATGGTGCGGATTCCCCCATGCACTGGATGGCTCGCCGACTTCTTCGAGCACTCGCCCCTCGTCCTACCAATAGCGTTGTGGGCGACATTGTACACACCATGGTTACAGCCTTGCAACAAGATGTGCAAGCCGAACTCAACAGGCCTCGCGAAGGCGGCAAGCCCGCGCCAAGTCGAACGCGGGGCTTTGCACTCGTACGACTGCGCCCGTGTGTCTATCGCCTCCTCGTCGGCTCTCCTACGGAGGTGAAGGCAGCAGAACGTGCAGCACGGAGTACGAACAGGAGCACTCGTCCACTAGCACCGCGGCTGCCCTCCGTCGCTCTCCACCACAACGAATTCCTTCTCTACAGCACCCATACAGAAACCAGCATCCCCGCACGCCCTCGCCCTTCCACACTTACGGATACAGTCCTCTACCTTACCATCGACACTGGAACTCTACGAGTGGCTCGAGGCGGCGGTCACGTCGACTTTATCGACTACTTAGAACGTCGTTTACAAATAAAACTGTACACCGCAGCAAGACCCCTCCTCTAGAAAACCACCTCCCTCCATCATCTCCAACCACCGACCCTTCCCCGCACCCAGCTTCTCTCGCCACACCTTCCCTAGACAACCTCCGCACCACCGACTTCAGCAGACAGTGTACCGGCCACGCCCCTCTCTCTCTCTTTGCCCCTTTCGCAATATTCAACACAGTCTTTGAGAAACCAAACCACCCACTCTCGCCCCCTCCAGCATCTCGTCTCACCTGATTCGAAGGCTCCCCTACCTGCCACCCCCTCGCGCGTACCACACACCGGCAGCCGCCATGCTGTGGCCCTTGTCGAGCGCCCCCTCGCACCCACACCGCTTCCTCCCCCCACCTTCCGCTCCCTGCCTCTTCCTCCCATCTCATCCCTCCCCCCTCCCCGTGTCACACTCCCCCGTGTCACCACCACCACCACCACCCGTACGGCCGTGCCGCCGCGCCTGCGTGCACGTGCACAGAGTAACACTGGCAGCTCCGTCCCGCCAACGCCTCACCCCTCCCCCATCACCGACACTCCCCTCTCACTCTATTCGCGTTTCTTCTTTTTTTCTCCCCATCCAACGCCACGCAATGGCGCCATTTGCTCCCCGCTGCTGCGCGTTGGCGCTGCTGTGCGCCGTGCTGGTGCTTGCCGGTGCGCTGGTGCGCGCCGAGCCGTCCACTGTGACGAGCGACATCACGATGACGAATGAATTATTTGACGGCTACACCATGACGCTCGACCTGTCCTCCTCGAGCGCGGATGTGGTGACGGTGCAGCTGATGAACTCGCAGGTGTCCGGCAAAGGTTTCACCGTCAGCAGCTCCAGGGGCGGTACCCCGTCGTCGGCGCGGCTGAGCATGAGCATGACATCCACCACAGTGACACAGTCCGTCATCACCTTCTCCGGCGTCATGCCAGCCAACTCCGACATTCGCATCGTCGCCACCACCGGCACCCTCGCCCCCACGCAGTCGCTCTTCGACTTCAGAGGCCTCGCGCTCGACGAAAGCGTCACCTTCACGGTGGAGAACACCGCCGTCACGTGGCCGAAGGACTCCATGAACACCGGCAGCATCCTGCTCATCAACCCCGGCAAAAACGCCGTCGGCATCAAGAGCGCCTCCGGCCTCTTTGTGTTCAACGCCACCGCCACCAGGGGCGCGTCCGTGGTCAAGGTCAGCACCCAGTCGTCCTTCCCCATCACCAAAGGCTCCGCGCTCGCCATCGATTACGGTACCTGCGATATGTGCTCCAGCGCGCTTCTCAGCATCGACGTCCCGCTCGTCGTTGACAGCTCCAGCCTGCTCCGTGTGGCCAACTGCAAGGTTACGGGCGCCGGCAACGGCCTTCTGAGCTCCGCCGGCAGCACCACTGTCAAAGACATGTCCGCCTACCTCATCTACGACAACGTCGTCGCGATGGGCGGCCTCTTCTCCTTCCAAAGCGGCCTCGAGAACAGCGGGGCATACCCCTTCCGGGTGTCCGACAACTCGATCGTGTCCTTCCTCAGCCTGCGCGCGCCCTCCACCGGTATTGCCACGGGTCATAAGATTCCCAGCGAGGTGATCCAGTCGCAAAGCGTCGGGGGCGACTGCGTCATCGGCAACACGCATCTCACCACTACATCGGATTACGTGGGCCGCGGTCTCAACGTGAACACCATCGTCGACGCCTGGGGTGCAAGCAACGGCATCTGCGTCAACGCCAAGTGCGTCCCCGGCAACACCAGACCAGGCAGCACTCCCCCCGCAGGCAAGCCCTGCACCTGCCAGTGCTCTTCCACCAGCCACAACCCACCCTTCTGCACAGCCGTCCCCGACCCCATGCAGAACGGCATCCTCAATGCGAAGTGCGCCGTGCCCAACTGCGCCACCTGCGACCGCCTCGAACCCTCCAAACGCTGCACGCAGTGCAACAATGGCTACAGCGTCAATGTGGACTATCAGTGCAAAATCATCCCCACCACCACCACCACCACTACCACCACCACCACCCGGCCGCCCGCCTGCGTAGCCCCGGGCTGCTCCAAATGCATGCCCGGCAGCGGGACGGTCTGCTCCTCATGCAGGAACGGCTACACTCTGTTGCACGGTGCCTGCAAGCCAAACGTCAGCGGCGCACCCGGCGTGCACACCGCCTCCCTCGCCGCGGTCGTCTCCGTTGTCGCCGCTCTCTACGCCCTTTAGCGAGTGTGTGGTTGGTGGTCGTGTGTAGCACTGATGCGCGCCAGCGGCAGCCACGCCTGTGCTTCCTTGCTTTTCCTTGGCCGCGCAGCTTCCCTCTCCCACAGGCTCTCGTGCACGCACACACACACGCACAACGACGTCGTGTGGCGAGCAGCCACCGCCGTTGTCTGCGGGTGGGGGAACTTGTGTATATGCCGCATTCCTTCCTATGCGTTATGTGTATGTTTCCATGTATTTTCCCTCCCTTCCCCCCCCCGTTTTCTTTTCACTGCATGTGTGTGCCTGTGCGTCCCACGCGTGAGTCCGTCTTTCATGTGCCTCTGGTCTGCGTACGCACATGAGCCGCACCTCGCAGTGCCTCGCCTCCCTTTCTCTATTATGCACTCCTTTTCCCCAGCCCTGTCAAATGTGCGTGTGTGTGGGTGTGGGTGGGTGGGTGGGTGTGTTTCCTCCATGTGAACCTTCACCGCACACACACGCGCGCGCTGCACCCCCTCCTGGCTGTGTCCCTCCTCTTGTTCCGCGCGGTATGCAGCAAAATGGGCAGCTATGTGTATGTTTCCATGTATTTTCCCTCCCTTCCCTCCCCCGTTTTCTTTTCACTGCATGTGTGTGCCTGTGCGTCCCACGCGTGACTCCGTCTTTCATGTGCCTCTGGTCTGCGTACGCACATGAGCCGCACCTCGCAGTGCCTCGCCTCCCTTTCTCTATTATGCACTCCTTTTCCCCAGCCCTGTCAAATGTGCGTGTGTGTGGGTGTGGGTGGGTGGGTGTGTTTCCTCCATGTGAACCTTCACCGCACACACACGCGCGCGCTGCACCCCCTCCTGGCTGTGTCCCTCCTCTTGTTCCGCGCGGTATGCAGCAAAATGGGCAGCTATGTGTATGTTTCCATGTATTTTCCCTCCCTTCTCCCCCGTTTTCTTTTTCACTGCATATGTGTGTGCCTGTGCGTCCCACGCGTGACTCCGTCTTTCATGTGCCTCTGGTCTGCGTACGCACATGAGCCGCACCTCGCAGTGCCTCGCCTCCCTTTGTCTATTATGCACTCCTTTTCCCCAGCCCTGTCAAATGTGCGTGTGTGTGGGTGTGGGTGGGTGGGTGTGTTTCCTCCATGTGAACCTTCACCGCACACACACACACGCGCGCTGCACCCCCTCCTGGCTGTGTCCCTCCTCTTGTTCCGCGCGATATGCAGCAAAATGGGCCGCTATGTGCACACCCGAAACAACACTCCAGTCGCCCCCTCCAGCGTCTCGTCTCACCTGATTCGAAGGCTCCCCTACCTGCCACCCCCTCGCGCGTACCACACACCGGCAGCCGCCATGCCGTGGCCCTTGTCGAGCGCCCCCTCGCACCCACACCGCTTCCTCCCCCCACCTTCCGCTCCCTGCCTCTTCCTCCCATCTCATCCCTCCCCCCTCCCCGTGTCACACTCCCCCGTGTCACCACCACCACCACCACCCGTACGGCCGTGCCGCCGCGCCTGCGTGCACGTGCACAGAGTAACACTGGCAGCTCCGTCCCGCCAACGCCTCACCCCTCCCCCATCACCGACACTCCCCTCTCACTCTATTCGCGTTTCTTCTTTTTTTCTCCCCATCCAACGCCACGCAATGGCGCCATTTGCTCCCCGCTGCTGCGCGTTGGCGCTGCTGTGCGCCGTGCTGGTGCTTGCCGGTGCGCTGGTGCGCGCCGAGCCGTCCACTGTGACGAGCGACATCACGATGACGAATGAATTATTTGACGGCTACACCATGACGCTCGACCTGTCCTCCTCGAGCGCGGATGTGGTGACGGTGCAGCTGATGAACTCGCAGGTGTCCGGCAAAGGTTTCACCGTCAGCAGCTCCAGGGGCGGTACCCCGTCGTCGGCGCGGCTGAGCATGAGCATGACATCCACCACAGTGACACAGTCCGTCATCACCTTCTCCGGCGTCATGCCAGCCAACTCCGACATTCGCATCGTCGCCACCACCGGCACCCTCGCCCCCACGCAGTCGCTCTTCGACTTCAGAGGCCTCGCGCTCGACGAAAGCGTCACCTTCACGGTGGAGAACACCGCCGTCACGTGGCCGAAGGACTCCATGAACACCGGCAGCATCC
Organism: Leishmania tarentolae; assembly: GCA_033953505.1. Taxonomy (NCBI): domain Eukaryota; phylum Euglenozoa; class Kinetoplastea; order Trypanosomatida; family Trypanosomatidae; genus Leishmania; species Leishmania tarentolae. The sequence goes on from CP119828.1 coordinate 51,494, forward strand.
TGCTCATCAACCCCGGCAAAAACGCCGTCGGCATCAAGAGCGCCTCCGGCCTCTTTGTGTTCAACGCCACCGCCACCAGGGGCGCGTCCGTGGTCAAGGTCAGCACCCAGTCGTCCTTCCCCATCACCAAAGGCTCCGCGCTCGCCATCGATTACGGTACCTGCGATATGTGCTCCAGCGCGCTTCTCAGCATCGACGTCCCGCTCGTCGTTGACAGCTCCAGCCTGCTCCGTGTGGCCAACTGCAAGGTTACGGGCGCCGGCAACGGCCTTCTGAGCTCCGCCGGCAGCACCACTGTCAAAGACATGTCCGCCTACCTCATCTACGACAACGTCGTCGCGATGGGCGGCCTCTTCTCCTTCCAAAGCGGCCTCGAGAACAGCGGGGCATACCCCTTCCGGGTGTCCGACAACTCGATCGTGTCCTTCCTCAGCCTGCGCGCGCCCTCCACCGGTATTGCCACGGGTCATAAGATTCCCAGCGAGGTGATCCAGTCGCAAAGCGTCGGGGGCGACTGCGTCATCGGCAACACGCATCTCACCACTACATCGGATTACGTGGGCCGCGGTCTCAACGTGAACACCATCGTCGACGCCTGGGGTGCAAGCAACGGCATCTGCGTCAACGCCAAGTGCGTCCCCGGCAACACCAGACCAGGCAGCACTCCCCCCGCAGGCAAGCCCTGCACCTGCCAGTGCTCTTCCACCAGCCACAACCCACCCTTCTGCACAGCCGTCCCCGACCCCATGCAGAACGGCATCCTCAATGCGAAGTGCGCCGTGCCCAACTGCGCCACCTGCGACCGCCTCGAACCCTCCAAACGCTGCACGCAGTGCAACAATGGCTACAGCGTCAATGTGGACTATCAGTGCAAAATCATCCCCACCACCACCACCACCACTACCACCACCACCACCCGGCCGCCCGCCTGCGTAGCCCCGGGCTGCTCCAAATGCATGCCCGGCAGCGGGACGGTCTGCTCCTCATGCAGGAACGGCTACACTCTGTTGCACGGTGCCTGCAAGCCAAACGTCAGCGGCGCACCCGGCGTGCACACCGCCTCCCTCGCCGCGGTCGTCTCCGTTGTCGCCGCTCTCTACGCCCTTTAGCGAGTGTGTGGTTGGTGGTCGTGTGTAGCACTGATGCGCGCCAGCGGCAGCCACGCCTGTGCTTCCTTGCTTTTCCTTGGCCGCGCAGCTTCCCTCTCCCACAGGCTCTCGTGCACGCACACACACACGCACAACGACGTCGTGTGGCGAGCAGCCACCGCCGTTGTCTGCGGGTGGGGGAACTTGTGTATATGCCGCATTCCTTCCTATGCGTTATGTGTATGTTTCCATGTATTTTCCCTCCCTTCCCCCCCCCGTTTTCTTTTCACTGCATGTGTGTGCCTGTGCGTCCCACGCGTGAGTCCGTCTTTCATGTGCCTCTGGTCTGCGTACGCACATGAGCCGCACCTCGCAGTGCCTCGCCTCCCTTTCTCTATTATGCACTCCTTTTCCCCAGCCCTGTCAAATGTGCGTGTGTGTGGGTGTGGGTGGGTGGGTGTGTTTCCTCCATGTGAACCTTCACCGCACACACACGCGCGCGCTGCACCCCCTCCTGGTTGTGTCCCTCCTCTTGTTCCGCGCGGTATGCAGCAAAATGGGCAGCTATGTGTATGTTTCCATGTATTTTCCCTCCCTTCCCCCCCCCCGTTTTCTTTTTCACTGCATGTGTGTGCCTGTGCGTCCCACGCGTGACTCCGTCTTTCATGTGCCTCTGGTCTGCGTACGCACATGAGCCGCACCTCGCAGTGCCTCGCCTCCCTTTGTCTATTATGCACTCCTTTTCCCCAGCCCTGTCAAATGTGCGTGTGTGTGGGTGTGGGTGGGTGGGTGTGTTTCCTCCATGTGAACCTTCACCGCACACACACGCGCGCGCTGCACCCCCTCCTGGCTGTGTCCCTCCTCTTGTTCCGCGCGGTATGCAGCAAAATGGGCAGCTATGTGTATGTTTCCATGTATTTTCCCTCCCTTCCCCCCCCCCGTTTTCTTTTTCACTGCATGTGTGTGCCTGTGCGTCCCACGCGTGACTCCGTCTTTCATGTGCCTCTGGTCTGCGTACGCACATGAGCCGCACCTCGCAGTGCCTCGCCTCCCTTTCTCTATTATGCACTCCTTTTCCCCAGCCCTGTCAAATGTGCGTGTGTGTGGGTGTGGGTGGGTGTGTTTCCTCCATGTGAACCTTCACCGCACACACACACACGCGCGCTGCACCCCCTCCTGGCTGTGTCCCTCCTCTTGTTCCGCGCGATATGCAGCAAAATGGGCCGCTATGTGCACACCCGAAACAACACTCCAGTCGCCCCCTCCAGCATCTCGTCTCACCTGATTCGAAGGCTCCCCTACCTGCCACCCCCTCGCGCGTACCACACACCGGCAGCCGCCATGCCGTGGCCCTTGTCGAGCGCCCCCTCGCACCCACACCGCTTCCTCCCCCACCTTCCGCTCCCTGCCTCTTCCTCCCATCTCATCCCTCCCCCCTCCCCGTGTCACCACCACCACCACCACCCGTACGGCCGTGCCGCCGCGCCTGCGTGCACGTGCACAGAGTAACACTGGCAGCTCCGTCCCGCCAACGCCTCACCCCTCCCCCATCGCCGCCCTTCCAGGCGCAGATGGCTGGGTGGATGGGTATGTCCCAGACCCCATTCCTGGCATCTCACCTGCATGTGCACAGCCTCCTCGGCGACAAAAGCTCTCTTCAGCACGCATACTCTTTACCCCCTCGCACCACCACGCCACCGCGGCGGTCGGCGGCTGGCTGAGCACGAGTGCAGCGCCCTCTAGCGCTACTCACCGTCGCCATTGCTGCGCTTCACTTCCCTGACAGCTGATCATCATCGCTACTGGACATTTCTCGGCATCTCTTCTCCCACCCACCCACCCATCCCCACGTCCCCCTCTTCCCTATCCCACCTCCCTCTCCAACTGCCTCGGCTTCTTCCCCACACACGCACACCTTCATGGTAGCCCGCACCCTTCGCCTGCTTTCACCCACCGCCACCCTCTTCTCCCTCTCCGCACTGCTCACCGGCACACTTGTGCACGCACTGGCGCCACAGCACTCAGTTTTGATTGACGAAGATGCGCTGCCGAGAAATACTGATTTCGGTGCTGGCGGTGATCTGCGTGACACTGTCACCGGCTGCAGCGTATACCACGGAGCAGTGCAGGGAACTGTCGTCGTGCGACGCTGACGGCTCCTCCGTGTCTGCCCTCGATGGCCAGTGTATGTGCTGTCCGAGCACGTCAAGCGGCCCGATCGACCCATCGCAGTGCGTTCCATCAAGCATGAACTGCGAGCGCGTGCCCGGCTGCAAAGCGTGCGACGCCACCGGGCAGTGTGAGGGCTGTGCGACCGGCTACGTGCTGGAGCCCACCAACACCTGCCAGCAGTGCTCGGCGTCGAATTGCGACGTCTGTCAGCCGAGCACCGATGGCAAGCACTGTCAGCTATGCTCCGAAGGCCACTACTGGGTGCCGAATGGTGCATGCCACACCGTCTCGAATGGCGGAGCCTCACAGAGCACCACGGAATGTCGCGTCGCCTTCTGCAGCACATGCGCGAGCACCACGGTCACCAGCTGCACTGCGTGCAACGACGGCTACACGAAGGATGAACACGGCCTCTGTGTCAGCAACTGCAACGTCCAGCAGTGCGATTTGTGCTACACCGATAACTCCACCGACTGCCAGTTGTGCTCTGCCGGGTACGCGTGGGGCAGGTCAGGTTGCTCAGCTGGTTCAACCGGTTGCCGTGTCGGCCATTGCACTACCTGTGCCACCAACGACACGAGCACCTGCAGTACATGCGAATCGGGATACACCCTCACCGCCGGCTACTGCTTGCCCACGAAGTCGTGCAGTAACGCCAACTGCGTCAGCTGCCCCGGTGGCGCCAACACATGCACCCAGTGCGCCAGCGGCTACCGTCTCGTGGACGGTACCTGTGAGCAGTGTCAGGTGTCCGACTGTCTTAACTGCGACAATGACCCGAGCAAATGCACACAGTGTGCACCGAATTACTACCTCAACTCGCTCTCGACCTGTTCCCCGGCGGCGTGCGGCATCAAGCACTGCACCCAGTGCGACGAACAGACGCCGTCGCGCTGCCAGCATTGCGAGACCCCCTACACGGTCGACAGCTACGATGGCCTCTGCATGCTCTCCGGCACCTGCTCCGTGGCCAATTGCACGACGTGCCAGGCCGGTACTTCCAAGGTCTGTACCACCTGCGACACCAACTACTACCTGACCGACGGCAAGTGCAAGGCGATGCCGGACTGCTACGTGGCCAACTGCGCGCAGTGCATGTTGCTTGACAGCACCAAGTGCTCCACGTGCTTGAGAGACTACACGCTCACGACGTCCTACATTTGCGTCTCGATCACCAGCGGCGCGGCCACGGCCTACTCTCTCTGGGTGGCTGCTGCTGCGCTGCTTGTCTCAGTCGCCACACACCTGGTGTAGTGTGCAGCGACATGTGCACAACCACACTTCCATTCTGTCACATGTGCATACACACAAGCGCAGACAGCGGAGGGGGCGACACCGCGCACACCCTCTCCCCTCTTGTCTTGCTCTTCTCTAGTTTTGCATCTCTTTCTCTCGTGCGGTGGTGCAGTCCTCCCGCACGCCGTTCCTTCACCCCATTCTCCTATTCTCTGTTACCAGCCTCATTGTTTTCTTCATCTTCGTGTTCCTCGCTTGCGTGCGCGGCCACTGTCATAGTTCCACGGCGCAGACATATGTGTGCACACGGGGGGGGGGGGCATCCCTCCCCTTCATTTCCTTCCCCCATCGCCGCCCTTCCAGGCGCAGATGGCTGGGTGGATGGGTATGTCCCAGACCCCATCCCTGGCATCTCACCTGCATGTGCACAGCCTCCACGGCGACAAAAGCTCTCTTCAGCACGCATACTCTTTACCCCCTCGCACCACCGCGGCGGTCGGCGGCTGGCTGAGCACGAGTGCAGCGCCCTCTAGCGCTACTCACCGTCGCCATTGCTGCGCTTCACTTCCCTGACAGCTGATCATCATCGCTACTGGACATTTCTCGGCATCTCTTCTCCCACTCACCCACCCATCCCCACGTCCCCCTCTTCCCTATCCCACCTCCCTCTCCAACTGCCTCGGCTTCTTCCCCACACACGCACACCTTCATGGTAGCCCGCACCCTTCGCCTGCTTTCACCCACCGCCACCCTCTTCTCCCTCTCCGCACTGCTCACCTCATGCGCAGCTCCAACCGCAGCTCTCTGGCGGTGGCCGCCGTGGCGGCTTGCCTGACAGTGCTCGCCACGATGGTCACGGGTCTAATTGACTCGAAGGAGATCGGCGGCACCTCTTTTACCTTTGTCGGGTGGTCGTCCTCCAGCAAGCAGGAAACGTACCAGAGCTGCACTCTGACCAGCAATGCATTCACGATTCAAGGCGCTTCAACCTCTCTGTCGGACGACACCACGCTGCCCCCCGGGAACCTGCAGTTCTCCCAACTGCGTGTGTCCGGCGGCTACATCGTGGTGGCTAACTACTTCCCCCGGAGCACCAGTATTACTATCAAAGGTGCAAGCGGAATCGTCCATGCGGAGAAGCCCTTCATCGACGCCAGCTCGGCAATTTACTCTAATCGGCTCAGCATCGTGGTCACCGACTCAGACCTCCGTTGGGATACTGCAGAGGCGCACCAGAGCGTGGTGCGTGCACCTTCATTCATCCAGCTCTCCAGCGCTCTCTTCGTGATCGGCATCACCGTGGCAGAGGCCTCATCCATTGTAGAGGTGGTGGGTCAGAGCAGCATCTCGCAGATGTCTGTATTGGCTGTGGACTACACCAAGTGCACCGGTTGTGCTCAGGGTCTCGTGTACTTCAGCTTCTTGCATTTGTGGGACCGCAGCTTGCTTCGCATCTCACACTCCAGCGTCAAGGGCGCCGACGGCACGCCGCTGATCGGCGTAGCACAGGGCGCAGACACCGGTGTGAAGGTGGACAAGAGTCTGTTCGTCGTGGAGAACGTGGCATCGCCAACCAGTAACCTCATCAACGCACCCGCCACCATAGGCGATGGTGGGCAGCTCACTCTGCGCACCGTGACAGTGAAGAACATTGGTGGTAGGATAACGGGGAGCGTCAAGGCGAAGCTCCTGACTGCAGACGACAGCGCCCAGCAAATCCCCTCCACTTCCCTGGTGCCGGACACCGGCTGCGCGGACGCCTGCGTACCCCCGACCACGGTCGACGCCGACTGCAAGTGTACTTGTAGTGCCGACATGCCGAACAGAAATTTTTGCACCGCCATGAACGACCCCTACACGAACTACGTCTACCTCGGCTGCTCGGTGGGCTGCACGAAGTGCTCCAACGAGACCGCCTGCCTCGAGTGCGGGGCGGGCTACAATCTGGTCGGCACCGTATGCTCGCTGATCGGAGGTGAGTGCACAGACCCGAACTGCAAGACCTGCACCACGCCCGGTCAGTGCACTGATTGCCACAACGGCTATGGTCTCACCTCCTCCAATGCCTGCGTGCGCTGCAGTGTAGCGCACTGCAAGAGCTGCCCCACCAACCCTGGCACGTGCACAATGTGCCTCAGCGGAAGCGAGCCGGTGGGGAATGTCTGTACCCCGTGCAGTAACGCCAACTGCGTCAGCTGCCCCGGTGGCGCCAACACATGCACCCAGTGCGCCAGCGGCTACCGTCTCGTGGACGGTACCTGTGAGCAGTGTCAGGTGTCCGACTGTCTTAACTGCGACAATGACCCGAGCAAATGCACACAGTGTGCACCGAATTACTACCTCAACTCGCTCTCGACCTGTTCCCCGGCGGCGTGCGGCATCAAGCACTGCACCCAGTGCGACGAACAGACGCCGTCGCGCTGCCAGCATTGCGAGACCCCCTACACGGTCGACAGCTACGATGGCCTCTGCATGCTCTCCGGCACCTGCTCCGTGGCCAATTGCACGACGTGCCAGGCCGGTACTTCCAAGGTCTGTACCACCTGCGACACCAACTACTACCTGACCGACGGCAAGTGCAAGGCGATGCCGGACTGCTACGTGGCCAACTGCGCGCAGTGCATGTTGCTTGACAGCACCAAGTGCTCCACGTGCTTGAGAGACTACACGCTCACGACGTCCTACATTTGCGTCTCGATCACCAGCGGCGCGGCCACGGCCTACTCTCTCTGGGTGGCTGCTGCTGCGCTGCTTGTCTCAGTCGCCACACACCTGGTGTAGTGTGCAGCGACATGTGCACAACCACACTTCCATTCTGTCACATGTGCATACACACAAGCGCAGACAGCGGAGGGGGCGACACCGCGCACACCCTCTCCCCTCTTGTCTTGCTCTTCTCTAGTTTTGCATCTCTTTCTCTCGTGCGGTGGTGCAGTCCTCCCGCACGCCGTTCCTTCACCCCATTCTCCTATTCTCTGTTATCAGCCTCATTGTTTTCTTCATCTTCGTGTTCCTCGCTTGCGTGCGCGGCCACTGTCATAGTTCCACGGCGCAGACATATGTGTGCACACGGGGGGGGGGGGGCATCCCTCCCCTTCATTTCCTTCCCCCATCGCCGCCCTTCCAGGCGCAGATGGCTGGGTGGATGGGTATGTCCCAGATCCCATCCCTGGCATCTCACCTGCATGTGCACAGCCTCCACGGCGACAAAAGCTCTCTTCAGCACGCATACTCTTTACCCCCTCGCACCACCACGCCACCGCGGCGGTCGGCGGCTGGCTGAGCACGAGTGCAGCGCCTTCTAGCGCCACTAACAGTGGAAGACGGTGTCGTGTTGGAGAGGGAGACGGGAACACTGTGAGGCTTACTCGTAGGGTAGAGGCTGTTCCTCCTCCTCAGGCCACGAGGCAGCCCCGGAGCTCACGACCGCGTCTCCTCTATGTGCGCCACCGCGTGCTGTCCCCGGGAGAAGCGCATTTCTCGGTGCGTTGGTGTCGCAGGGGTGCCGTCTCGTTGTTTGGTGCATATTTGCCGCTACCACGTCATCTGTGTCTCTGACTCACTCACTCTCTCTCTCTCTCGTGCATGTGCGCGCGCACGCGTTCTACCGCATGTGCGTATGGGGGCATCTACAATTTTGCATGTGTGTGTGTGTGTGTGTGTGTCTGCCGCAATTGGAGATGGTGAAGCCGCACTGCGTAGGTCCCACTTCTTTGGCTTCCCTGTCTTCCTCCTCTATACGTACAGGCGTCGTTTTCTCTGCCTCTCCCTATCAAGTTCGTTGGCAGTCTCTCTCCTCACCCACGGTCCCGTGGCGAAAATGAAGGTAAATCGTCTGTGGATTTGTGCCGTGCTGGCGGCCGTGGCATGCTCGGCGGTGATCGCCTCGGATGCCTCAGAGTTGTTGTCCTCGAGCGTTCCCGCCCGTGGATCGATGGCCCCTGTGTCTGTGCAGACGACGCCGTCCAGCAAGAGCACCCACAACTCGTCGAGTATAACGGGTACGACGGAGACGGTGTCCACCACCTCTACAAAAACGCAGTCCCTCAGCGCCACGGCATCTTCGTGCGCCGTGTCGAACTGTGCCGTCTGCGCGAGTACGAACAGGAATGTGTGCACGACGTGCAACCCGGGCTATGCCGTGGACCGCCTTGGTCAGTGCATGGTGGTTGGGTCCTGCCACGTCGCCCACTGCGTCACGTGCCACACGGACGACAACGGGCGTTGCGGGAACTGCGCCTCCGGCTACATGCCGACAGCCTCGTTCAAGTGCGTCCCGAGGCGGTCTGGAAATGCGGCCTCCCGCACTTCTTCTCTGGTCATGTCTGTCGCTGTGGCATTGGTTTTCACTGCGCTGGCTATGGCCTAAGGCATAGCACGCCCCCCCCCAAGTCCAGAGACCCAGTGCGGCACGCATATCAGGGTGCCTGGCTGATGCCTCGTCCGAGCGTACGGCATCTACGGCCATCACCACCGCCGCCCATACTGGCGCTCGGACAGCTCATTGACGATTGGTTCTTTCCGTTTACATGCAGCGTCGCCCCCCTCCCTCATATGCATGTGCGCACATGGAGGTCCTCACCCCCTGCCTCCCTCCTTTCTCCCTCTCTACCTGAGTGTTGTGTGCAGAGACAAGGGAGGGGAGCGGGGCTCAGTGGTGGGCTCACGTGCGTGTCACCTCCCCTTCCTCGGTGTACTTCCTTCTCTCAATCAAATGTGCATAGGGTCACCACGCGCAGTTCCTTGCCTTACCTCACCTCTCACCCTCTCCTGTGATGGTAGATTGGGGGAGAAGCCTACAGGCACGCAGCTTTCACACAAGCACCGCGTTGATGGTAGTCTTGCATGCGTGTACACGTGCGCACATTTTGCGCGTCTACGTGTCCCCCCCCCCTCGCCTTCGCTTCTCTTCGCGATATCCGAGTGGGGCAAGGGGTATCCATCTTATGTGTACATTTTATTTTGTTCCGTTGTTGCTCTTGGTTTCCCCGAGGAGGTGTGGACGGGAGGGAAGGGGGGTGCGGAGGGACATGCAGCCTCAATGGAGGGGAGCGTTGGGTTCACTCGCGCGTGTGTGTGGGCAGGGAGGCGTGTACTCCCCACCCCTCTCTCTCTCTCTCTCTCTCCGTCGTGCGCTTCATGGTATTGTTTTCTGTGGGCGTGTGTGTGTGCGTACATCGCGTGCCCCCTTCTCGTTTCCATTCCCATCCTCTCTCTTCCCCCCCCCTTTTTTTTTTTTCGTGTGTGTGGGCGTGTGCGTTTATTGGCCTGAGCCTCTTTCTCAGGGCGCGCGTGTGTGTGGGTGGGGAACGCGTACGCCCTGTTTCCAGTACAGATGAATGGGGGCCCTCCCGCTCCTCTTCCTCTTCCCCTTCATTATGGTCTTCCCCGCGCACATGTTCTGCGCCTACGATTCTCATGTGATGTTTTCTTTTGTGGTCATTGTATGTTGCGTGTGCACTCCTCAGGTATCGGCGACAGTGTGCGTCATATACCTCACGGGGTCCATGTGTCTGTGTGTGTGTGTGTGTGTGTGTGCGTGGGCATGGGCGTGTGTGTGTGCGGCGGAAGCAGAAGAACAAAAAAGAGAGCGGGTTGTGTGTCAGCAGCAACAGCAGGATCAGCCGACAAATGGAGAGAGAGGCGGACTAGCAGGGCGTTGACGACATCTTCGACAGCCTCACCAGACGACACACACACACACACACATACACACAGCGAGTGAATTACTTGCGCTAATCCGTATACGAATTTGGCACGCGCTTTGATGAGATCACATATATAGAAAGAGAGATCCATTAGGCGTACAGGTGTACAGGTACGCACACACTCAAGTCAACTGAACGTCGCCGCGAGCATGCGGTGGGTAGAAGAGGACACAGGCATTCACGTAATGCAGTACTCCCCTCTTCTCCTTTCTAACTTCTATGATCTTGAGCGTGTGGGCGTGCGTGTATCTGTGTGTGTGTGTGTGCGTACACTGTGCTTTCTCTAGTTTCACGAACGGGCCTCTCCCCCCCCCTTTCTCTTCCCCTTCCCGCATCCCACTTGACGCTCTCCGGCAGCAACACAACGCTGGAGACTGACGCTGCGACTGCAATTCTGTGATGGAGCGCTGTTATCCCCACCTACCATTCCTCTCGTTGGTGGGGTGAGTGTGTGTGTGTGAGAGAGAGTGTGTGCCGTTGCCCTCTGCCCCTCTCACCTCCCTGTTCTCCTCGATTGCTGCTCCGGCTCCCAGACTTGAGAGGAGCTGCTCGGAAGTGTATTGCGTTGCGGCGGTGTAGTGCTGCCGGCAAAGAAGTGATGCTGGAGAAGATGTAAAAGGGAGCAGAGGGGCTACGTAGAAGCGCGAATATATTATTATTTTCAAAGCGTCAGCGCGGGTGATGTCTATATATATATATATATATGTGTGTGTGTTTACCTGTGCCTGTGCCCGTGTGAAGGGGGCAAAGCGAGGGACACGAGAGGTACCCATGGCAAGCTAAAAAAAAAAATTGACCGTGGAAGAGCGCGAGCGAGGGAGTGTGGGCAGGTCCTTCATACAGTTTATTGAGGAAGGTTCGAAAGGGATGCGCAGGGGCGAATGGGGGGAGGGGGAAGAGAGGGACACGAGAGAGAAAGAAAACATTCAGAGGAAGCAAGTTGGATCCGGCTCTCGTGGTGGCGGCGGCGCGCACGCACGCGCACCACAGGGCTACCTCGCTACCTCTGTCGCATGTTGTCCCTCGGTCTTCGCATCTGTCCATCGCAAATTCCTGGAACACATGGCCTGCCAATGTCGCCCGCATCCCTCCTCCTCATCTCCCCTCGCTTTCCCACAAGAGAGAGCGTCGTTATCTAAATGCTGCCGCCGCCGCCGCCGCGCCACCCCCCCCCCACTCTGCAGTGCAGAAGGGGTGACGACTGCTCTCGGACGGTGGCACGATACCATCTCTCTCTCTTCATGCTCCTCCCCCTCCCCTCCCCCACATTTGCCTCGCTCTGAACATGCTAACTGAGCATGTTCCTGTTCGCAGATCTGTCAGTTTACGAACACGCGCACGCATCACCCTACTCCCTCGCCTCCCATCGTCAACCCCCCCCACGCGCATGCAGACACACACAATACTCACTCACACGACCGCAATACTGACACAGGCACCGTTTGTACCTCCTCCCTTCTACAAGCACCATGGCCGTCATTGCCTTCCGCAGAAGCATCCACAAGAGCGGCACGGCCGCCGTCGTCATGTTACTCGCCATCGCCGTTGCAGCCACCTGGACCGTGTCCGCGCAGACCATTGACGACTTACCTGTTGTTGCCTGTGACAGCACAGTGCCAAACTGCCTGGAATGCCGTCAAATGCAGCTTTTCAGCTTGTGCTCGAAGTGCGAGGACGGCTATTCCACCTCCGTGGCGGCGTTGACCCCAACCAAATTCGGCAAGTGCCAGCCCTATGATCCGAGTACATGCGGCCTCTCGCACTGTCTTCGTTGCGCCGCAGATGACAACACCAAATGCGTGGAGTGCGCTGCCGGCTACCCCAGTATCACCACATTCCAGTGCGAGGAGACACCTGTACCATCGACACCTGAAGAGTCGAAGCCAGCACCATCGACACCTGAAGAGTCGAAGCCTGCACCATCGACACCTGAAGAGTCGAAGCCTGCACCATCGGCACCTGAAGGAGTGGGAAGCTCGGCCACCACCGACGACTGCCAAGCTGCGTCATGCGCCATTTGTGTGCCCGGCAATAAATACAATTGCGCTGTGTGCCAGCCCGGCATGGTGCTGATGGCGTCCAGCCAATGCATGCCCGTGGGCTCCTGCAGCGTGGCCAACTGCATGCAGTGCCTCTCGAACGACGACAACCGTTGCTCCTCGTGCGAACTCGGGCATACCCTCACCAGCGCGCGTAGCTGCATCCCGCGCAAGTCTCCCAGCGCGGCGGCGGCGGCGCCCACGCCGCTGATGATGGCGCTGGCCATGGTGGCACTTGCAGCGACGGTGATATATGTCGTGTAGGGGTGCGGCGAAGTGGTGGATGAACCCCACCATCGACGCAGCATGCACCACCACGCACACAGGCACACACACAAACACACGGGCATGCCTGTGCGCCCCTCTCCCATTCTTTCCAGCCCTAAGCCTAGCTAACATTCTCTTCGTGTTTGTTTCTTTCTCTAGGAATCCGTGCTCCATATTCTTGCTTGCCATTCACGATTCCGATGCCCACACACGCCCCCTTCCCCTCCCCCTTCTCATCATCTAGCATGTGTATAAACCTCCCCCACATCCACCCACATCCCGCCTATCACGGTTTACCATGTGCGTTTTTTTCTCCCTTCGTCCTCCTCTCTCTCTCTCTCTGCCCCACCCCGACCCTTTGATGCCTCCGCGTACGGCCCGCACGCACCCAGTCGTAACGAAGGTATGCAAACGATTTGGCGGGGAGAGGCCACATTCTTGTATTTACTCTCTTGTATGTGCATATACATATCTCTATCTATCTATGTGAACATGGTCACTGGGTGAGGGGCCAGCTGGATCTCGCCTATCCATCAGCCTCCCCTTCCACAATGTCCGTCTGTCGGTTCGAGAGTGTGTGGGGGGAGGGGGGGCGCTTCAGGAGATAATCAGGTGAAAGGAGAAACGCCCGACGGTGCAGGGGGGAGGGGCATCGTTTTTTTCTTCTTGTGGGTGCCTGTCAGAAAGGAATGGGCGTTACGTGCGACAACGGGGGAAGGTGCGTGGTCGTGTGGGGGGGGGGGGGGCAGCGCCACCCTTCGGGGAAACTCCCCACCTCCCCCCACCCCCATCCCACTCAACCTGTGAGCCAACGATGTAGAGCCTTTTCTCTCTGGTATACACCGACACCTCCTCGCCCCCCCCCCTCCTCTCTCTACCTCCCCCGCCTTTGTTTTTCTTGTTTCCTGTCGTGGTGGCAGGGTATGCCTACGGCCCTGGACGCGTTGGGGAAGGGGGCGGTGTGATCTCCCTCTCTCATTTTTGATTTAGTATCCACTCCCCTGCATCGCGGTGCACCGCTCTTCCAATGGGTCACCTTCATAACACAACCATTCATGCCTAATGTCGTTTTCACTCCTCTTGATGAACGGTATGGCTGCAGCCTTGCTCTCCTCTTTTTAGCCTCTGGCTACTCCTGTCGGTGTGCGTGTATCTGCCCTTCTAACTTTTCACAGCGAAATTTTTTTTTTTGAAGGGCGGCAGGGACGGGTGGGGATCACACGCACCATCAGATGCATAGTTTCATTCCTATGGTGGTCTCTCTTCTCTTCACGCACACCACCACCACCACCACCTTCTCCGTGGCATTAACTTTGCTCAATAGAGCCGTGCCTTGTGATGACATCATTTTTTTTTTCTCTCCCCCTCCCTGTTGTGTATCTTGTCCTCGTCTATTGTGTTCTCAAGAACGAGCGGTGGGCGACAGAGATGACAAGCGTGCCTCTGTGTCTGTGTGTGTGCATGTGTGTGTGTGCCACGTCGCACAAAGCCGAGGGCACACACACACACACACACACACATGCAGAGTGACGACTGGACCCTCTTGGACAGGAATAGTCCGTACGACATGAACACGAAAGCAGACGAGAAAGTAGCGTCCATCCGCTCGGTACACAGAAAGAGAGGGGCATTGGCTGGTAGCGTGCTCGTCATCTCCCTTCGTCGTTGCCCTCCACCACCACCCCGCGCGCACCTTTCGTGATGGGCACTGGGTCGTGTATGTGTATGTGTTTATGTCACGGAGGGGGTACAACTACCGCCGTTCACGCACATGCATTTGTATGGCCTCATATCCGTGTGTGCAAGTAGAAACTAGGTGGTAGGGGCATGATACCCACACATGCCAGTCCACCTCTGTCTCTCTTCTGGTGCTCGAACACTCTTTCTCTTACGCCCCCACTCCCCCCTCTCACACACACACACATCTTTGTGCATCGTATTGGGGTTGGCCGGTGATGCGATGAATAGCTTACACGCGCATATTGAATAGTAATACGTGTGCGTACACGTGTGTATGTGCGTGTCCTATCGCTTCCTTCCTTCCCTCGCGTTTTCCCGCCTGCTTCACTTTTTCTCTCTTCATTTGCAGTGTGTGTGGTGGTGGTGTAGTGGTGATCTCGAACGCCGCATAGCCGCAGCCGCAAGAGCCAGAGAAGCCAGTGTCCAACCTGTGCCCACGCGACCTCTCCCGTCCCACCGTCGTCTTCTCGTGACTCAGCAGAGCCCCCCCCCTCTCCTCCGTGCAGAAAAGGGAGAGGGAGTGAGCAGCAGCCCCACACCCGAAAGGCACAAAACGTACTCGTCGCTGGCTTGCCTCCACACGTCACTGTTGATCATACCTATATATCTATATATAGAGAGAGAGATAGTTGTCCTTACTGGGTGGCGCATACGCCGATTTCGTCCCTGCCCCCCTCCCCGTCCGCCTCCGGATGACGTCGCACGCGGCCGCAGCGGCGGTGGCCGCTTTTGCCGTGGTGCTGCTGTTCTACGGCACGACAGGAGTATGCGGTTACGATTTTGTGACCATCACCTCTGTCTTTTATGTACCAGATGCCACGGGGACGCGATCTGAAGACGAGGGTCTGTGTCGGGAGCGTGGCGGGTACCTGGCGACAGAGGCCACCGCGATGCTGCACGAGGCCGATGTGCAGGCGCTTGAGTCGGAGGGGTTCACGACATACTACTCCTTTCTCGGCGGCGGCATTGTGCAGCCGTGGCACATGGAAAGCTACATGGATGGTTTCTGTCCGTTTTCCATGAAGGATCCCGATTTCTGGGCGGATTCGTCGTTCAGCCAGGCGATTGGCAACAACAGCAACTGCTATTGGCGGTGGTCGGTGGGTCGCTGGGGAGAGATGCTCTCCAGGTCGGGCCTGCCCAACGACGTCGACAAGACCGGGATCATCTTCTACAAGGGCCAAAGCATCGCCGGGTATGAGAACCAGGTCAACGGGTTCCCACTTTTCTTCCCGTTTGCCCTACCGATGTTTCACCCCAACGTACAGCTGGGCCACAACCTCGTTCTCTATCGCGGGGGCAAGCACACAGACAAGGCCGTGTGGGGAGACACCTACGCCCGCGGTGGCTTCACGTACGGGGACAACTTTGCGGGCAACCCAACACTGGTGCAAGAGACGCTGAAGGACTGGAAACTGGTGTGCCAAAGCCAAGGTCCCCTCCGCCTCAGCTACGAAACAGACCGCACATCCAGCCCTCTGCAGGAGCGATGGTGGGCTATATTCTTTGCGATCATCTTTGTGCTTTGCCTCATCGGCTTTCTCGTGCTGCTGTTCTGCCAAGAGCGGGAGGACATGGACGAGCCTCCGGAGGATGCGCCGGACTGGACGGAGAAGGAGACATCACGGCGGACCGTGTCGCGCCGCTACGTCAGTCAGCGCTCCTTTCGCACCAGCAGCTACAGTGGGCACAGCCTGGACGACGGCTCGAACTTTAGTAAAGACGAAGATGATGAAAATATGGACCGCTAAGCAGATGGATGACAACACAGGGAGACAGGCAGAGAGACGAGAGAGAGAGAGAGAGAGCGGGGGAGGGGGAGGGCGGAGGGCGCAAAGCGGCGTGCCCCTCCCCCTCCCCCCCCACCGGGCGCTCTCTCTCTCTCTCGTCTCTCTGAAGTTGGCTTGCTTCTCATTCTTTAGTTTTAGTTTCTTCCTCGCCTTATTCATTCCTCTTATTCCCATCCGTCTGTGTATGTGTGCATGTGTGTGACGGTGTCATGTGTGCATGATGCCTTCATGTTTTGGCCGTGTGTTCGCCTTATTTTCTCGCCTTCGTCGGGGAGACTTGTGTCTCCGTTCTGCGGGGGGGTGTATGTGCACCCCTCTTCAGTGCCTCGGCACTTCCCTCCTTTTTTGCTGTGTGTGAATATCTTTCCGGCTGCTGGTGTGCCCCCTACCGCCCTTCTCTCTCACGCACATGCGGGTGCTGTCACGCAACGGCAATGTGTGACCATATGCGTGTCATGGTAGCTGTGCCCATCAGGGCTGTGTGTGCGTGTGCGTGTGCGTGTGCGTGTGGTAGGGAGGAAAAGGGGGAGGGGTAAAAGAGCCGCCCTTCTCTTGTGCACATTCATGATCATTCTGTTGCGGAGTTGTGGCGGCCCCCGGAAGATGGGGAGCTCTGCTGATGGTTCCCATCCTTTCTTTTTTCGCCGTACAAACGCTGCAGCACACGCATGCACGTACGCATGGATATAGCCATGTGCTGTGTGTATCCGTGTGGTGGCGAGCACTGTGTCGAGTATCGCCCCATCCGTCCTCAGCTCTCATTGTAGGAAGAAGAGTACAAAGCTCAACAAGAAATGGGGAAGCATATATATATATATAGCAAGAAACTGGAGGTGCGCTTGCAAGTGTGTGCGTGTGTACTCGTCGGCTTCCAATATTTTTAGCGTGTCCCCACGCACCCCTCTCTCTATTGAGCTTTCTCACGACGCTAACTCGTCGGTGTGTCGGCGTGTGTCACAGCGCTTCCAAACTCCACCACGCCCCCCTCCTCTACCCCGCTCCGCTTCGCAGCTTCTGATCCCTTCATTCGATTTTTTTTTTGGGTGTGTGTGTGTGTGTGTGTGTGTTAGGTCATGGTGAACAGATTTGCCGTTCTCTTCTCTGTCTTGCTTGTACGTTCTTTATCCCCGCTGTATGTGCATCATCATCATCGTCATGGGGGGGGGGAGGTATCGAGCCTTATGTGGTTTCCCGTTGTGCTTCCGGGGGGGAGGGGGGAGGAACGCGCCTTCGTTCATGTGAGTATTGAGTTTCGTCTCTGCCCGCCCGCCCCCATCCTTTTTCTCTTTTACTCGGTAGACTTCCCCTCCCTCCACTTGCCTTCTCGTATCCTGTGTTCTCCTCAGCTCACGCCGCTCATTCTCTCTCAGGTGTGGGCGTTCCCTTCTTTGTTGGCTCCGCCCCCTCCGCCTCCCCCATCCTCCTCCTCTTTTTTTGGGGGGGAGGAGAAAGAGAGAGAGAGAGGAGCAGCGGCGGAACCCCCTGCCGGCCACATCTGTGCGGCGACGCTCCTGCGTCTTTCGATCGTCTGAATCTTTCCATATGGAGTCTCCTCCGTTGGTCCCAATTCGTTGGGGAATGGGAAAGGCGACGACGGTGCGAGAAAACGCGGCGGAGGGCGCACAGATGTTGCGGTCTTCCCCGTGTACTGTCTGTTGTAATCATTGCTTTGACTTGCTGCGGTAGGTGTGGTGTAACGTGTGTATGGCATGTGAATACGTCTGTATATTTCCTTACATAGACATGCATACATAGATACATATATATATATATATATACACGTGTGTGTGTATACATGGCGAGGGTGGACTGGGAGGTACGCTTACGAGCAGCGCAAGCTGCACCAGCGCACCCATACTCGCCCACAAACATCTCGCGGTGTCTCTTAGACCGCCCTACGCATTAACTCTCCCTCTTCTCCTCCCCCTCTGCTCTCACGCATCACATCTTTAATATCCACGCGTACGCGCGACCCGCAAGCATGTCTTCTTCCGCTGTGGGCTACTGTGCACTGCGACCGCACTCTCTTCTCACCCTCCCCGCTCTCTTGTTTTTCCCCTTCCGGACGCCAACGCGCTGTGTGGATGAGAGTTCGCCATGTCGACGATAAAAGATGAGGCCTTCGCTGGCTACGCCTACTATAGTACAGGTGGCGAGGGCTTCATTTACACCCTGATCTCTGAAGGAAGCACCGAGTCAAGCGGCACGCCGGTCGTACTCGTCAACGACGCCTCCAAGGCAGTGAACTTCTTCCCATTTTTACTCCTCGTGGCTGGTGGTACTCTCATGGTCGCTCTCATGGCGTTCCTCACGGCGACGTTCTGCTGCCGGCGCGAGGTGGCAAAGCTGGAGAAGACGTACTGGGCACTGCAGTACGCCTTTGCCGACATGAATCACACCCTTGTGCAGAGTGAAATGCGCCGCGCCTCGTCTGCCGCGTCCATGTCTCAGGTCTCACTGAAGCAGAAGCACAGCCGACAGTCTACCAATGGCTTCGTGGCGGGCCCCCAGTCTCCTTCCCAGATGATCTCACGATGCAGCAGTGTCGCGACAGTGACTTCCACGCACCCGTCACAGTACATGATGGATCCGATGCCGGCAGGAACACTCGTGCTTCCGGCAACTACACCGCCTTATGGTATGAACGTCAATCCTTTATACCGCCAGCCCGTGAACGCCAGCGCCACCAACCCGTGCAATTGCTCGTACGGCAACAACTGCGCACAGGCCACCCTCTTTTCCGCACATACGCCGCCGCTCTCCTCTCCGCAGCCGCAGACACAGACGCAATTATCAGCCGGCCCCGTGGCATCGCAGTCGCTCTGTTCGACACCTGAGCCGCCTCTGCGCCGCCGAGCGTCAAAAGTGAGCTTTATCGGTGCCTAATCAAGCAGAGGAGCAGTCCGCGCGTACTCACGCAGGGAGGGGCAAATGTGTACGTGTGTGGGGGGGGGGGTCATGGCACACACTCATCGCGAAGGAGCATGGGCCTCTTTCCTATGGTTGTGCCGAACCTTGTGAGGCTCTCTCGCCCCCCCCCCTCCCCCTTCGTATGCGCAATGCGCACCCCACCTTGGCCTCAGCTTTTGCTTTCGACTACCTTTTTTCCCCTGGATCCGCTCTCTCTCTCTCTCTCTCCCTCTCCCCCCCCCATGTCTACCTTTGCCCATTCTCGAGTATACGCGGCGCGGCCGCTCGTTCCGCACCCGTTTAGACTGTCCACTGTTGCCCTTGCTTCGTCGGCAGTGGCTGTATATGCATACACACTCACGTGTCCGTGTCTGTATGCATGTGTGTA
The DNA here is from genome assembly GCA_033953505.1 of Leishmania tarentolae. NCBI lineage: Eukaryota > Euglenozoa > Kinetoplastea > Trypanosomatida > Trypanosomatidae > Leishmania > Leishmania tarentolae. Next base: position 70,832 of record CP119828.1, read on the forward strand.
GACGTGCTTTCATGTGTGTACTTCTCTCTCTATATATATATATATATCTGTATGTGGATATATATATATATGTGTGTGTGCGTAGCCTTCTCTCGCTCTGCCAGGTCTCCCTCCATTTTTTTTCCTCATCCGCCTCCCTTTGACTTGTGACTCCGCCCCTCCAGTAGCACCAAGCAGAATCCTTCCATTCGTGGCGTCCATTCATCAGCGAGCGAGCGCATCGCTGCAAGTATTCAGCGAAGGAATGAACAACAGGTGATATCGTCACCGCAGTGTCAGCCGTAGCGACTGTGATGCACATGTGCTTATGTGTGCACCTCTCTTTTTGTCGTACGCTGAGTCGCACCCCTTCTCCCCATCCCTGTTCGGTGCTGTAGTACAGCCCACATGGAAGGACCTTCAGAACGCGGCATCACACGAACGCTCTCGCGTCCGCTCTCACATCCGTTCACCACTATTCGGCGTTGTCAGTTTCTTCCTCTGCCGCACATCCCCCTCCTCCTCCCCCTCCCCCTCCCCCTCCTCCTTTCCTCTTCACATGCGTCTGCATTCGCTTGGCGCACGCCGCCTCTTCTCTCGTGAAGATCTCATCATCTTCTCTTCCTCCCCAGCAAGCGCTACTCTGCGGCCCCTACGCTTTTGTACCGACGGCATTCTCCTCTTTCGGAGGTCTTTGCCGCCTTCGTTTTCCCCTTCCCTCCTTCCACCCGTATTGCGCGCACACACACGCACACGCGCGCACAGGCATTTTTGGTACACAAGACCCTCACGAACGATACACCAGCAGCCCATGGAGCAACAGAAGTGGTCAGAGGCGACGCCGTCTGCGTGCGTCGAGCTTCTCCCGCTCACATACACGGGTCCTGCCCCACCCCCTGTGCCGCCGTGCACGGACCCGACACCAGATGAACAGTACCGTCAGGGCGTTGCGGAAAAAAGGGCAGCGCTGAAGCAGAAGGAGTCACAAAAACAGACGTCCTCCAGCGGCAGTGGAATGCTTGCCAGTCTCAAGAACGCCGTCTCGCAAGCAGTCCTGACCGTGGAGAAGGGTGCCGCGGACGTGTCCGCCCGCACTGAGTCGCAGGTTCGTCAGCTCGAGTACCAGTACGATCGCGAGCGCTTTCACATGTACTTCCACGAGCTTGCCGCGCAAGGTGAGGTTCTGCTTGCCGACTACCGCTGCGGCGCGATGCACGGCGGCCTTCAAGTCAATGGTCACATCCAGATCACAAACCATTATCTGTGCTTCTTCGCAGAGACCTCCTCGAGCATCACGAAGACGACGGACGCCGTCATGGGCGTCCTGGCAGCAGCCCGTCACCCGGTCAGCGCCAACGTCGAGCCACGGAGCCGGCCTGCTGGCATCACGAAGGTGATTCCGCTGGCCGAGATCGTTTCTATTCAGCCCTCTGTGGTGCTCGAGACCATCGATGGCCAGGCGCCCTTCTTCATTCTGCTTCCCGCACCGACGGTGCGTCCGACCGCGCTGCAGCTTTACACAAGGGATAACAAGCTGTACCAGTTCCTGGGCTTTGAATCGCTCATCTCCCGCGCCTCTGGGGCGATCAACGACGTCGTCAAGGGCACTGCACTGGATCAAGCATACAACTATCTCGATCATGCGTGGCGTGAGACGGTGGGGGTGCCATCGAAGGATGTCTGGTAGGCGTAGGGTGCCTCGCCGTCGCCCCTTCGCTGTTGTGAGACAAGGTGAGAACGGGCATGGCAAAGTGTGTGAGAACTGTAGCGTAGCTCTCGTTGGGGGGGGGTGAAGCGGCACCGCGCTGGGTGGCCTCAGAAGGGAACCGCCGAATACACGTGCAAGGGAGGAGTCACGTCAGGTGAACTGTATTAGGCGACGGCACCTCGACGGGGCGGCGGCTGGGGGAGGGGGGGGCTCCACTTGAACGCACAAGACCGATTGTCTGTCGTCACCAGCGCTCTCACCTCACCCCACCCCACCCCCTTTTCATCCCTCGCTGCTTCGGTGCTTCTTTGTTCTCTACCGCCCCCTACCCACGGCCTTGCTCATCACATCTGCCCTCGGGGAGGCGGCGATCCGCCGCGATCGGGAGCGCGGAGCTTGCCCGTACTCGCCAATGCTACAGATCCTCCTATATTTATTCATGCATGCGTATATATATATATATACATACATATATACATATATAGAGAGAGAGGGAGAGGGAGAGGTGTACAGATACGCTGCCCTTTCGCAACGCTATTGGCTCTCTTCGTGTCAGGTCTCGCTGAGGTCCACTACCACGCACATACATGTGTGAAACAAGCCAACCGTGTACAAGAAACAATGCGGGATGGCTGCATGGATCGAGTGAGTCGGGCAGAGATGTTTGTGTGGGCGTGCCGGTTACACACCTATACAAAGGTGTGCCATCGCGAGAAAGGTAGAGGAAGCCCAGAGGGCAATGGCGGCAAAACTTCTCCTTTGGTCACGTCACGCCTTCGCTAGCTGTGTCGCTTTCCTGCTGTGGGTAATTTGTTTGAAGTACAGGCGGGTCCAGCATGCACGTCTACGTGTTAAGATGGCGGCATGGTTTTTTTTTTTTTAGGCAGTGGATGCTAGCAGCTAACCTTCGCTGGCCAGCACACCCACCTACCCTTCCCTCCCTGCCTCTTCCCCCTTCTTCGCCAAGACAACAAAGGCTCGCACCACTCCCTACAGCAGAATGGGTCTCTGCATGTTATCGTTTCTGCTACCTATCGTGTTATGTACCCTTCTCGGAGTGTGATGGTGCGGCACAACGGTGGGGAAGGATGAGGCAGAGCGATCGTAGAGCTCTCTCGTGCAGGGCAAGCGTGATCTCCATTGTAGCTGTCAGTGTCTCCTGTACCCCAGCATGTGCGCTGGGAAGGGGGGCAGTGACCGGATGGCCCCTCCCACATACGCACACGAGCACACACACACACACACACGCATCAGCACGCATAGACAGACGCACACGTCAGTGAAGGAAAGCGTCGCACGTTGGTACGTAAAAGGCTGCACCCCATGCAGACATGCACACCAAAGGAGGACACGAAAGTAGCGCAGAGGTCCCACCCCGCCGCCACCACTCCACTTACAGTGATACGCCTACTGAGAGCTCTCCCTCCCTCCCTCCCTCCCTACACACACACACACTCACACACACGAGACTTTGGTGGGGTGACTAAGCGAGCAAACGACTGGCGATCAGGACACCAACGCGCCTTCATGCGCGGGATGGCCTTTGCTCACTATGGCGCGCCGCCAGCCAGCCTCCTGCCCCGCTTCTCTTCTCCTTCACCACCGTTCTCCTTAGCTTTCTCGAGCACTGTGCACACCTCTCTTTCTCTTCTTGCGACAACTTCTCAGCTCTCACGCCTGCGCCGCGTTCAGTAGAGGTCTGCACACCTATACACGTGCGTACGCGCACGCCTCCTTTTCTCTCTTGACCTCCTGCTCCCCCCCCCCTCTGCACACGCGCACCGCTTCCATGCGACCAGCTTATGCAGTGGTGGCCTCTCGACGCCGGCCCCACATGGCGTGCAGACGCCTATCGTCACCGTTGTGGGCACTGCAGCCACGGTGTCTCTCTTCCGTACACTGTGGGCCCGCTTTACAAGCAAGGTTGCGCCCGCCATCGCACATGTCCTCGAGAAGCCGCACATCGAATCGTTGTGGGCGTGGCTCCAGAAGAGATCGGGCGAATGCGCAGCCGATCGCTCAGGCAGAGACGGCGTGCGTCTCCGACAGGTCCCATCAAATGGATTGCAACCACATCGCAGACCGTGTAAGGAGACGCCGTCAGCTCGAAGACGCCATCCGCGCCGCTCAGGCGTTCCGCAACTGGTGTGCTATGCATGCACCGTGCGCGCAAGCGACGGTCGGAGCATCTGTGTCAGCGACCGCTGCGCGGCGGCCCGGTGAATCCCTCCCTTCCCCTACGCCGGTGCTGCCCCGGGTTGGTAGCAGTGGTGGTAGTGTCGCGACGCTTGCGGACATTGGGCATGAGGAGCACTCCAGCCGCCGTACCATGCAGCACCACCGTGGCCTCAGCCCACCGACGACACACACCACAAACCCCTCTCGCACGGCGACTGGAGCGGAGGTACCCTTGACGGAGCGCCGCCTGTTGGAACACTACGCAGCTCTCCTGCAGAGTATCCGCACAGCTGCCGCTCGAGTCGCCACGTCGGACTACCACCGCTTTTACGCTGCGGAGGTGAAAGCGCTGCTGGCGGCGTCTGCGTCTGGCGGTGGCTGTGACGCCTTCTCAGTGCCGCGCTCTGTGGTGTGGCAGGACGCGGCCGCATCAGCATACCCTGGAGAAGGCGAAGAAGACGCTACGGCACAAGCCGAACGTCGCCTCGCTGCGTGGGCATTGTCTTGGTACAACGATCTTGAACAATGGCACTCGCGTTACAGCAAGCACACCCCTGGCTGGGGCAATACTGTTGGCACCCAGCAACCAGTACTTCACGGTGATCTCTGGCAGGATGTGGTTGACGGTGGTGAGAGTGTGGTAGGGACACGGGAGGAGGACAAGTCAATGGCGGCGCTGCTGCTGCAGGGGAAGTGGCGGGCCGTCATCGATAGTCTTCTAGAAGCTGATGCGGCACCGCCCCGCTCTGCATCTTGGACAGCCATCGAGCCAAACAGCAGCTCCTCTACGCCCCCTCAACGGCCGTCCATAAAAGAACTATTCTCCATGACATCGGTGCGGCGCCGACGCCGCGCCCCCTGGCGACCTTCACCTCCGCCGCTGCCGCGGCGGCTTGCCCTTGCCCCTGTGACGCCAGCAGAGCTGCGTTTACTTCAACATCCTCCGTCGCCCGGGTTGCGCGTGCTGTCGCACTCAATAGCCACTGCAGCGCAGCGAGCGGAGTGCCAGGAAGGAGCCGCAGGTAATGGGATGGCACCAGCACCATCGCTGTTCTTGGAGGCAGCCGCGGCTGCGGAGGTGGCAGCGGGCCGTGCCACAGGTATCCCGCCGACGTGCGTGGTGCGCCTGCGGCGTCGTCTATGGGTACTGCAGCACCTCCCACGCCACCTCCCAGCCTCTCTCGTCCACTTCCAGGAGCCGCGACGGTCAGTTGAGCGCATGGATGGCGGCAGTGGTCGAGAGGTGCTGAGTGGGGCAATGCCACGCGCGTACTTGCTTCGCAGTCACGCGCTGGAGAAGCTGCCGTGGTACACGCTCTGTGTCCTCGGCGAGGTGTTGGAGGCAAGTGGAAACGACCATTCAACAGTCCAGACGGTGCTGCAGAAGGCACGCACGCACATGTGCGATGCGCTCTTCCTCAGCATGCATGCCGACTACGCGGCCCTACACGACTACGCGCACGCCCTCTTTCTCACGCTCGGCAGCAGCATGGTGGCACGCGCAGTCGCCGCTCGACAACAGAAGCGCGGACGCAGTTCGAGTGGCAGCGACAGCGACGCGGCCGTCACCGTGTTTGAAAGCGCCTTTGCGCGGACCGCCATTGCTCTGCTTCAGCCACCTCCGCCGGAGGCGTACGCGACGGCTGGGCTCTCGTCAGGACTCACCTCTTCCTCCGACACTGCTGCTAGCTTACCCGCGAGGTCGTCGTCAGCGCAGACGCCAAGCGCCAGCACAGTTATCACCAACCTTCATGTTGTGCCACCGGATGTGTTTCACCGCCTCTGTGTCGCCGTGCAGGACTGGCGCAACTACCATCTCTCTCTCTACTGTGAAACGCTCAGCCAAATTGCGGACAGTGACGGGGTAGCGCTACGTGAGCTGACATGCGTTCTGACAACGCCGCCACACGGCGAGGATGCTCTGCAAGAGGAAGCGCCTGTGGTGCTGGCACCAGAGAGTGCGGCCGCCATCGTCACGGCTCTCCTGCTGCAACTCCTCGATCAGTTGTCGCGACCGTCGGCATCGCCCTCGTCCACGACGGCACGCGCCCCGCTGGGTGCCTCTCCTTCTCTTTCTCCTCTGCCGCAGCTCATGTATTTCAGTGTACCGCACGACAAGGCGCACGCGGTGGCCAGCTACTTCAAAGGCATCTTTCATCGGTCTTTCTTCAAGCGCGTGGTAGCGGCGCCACCTTGCACGACGGGTGCGCACACGGCAGACGAAGGGAGCGGTGGCGCATCGGTGCTTCCGTCTTTTGTTTTGCCGCCGACTCAGTGGGAGCGCAACGCCGCTGCACGCCTTGTCGGTCGCACGCTGCGGCGCCTCGACCGTTACCCGACGCGCACGACGGAGGCCTTCTTTGCCCGCTACGTGCGTGGCGACGATGTGGACGCGAAGAGAAAAAGCGATGGGGAGGCGGGCTCCGAATCAGTCGCAGCTGCAGCCCAACCCGCTTCAACAACGGTTGCGCCCCCACTCGCCATGAGCCTGTTTGTGGTGAACCTTCAAGCTGTTGTGGACTACTGGCATGGGTGCCGTCACCGCCCCATCCTCGACGCTCCACGCACAGCGTCCAGCTACCCACAGCCGCAGGAGCAGGTCCCCCTACGGTCTCAGCCATTCGTAGACGCCGTGGGAGACGGTCGTACAGCCAACACGCAGCCGGACGCCACCGTAGCGGCCACCTCCGCAGGTGTGGAGAATTCATTGCCGAAAATCGGCAAGGATGACTTACCTGGCCCCATTGTTTTGCTGGCCTCTCCATCGATGCTCCCGCACGGACTACATGCGGTCTACAAGCCTGCCGGCGTGAACTGCACCCTGCACGCACACTACCCGTCTCTCGTCTACCCGTTTCTAACCCGAGAGCTGCCCTGGAGGACAGGTAGTGGGGTGGTAGTAGCGGATGGCTGCGGCAGGAATCGAGACGCGGAGGCGTCATCCTCCCTCGCCTCCTGCGTGCCGGTGCTTCGTCAGCAGGGTCTCGTAAACCGCGTTGACGTGGGGACGAGCGGCATCGTCCTTGTTGCTCGCGCCTCCGCCGCCCTGCACGGCGCCGTGGACGCGATGATACGAGAGCATCACATGCGCAAGACGTACCGGGCGCTCGTGCAACGGTGGCCTCCCCTTTCGTGCTCAAGCAGCGCGTCCACGGTGCCCTGTGGTGGTGCCGGCGCAGCAGTGGGGCCTCTCTTTAGCGTATCACCCTTCTTGTCCCCCATGGTGAACGCCGTGGTGTGCGCACCGGTGTACGCGGCTGGGGCCACGGCAGCCTCGATCTGCCGGCGTTCAGCACTGCCACTGGGCCACGGCAGCCAACTTCAGTCGTCTGAGTCACCTAGGGCAGATGCGTCCGCAGTCTCTCGCGCCGGTTCAGCGCCCCCGTGGTCAACGAACGTGCCCATCTCTCCCTCCTCCCTCACGCACGTGCATCAGCAGTACGCCACCCTGCACGCCTCTCTACAGGACCAGCGGAACGCCATCACGCGCTACCGCGTACTCGAGTACTTTGCGTCTGCTGGGGTCGCGTACGTTGACGTGGAACTGCACAGCGGGCGGCGGCATCAGATACGGCAGCACTTTGCGCAACTCGGCTTCCCTCTCGTTGGTGATGCTCGCTACCACCCTGGGGTGGTTGCGGGTCACTCGGGAACGACGTTTGGGATGCAACGAGCTGCGCTTCACGCCTACACGATTGACATCCTCGCCACCACAGACGGTGACGGCCTGGCGAACGGCGAGGAGGTGCCTGACCGTGTGGTGGTGCAGGCGGTGCTGCCAGCCGACATGCATCGCGCTCTGCTTGAACTTCGGCAAGCAGAACGAGCGAAATCGCGTCGGCAGCGGTGGCCACCACAGCAGCCTCGTGGCTGACATACGCATCGCACCACAGATGAAGAGGGGAGATGCGACATGGGGTGGCAGTGTGTCTCTCCATCTCTCTCTCTCTCTATCTTACTCGCCCCAAACTTATGCTGACCGCTTGACGCGCATCCTCACATAAAACAAGCACTCGTACGCATGCACACGCCTCTACGCGATCCCTTCTTCCTGCTGTCGCTTGGCTCCTTCGAAGGGCCATCGTCTGTGTGGGAAGGAGAACAGGGCACTACACGTGCCGGTGGAACTTGCGCACTCGTGCATCTCCACAGTGCTGTCGTCATGGCCCGCCCGACCCGCCCACCTAATTCTTCCCCTCGCCCTCCCACCACCCTCCCCCTCTCATTCTCATCACTGTCACCGCATCCTTTTCTCCCCTCCCTGGCTCTGTCGCATCCGCCCCCGCAACTGCCGTTCGCTGCTCCACTCGCCCCGCGCTGGCACACTCACCCGCAACACCGCTACGTATCGTGTGGCAGCAATTTACGTGCAGCTGTCGTGAGGGCGTTGGCCAGGGAAAGAGGGAGGCAACACATCCGACCAAGCGCGCACACGCACGCCACAGTACGAAGTCAACGCTTTCAAGGAGAAACATGGCACTGCCTTCTCCCGTCCCCTCCGCCTCGGCGCCGCTCAGCTCGTGCGAGAAGGCCGTCCACCGCTTACAGCAGGCGCGGGCCGCAAAAGAGGCCGGCAACGCCGCGCTGCAAGCTGGAAATCCACGTGGTGCCTCCTTCGAATACAAGAAAGTATACCTCTACCTCGCCGAGTACCTACCATCGGATGTGGCCGAGTCAACCTCCCCTGTTGCTCTGGGCACTGGCAGTGGCGATAGCGGGCTCGTGCGGATGCTGCAGCAACAGCAACGCCGCAAGCAGCAGAAGACGGTGGCAGCGGCACCTGTAACAGACAAGAAATCGTCAGCGTCGCCACCAACGGCGGCGGCGGCGGCGCAGCTGTACGCCACCACACTCAACAACCTCGCGCTCGCCCACATGAAGCTGGGACGTTACCAAGAAGGGGTGAGGTGCGCGACTGCCGTGCTGGAGCAACCGACGCTGCGAGCCGCCCTCGATGCCAGCGCAGAACAGTGCGTCTCCGCTCGCTTCAGCGACACCCCGGCTGGCAAGGCGCTTCTGCGTCGCGCCGCCTGCTGTGTCAAGCTCTCCAATTGGGATCTAGCCGAGGCCGACATTCGTATGTTGAGATCAGCAGCATCAGGAGGAGCTACTGCTGCCAGCGGTGGCGATGCCCTTGATGCGGCGGTGGTGTCATTGGCCCAAGCCGTGGAGCAAGGCCGTAAGGCAGAGGCTTTGAGGGAGAAGAAAATGATGCGGCTCATGTTCGCATAGCGAGCGACCGATGGCGGCGGGAGAGAGGCATGCAGACCCGCGCCCCCACCCCGCCCCAGCAACGGATGCGCCCCAGGGCTCTCCCCACGAATCTGTTTCTGGTCCACCACCCGCTTCCTCACGTACCGTTGGCGTGCATGCCTCTCCCCCTCTCAACATGTGGTGTTGTCCGTGCACGCGATGGAGGGGGGAGAGGGGGGAAGGGGACCACCAGCACCACAAAGAAGAAACCTCCTGACCACTTCAAGCGGAACGTGTGCACATCAACGCCGGCACATATAAGTAGCAAGCACGTGGAGCGTCACACGCGGACGCTCCACGTGTGTGTGTGTGTGTGTGTATGTGTGTGTGTGTGTGTCTATAGGTGTGGGCATGTAGGCGAGTCGTGTGTCTTGCCCTGACTCCTGCGTGCTGCGCGTCCCACCCCGCCCACCATCCCCCTCACCACTTCCCAACCACTCACCCCTCACCCCTCACACCCTTCTCCTCCCCTTCCTCCACAAAGTAAATTCGTGCATGGCTTGCACACCACACTGAAAGCGTTCTTCTCGGCGCTGTTGGCGTGGTGGGCAGGTTTGCTTGTCTGCTGCGTGTGTTGTGCCTGCTTCAGTCTGCAGCGGGCAGAGAAGCTGTGGTGAACCCCACCACGCAGCCATACACAGACACCAAGGAAATCCCGAAGCACATAAGAATAGAGGATGCGGTGCTCTGCGCGGCGTGCCAACGTGGCGGCGCTGTACGAGTTCGTTGATGGCAACTTCCTCAACAACAAGCGGCCCGCCATCCCGGGTGGAGCGTGGCCGCTGGAGAGCTTGCGCCGCAAGAGCCTTGCCGACCTGCAGCAGATATGGCTGTCTTTGTTGAAGGAGCGCAACATGCTGAGCACCATAAAGGAGCACTACCTGAGGCACCAGGAGGAGCTTGGGGCGATGCCGGCGCCGTCCCGGCTGAAGATGGTGGAGGAGTCCATGGAAAACGTGAAGAAAGTCGTGAAGGAGCGTGACGCGGAGGCGACAGCCGAGGCCACGCGCATCTTCAAGGAGCGCCTCGTCAAGGGCATCTACCGCTACCCACCAGGGCCGCCACCCCCACCTGGGGCCCACAATCCGACGAGCACAGTGAAGCTGATGCTGAGTCGTCGGGTTGACGAGGAGCGGCTGCGTGAGCTGCTTGGCCGCTTCGACGTGTTTGAGGAGCACAAGGGCATTGTGACGCTTACAATGCAGTTGCCTGAGGAAGTGCTGGCGCAGAAGCGCGACGCCGAACAACTGTGGCAGCAGTACATTACAGAGCGGCGCGATGTGGAGGAGTACTACAAGTGGCCAGGCAGCAGCACAGGGGGTGCTGAGTCGGCGAGTGTGTACGACCACACAGTAGTAGAGCTTGCACCGGGGGTGTACAGTGGGCACCGCGGCACATCAGAAGTAGAATCGAACTGCGTGGACGACAGCAACGCGGGGGCTTACGGCGTCGTGAAGGCAGCGCAGCTGCCCGTGCCGCCACCCAAAACGCGCCCCCCGCCCCCACGCAGCCCACTCGAGCACATCAAGTACCAGCAGCGTTCTGCCCTCAGCAAAGCGGTCATTCAGCTCGGCTACTTTCCCAACATCACGACAACGGCACCGCGGTTCACCAAGGCCGAGGACGTGCCGCGGCCCGTGCACCCGGACGAGATCGAGGGTCCGTGGGAGGTGCACGTCACCTATGATACAAACGACGGACTGGCCTACGTGCAGTCTCTCGGTCTCACGTCCATTGACGGTGCCGCCGTGCTGTCCGTGGAGGAGGAGTTCCCCGCAGCAGAGCAGCCGTACGCTGCCGTGGATCCGGTCTACCAAGAGGCCGTCCGCCGCGAGATGGCGCAGGAGGAGACGCTGATGAAGTGGCCGAACGTGCCGGAGTGGAAGTATCAGTACGACCTCTACACCAAGAAGCACCTTGCAGAGGTGGTGCAGTACAACTACTCGAACGTGGTCGACTACGTGGACCGCGAGGTGCTCCTGACCGGCCGCTCCGTCTGGGAGTCGCCGATTGACATTGACCCCACGTGTGGCGGCATGAAGTCCGTGCCGGCACACGCGAAGAAGCCAAAGCGGTACATGACACACGGCTTGGGTGAGGTCGGGGTGACGGACATCTAGAAAGAGAGAGAGAGTGGGGAAGCACGGCTGTGGCGGTGCTACTGGGTGGTGCTTAACTGTTTCGCGGTGTACGAGACTATGCACAAATGCGTTTATGTGTGCGTGTGTGTGACTTGATCTCATCTCAGAATTATGAGTAGGAAGGGGCAGCGGTGTAGGCGCGCGCATGTGTTCAGGAGAGCGACAAGAATGATAGCCACATAACGTAGAGCTGGAGGAGACCCGCTGCGCCTCCTCGCACCCTCAAGTGGGCAACGAAAATGTGATGAAGTGGAATGGGAATGGGGCAGGTGTTGTGCCAATATGCGCCTTCAGCGCCGCCGCCGCCGCCACCCCACATTGGGCTTCATGGTGATTCCACTTCCTCCTCCCTCCTCTCCTACTTAAACACCTATGTGTGACGGATGGCTGGCGGCCACGGCGGGAGTGGTGGGGGACCCCACCTTTCCTTTCACGGAAGCACGCTCGAGAGCACAACGAGCACGCGGGAGCTATCGAGAGCGTGTCCATCAAGTGTTTTTTTTTTCTTCTCCTCGTCATCAGTTCTCGGTATCATGAGCGGCCACACCACGGAAGAGGCCGTCAGCCTCCCTTCCACCAACAGCCACACGGGGAGGCAGCGCGGCGCCTCTATCATGGGCGCAGAAGACCGGGTCGACAACAGCAGCAGTGACAGCCCCGCTGCAGTCTTTCAAAGCAGTAGTTGCGCGGGTGCCACCGCTAGCAGTGGCAGTGTTACAGCCGGCGGGCCTCCCATGCCGTGGCGTCGATCTTTATCACCTTCCAGCGGGGCAAATGCGGTGGGTAGTGCCTTCGTGTCGATCAACACCCCCCGCGGTAGCAATGGCGTGGGAAACGGAGCGTCAACGCAGTCTCGTCTGCGGCCGTCCTCCCTGCAGCACCGCCGAGCATCTAGTGTAATGTTGGGTGGATTGGCGGGTGCGCGCAGTGGCGCAGGAGCAGCCGGTAGCAGCAACAGCGCGTCCGCGGTCACCAATGTATATACGCTGCAGCTGCCAGGCGACGACGGTGGTGTTGAGATGGCCGCGGCACAGCCGTTGCTGCGGGGTGCGGTGCGCATGCGTGAAACGTACAAGGGGGTGGACAAGGGTCAGTGTGAAGTCGGTGGTGGCAGCACCGGCAGCGGCACATCCAACTGCGCCAGCGCTGCCACGTTGGCTGCCGACGGGAGCCGTACCACACATACATTGCAAAGTACTTCACACCTGCTCCAGTCCGCCTCCCAATCGCAGCAGCAGCAGCAACTTCCCTCGCCACCGCCCATGACGGGGCCCACCACCCTGCAGCAGGTCGACGGCGTGTTCTACTGGTCGGATGAAAGGACGCCCATCGCCTCGTGGGCGCAGTTTCACGCCGACGTGCTTGCACTGGCGGGGTGCGTTCAGCACCCCTCCTGCGTTGCGGCGAGCAAGTTCCGCCTGGAAGTGCTCGAGGAGAAGTACCACCTCCACCGGCTCTACAATGCCGACGTCGAGGAGAACAGCGACCGCTACCGCCGCGGGGGCGGCCTCTTCTCGAACGCCTGCCGCGTGGATACCTGCGTCGGAGCCACGACTGCGATGAACGCGCAGTCGCTGGTGGAGTATATCCAGCGCACTGTGGACGAGCACGGCGACGACATTATTGACGTCTCTGATAGCACACCACTGAGAAGTAGGTTGCCCACGACGGGTGCCAGTGGTGCCGGCGACGACGGCGTTGTGGGAACGCCAGGTGGGGAGCAGCTGACGCTGTCTCGCGTCTGCGAGCTGCTCGACTTCCCTGAACCCTACCTACTGACGGTGGAAGGCCTCGGCCTCCAACCATCGGTGAATCGAGCCTTGCCGTACTACGACGCGTTGGACCCTTCGATGAATGGCAGTGGCCGCAACAGCGCCGCACTGCTTCGCATTTTTCTCTCCCATGACCAACGCCCGCAGCGGGGGGCGTACCTGGCAGACATGGTGCTGCCGTGTCTGAAGCGCAACGAGCTGCGCACCGGCAGTGTCCAAGCGACTGAAATGGCACTCGAGATTACGGGTTTTCTCGCCCAGGAATGGGAGAACACGGCCGCGTTTGTTCGAACGCACGAGCTCGACAACTTCTGCAGCAATCAGTTTCAGTTTGCCTTCCCCGTCACGAAATGGTGCAGCCACGGCGGTGAGGTGTGCGATGACCGCTCGGTCGCCGCCAACGGCATGCACGGCGTGGGCCGTGGCCCCTCTGACTCTGTAGTTAACGGGAACGCCGCCTCTACAGCAGGCCTCCCACTCGGCGCGAGTCCAGACGAGGTGCTGAACTACGACAACTACCAGCAGCTTCTCGACCACATATTCCTTCCTCTCTTCATGGCTACTCTGGCCCCTGAGGACCCGAAATACGTCGACCTCGCAACACTGCTGCAGCACACCGGTGCCATCCTTCTTACTGGCAATGAGAACGCGGACGTCATGGGCAGCAGGGCGGCATGCCGTGACGGCCACAGACGTGCTAGCGGCAGTGGCGCAGATGCTGGCGCCGCAGCCATCAATACCGCGGCGCTGCACGTGGACGCGTCGAGCACCGACTGGCGGCGTCGTCCGGCGGACACGCCGTATACGGAGCCCGTCTCTCTCACGTATCTCTGCTACTACATCTGGGCGAACCTGTCCTCTCTGAACGCGCTGCGCCGCCGTCGTGGGCAGAACGTGCTGCAACTGCGTGTTGTGGCATCCAGTGCCACAATGCCAAACACATCCTCGGCGCACGACGCGAGTCTGCTGCTGCTATCATACCTCATCGCTGACCTTGTCGTGGACGCCGTCGCGCTGGATCGGCAGCCGGTACTGCAGTATCTCTACGGTCTTCACCAGATCGGTGTGGCCATGTGCCCCATCGCCCGCAGCAGTCTTGGCACCACAAGCCTGGACGAGCACCCTGTTGCACGACTGCTATGGCGCGGTCTGTGCGTCTCGCTCTGCACGCTGAACCCTCTATACTACCACTCCTCACAGGAGTCACTGCTAGAGGAGTACACCACGGCGGCGAAGATGCACCGCCTCTCACCCACCGACATCAGCGAGATGGCGCTGCACTCCGTGTGTATGTCCTCTTTCGAAGACGAAGTCAAGGCATCCTGGGTCGGAGCAGGGTTCCTGCGCGACGGCTGGCGGGCAAACGCGGTCGAGCTGCCCAGCGTGCCCACGGCGCGGCTGCAACTGCGCTACGAGTCATGGGCAGCGGAGCGTAAGCTGCTCCTCTTGCCGTCTGGCTCCCCCGCAGGCCTGCCTATAGGGACCGCAGGATCTGTCGCCGAGGCCGGGTCATCGTTGGATGGCACGCAGGGCGGGGCCCGCCGCGATATAGTCGCGCCAGCGAGGCGCTTCACAACTACATTGTCGATGCATCGGTCCACATCCAGCGCTCTCGCCCCGGATGGGCAAACGAGCATGGGCACGACGGGCGGAGCAGCTACTGCGCCTCAGTCACAGGCGCCGTACACCGTGCTGGACCCCGCTGTCGACTTCCCGCGCGCCACCCTCATCGGCCCCTTCGACCGCGACATCCAAAACGCTCACCTTGTGCAGGAGCTGCATCGCGCCCTGGACCTGCGCCACCGGTACTGCTCGCTGCCGCTTCCACCTCAGCTTTCCCCCAGCGCTGCCGCCGCAGCGAGCGATGCTGGGAACAGCAGTGACGTCAAGGCCGGCTGGCTGGCAGCGCTAACTCATGACCCACACGCGGTGCTTCCGCACCCAACACAGTCGATGAGCTGGGCCTTCAAGAGTGCCGCGCCGTCGTCGTCGAATAATAAGATGCGCGGCGGGCATGTGGCGGGCGCCATCGGCACGACCTCGACGAAGCACGGTGTCGACTCTTACCTGCAGTTTGACGAGGATGAGTGGAAGTACAAGACGGTGGAAGGCATCATTGTGCCGCATGAGGTGCATCAAATTCCTCGCCTACCGCAGGATATGTACCACTACACCGAGTTTTGCCATCACGTCGAGGACATCCGTCGCCTCATCGACAACATTCGTGTCCGAGACTTTGCGCTGCGACGGTTACAGCTGCTGGAGCACCGCTTCAAACTGCATGCAGCGGTGAATCATAGCCGAGAGCTCGGCAGCACCGCAGCACGCGCGTCTCACAACCGCGACTTTTATCAGTCGACCAAGGTGGACAACAACATTCGCATGGAGACGGGTATGACGGCGCGTCAGCTGCTTGCCTTCATTGTGGAGAAAGCAACGCACAACGGTGACGATATTGTGTCGCATCCCAAAGGAAAGGAACCGCAGACGCTACGCCAGCTGCTATCGGACCTGCACATCACGGCGGACTCGTTATCAGTGGACGACTTGAACGTGCAGGCCGGTGCAACATCGAGCGACGGTGGCGCACCGCAGAACCCGTTCGAGTCGGAGGGCCAGAAGCAGGACGAGCTGTTGACGCTTCTGCTGAAAACGGACAACCAGATGAATGGCCGCTATTTTGCCGAGCTGACGAAGCGCACCTTTGAGGAGCTGTCACGCGATCAGCACACCTTCTCAGAGAGCCGCCTCTCTGTGTACGGCGCGAGCGCCGAGGAATGGACGTTGCTGTCGCACTGGTTCGACACCCACGGCATGTCCTCCTCGCACAACCAGTGGGTGGTGCAAGTGCCGCGCATTTACAGCTCCCTCCGTAAAGCAGGCCGAGTCACCAGCTTCGCTGAATACCTCGAGCACGTCTTCGAGCCCCTTTGGCGCATCTCGCTGCACCCAAACAGCGACCCTCGTCTTTTCCACTTTGTAAACCACATTGCCGCCTTCGACTGCGTCGAGGATGAGCGGCGGCCGGACGTGCCGCTGCACCTGGCGATGCGCTCTCCTCACGAGTGGACAACGGAGGACGAGCCACCATACAACTACTACCTCTACCACCTGTACGCCAATCTGCGCTCGCTGAACCGCTTCCGGCAGCGGCGTCGCTTCTCTATCTTTTCCTTCCGCCCCAGCTGCGGCGAGGCCGGCAGCGTTGACCACCTCATTGGCGGCTTCCTGCTGGCGCAGGGCATCAACTACGGCGTGCGCCTCGCGGACAGTGCGCCACTGCAGTATCTCTTCTACTTGGCCCAGATTGGGGTGACGCTAAGCCCGCTCAGCAACAACACGAAGCTGCAGTTAAACTACCTGCGCAACCCCTTCCCGCAGTTCTTCAGACGTGGGCTGCGCGTCTCTCTCGGCACGGACAGCCCACTGCTCTACCACCACACGCAGGAGCCACTGCTTGAGGAGTACTCCATCGCCTCGAAGATATGGAAGCTGAGCCCGAACGACCTCTCCGAGGTGGCGCGCAACAGCGTGCTGCTGTCGAACTTCAGTTTGAGGTTCAAGGAGGAGAAGCTGGGCGCCTTGCACTTTCTCTCCAGTAGTGCCGGCAACGACGTTACCAAGACGCACCTGTCCGACGTACGCGTCGCTTACCGCTTCGAAGCCTATCACACGGAGGTGGGCTTTCTCGAGTACATCTCAGGCCTGCACTTTCATCGCGCGTTGCTGACGCTCGAAAAGGAAGCGCAGTGCATGCAACTGTACGGGGTCAACACGGACGACGGCAACGACAGTACCAGTGGCAGCATTGTCGGCATCATCGACAAAACACCAAAGGAAGCGGACCTTGTCCAGCTGGAGGCGCAGCGCACGCGCATGCACAAGCAGCTGTGGGAGATGACCAGCGCCGTCAGCGAGCTCCACCGGCAAAACCGGCTCCTCACAGCGAAGCTCGCAGAGGAAAAGGAGCGCGATCAGGTGGCCGCGCAGATGCGCCGCCAGCGGGTCGATGACAAGTTGCGTGAGCTGCAAAGCCTCATGACACAAAAGGAAGTGCGCCCGCACGTAGGCGCGTCAACCGAAGGGAGCCAACAGCCTCAGGGTACGCCAGATGACGATACAGGTAGTGTGCATGCCAACAGAATTGGCGTCCCATCCGTTTCTGATCAGGTGGTGACATCAGCGGCCTCAGTGTCGCCATCGCCGCCATCCTCTGCATCGCTGCGGACAGCTGTGGCGGCTGCGAGGGCATCACTAGCTGGAGCGGTGCCTGCCGCTACGCCCAGTGCGCTGCCGCCACCGTCTCCGCTAACTCTTCAAGCATCCGCCAACAGCACCAGCAGTACACTGTGCAATCTCAAGCAGCAGCAACAGCATGGCGACGCCGTGGCGCAGACACGTCGACTGCTTGCGCACACGGAATCTCTATGGCGCACCTCCCCACTGCAGGCCGACGGCGTGCCCCGGGCGGATGGCAGCAGGGACAAGCAACCGCACCCGCAGCTGCCTCCGTTGGAAACCACCACCACCTCCTCTTCCTCGAAGCCGTCGACGTCGCCCGCGTCATGGCGCACGTGATGGCCACCATCGCCATTCGTCGACGATTAGCGGTAGAGAGAAAGAGAAAGGGGGCGGGGGGTGAGCATGGAGAAGGGGCAGCGTGGCGGCTGAGCCGCCCGTGGTTGCACGCTCACAGCGTTGATGAGAAAGGGGGGGGAAGAGTTTTCAGAAGTCGGCGAGGTGGCATATCTGTGTGATGCAGCAGCCGCAGCAGCAGCAAGAGCGTTCTCTTCTTCGCACTCTTATGCAACCATGTACAGCTTTGTGTCGGCGCCGTGGGTGTCCTCCTTCACTCTCTTTTTTTTTATTTTCTTTTTCATGTACAGTAGCGCCATGTGCGACACGCCGGCGACGATGGCGGTACTCGCCACCGGGTCTCCGCGCCTCTTCTCCTTTCATGTATGGCCTGGCCCATCCATGGCGGCTTGTGCGCACACAGAAGTGTGTCGGTGTTATCCTGCAGCACAGAATATATTTCAAATACATTCGACTACGCACTCCTCCCGCTTCGTTGCGCCACACGAACGTGAAGAGGTGGCGGCGGTGTGGGCCACACAAGGGGGAAAGGTCCTCCCTCTCCTCCCCAGCACAGGACGTCTGTACTTCACGTCCGCCGCCGCCACCGCCACCGCCCCCGCGCATCATCCTCGCAGCGGTTTCCTTGATATGGGTCATGACGCACGCACCCACGCACGCACGCTTTCTCCCTCGCTCCTGTGCACCTTCGTCACCCCTTTCCTTTCCCATCTTTCTGCCGACCCTCCCTTGCTCCTCTATGCACGCACTCGCGCCCTTTCCCACATGTATACGTTTGCACCGCTGCGAACGCGCAGGCAAATCAAGAGGGCATCTCTGCATACCTTGCTCTTCACCACGTCCGTGCCCGCCCCCCTTCCCCCTCCCGCCACTCGCATTGACTTCCTGAAGTGGCGCACTTTCTCTCAAGATAGTGATACCTCCCCTCCCCTCCCCCCCCATGCAACTGCGTGCAGGTAGCATCTTCACTCTCTTCTTCTGGGCAGGTTTCTCCAGTCCGTTCTTGTCCGGCATTCTACCGTAGTAGTCTTTAGCCTCCTCCCCTTCCTCGATTCTATCTTGTAGTAGATCTAGCGTCGCGTATACGTAGAGGCAGTCTTAGTCATCTCCCCCACCCACCCTCATCTCTTAGATCCTCTCCCCACTCCTCAGAACCGCTGAGCGGTAGCTTCCCGCGCTCTTGCTGTTGACGCGTGCGCCCCCACCCCCACCCTCTCTCTCTCCCTTCCCTCCCCTTCTTTTTTGTGCTGCTTGTCGTCGCACGAGAGGCCATGCGCAGTTCACGGAAGCTGTGTGGTCTGCCCACGGTCCGAAGTGTCGCCGCAACGGGCTGGCGCTATCACAGTCACGGAGCGCCGGAGAAGGTGCTGCAGTATGAACGGTATCGTGTCCCCTTCGACCGCACGAGCGGGCAGGTGGTGGTGAAGATGTTAGCAGCGCCAGTTCACCGGCATGACAAGAATCTCATCGAAGGGCACGGGGGACCTATCGCTGTGCCAAAGGCGTGTCTGCCGCACGTCGCCGGCGTCGAGGGCGTTGGCGTGGTGGAGGAGGTCGGCTCCAACGCGACGCTAGCGCTGAAGGAAGGGGATATGGTGTGGATCAACAACCCCGCCGTGGGCAGCTGGGCGACGCATATCGTCACGGATGCCGAGAACCTTGACGTCGTGCCGTGCCGCGCCGATGTCGACATCGAGTACCTCGCCTCGCTCTCACTATTCCATACAGCGTACCATCTCACACACGACTTTGTGAACATCCAGCCCAACGATGTCGTGCTGCAAACCGGTGCCTCCTCGGCTATCTCACAAATCTGCCAAGGCTACCTGCGCGCCAAGGGTGCGAAGCTCTTTCAAACAATGCAGCTGGGTCGCACAGAGCACGCCCACCTGCTGGCCTTCTTCAAACTGCGCGGCGCCTTCGCGGTGGTGCCCTACAACTACGCACGGACAAACTACATGCGCCGTCTTCTCTCCGATGTGCCACCGCCGAAGCTGCTGCTGAACCACACTTGCGGGGGGTACGCCTCGAACCTTGTGAACCTGCTTGGGGACAACGGCGTCTGCGTCACGTACGGCAACACGAGCCACCAGCCGATGCAGATCTCTAACATGGATGCGATTGCGCGTGGCATACAGTTTAAGGGCTTCTTCCTGCCACGCTGGATTCAACGGCACACACGCGAAGCTCGCATGCGGGTGCATCAGAACGTGGTGGAGAGCATGACCATCACGCAGGGTCACGGCATCTTCCGCGCGCAGCGCTTCAAGATGGACGGTGACTCAGCGTTCGCTTTCAGCAACGCCTGGGACGCCCCGCTCTCCTCGCGTAAAGCAGTGCTGCGCATAGTCGGTGAGTACGGTGAGTGGCGTCGTCCGCGCTCGGACCAGGCTGGGTGGAACATCGGGCGTGCCGTCTGGGAGGACATGCTGCAGCAGATGTGGGAGTCCGCCGGCACGACTGAAAACCCGCAGTCGATGAAGTACTACACGCCGTTCGACGACATTCACTCGTCTTTCTACGACGCGAAGCTTTCGAAAGAGATGGGGCACCGCGACGTGTTCTTCCGTCGTCCCAACGCACCGCGTCACAACGCCGCCGAGCAGCAGCAATAGCAGATGGCAATACGTCACGTGTGTGTCTGTGTGTGTGTGTGTGTGTTCGCTGAAGGAGGGGGAAGCGCAATGCACGTCGGCTGCACCTCACAAAGCAAGCAGACGCATCCATGCAGAAGACGATGCACGAGTCCATGCTGACGTGGCTCTGCAGCTCCTTGCGTGCCCTTCTCCTGTTGATGGCAGCGCGAGAAGCCGGATGGTGCGTTATCGAAGGTGCTGCACGCGGGGTGGTGTGGGGGCAATCGGTGGTGTCTTCGCCGCCCTCGCAACCCCTCATGTTTGTTGTTTCTTGTTGCCCGCCCGCCCGCCCTGAGGGAATATGTGTGATGGCTATCTGGGCGGCGGTCGCGTCTGTGAAATCGGCACCACACCTCACCCTCCTCTTGCCGTGCAGGAGAACACCGAAGCGAAGAGGCGGGCGCGTGGGCGGCACCGTCGCAGAGCTTCCGGGGCTGAGCAAGGCGACGCTTCTCCTCAGGTGCAGCATGTCGGCCCTTCTCTGCATGGAACTATGCGTATGCTTCCCTCCTCCAGCCCGTTGGTGTAGTTGCGCGAGCAACGGCGTCGGAAGGGATGGCTGAGAACCGACAGCAACCACGAGGCAACGAGCCGCATGAAGGGAACAGTTGACTCACCGTCCAGTGCGGCGGGGTGTGTACACCTGGTGGATGTGGGAGGACGCCCATGTGTTTACGTCCCCGGCCACGTCGCGGAACACAGACAACGGTGCACTTCCTGAGCCACTTGCTGGGTGTGTATCGGCGCAGAGGGTGCCGGCCATGCCAAGCACCCCACCCCCTCCTCTACTTTCATCTCATTCCTTCTGCGTCTATGCTTTTCAACGACACGCCCACACCATGCTGGCCTCCGCATATGCCACGTCTGGCTCTGTGTGCACAGCTACCGTCATCTCTACCGAACTGCCTTCCCATCAGTCGCTGTGTCCTCCAGGCGTGGCTGTCACTGCCTATCACCATAACTGTGCTGCAGACCGATACCGAGGGGAAGAGGGCTCCGTGTTCGCATATAGACGGCTTCGGCCACTGCCCTCTGCGCGCCTGTGACGTTTGTGGGAGGCGTCGCCAGCGTCTCCCTTCGAAGAGCCTTTTTTTTTCCCCTTTTCCATGTTATTCGGACTGTGACGCGGAGGCGGTCACGCACGCATCGCGTCGGTCCAGCGGCGAGGAAAGACGAAGGGACCGAGAGAAAGAGAAGTGGGACGCGCGGGTGGGGGGGGGGAGACTGCGTCAGAACCCGCTCACGTCCACTTCCATCTCCAGATACTTCAGCAGCTGCCTGGCACGCACCCCGACACCGTTACATAAGCATGCATACTTGCTCATCCATTGTAGCACGTTCGGTGAGGACCCTTGGCGGCGTTCGGTGTGGGACGGCTGCAGCGACACGTGGGTCGAACTCGCGGCACCGATGTTTTCCCTGGTCCAGCACTGTGTGTCAGCGCGGTGCTCGTGTTGGGCTCACGCTGGGCAACTCCTTCAGGGGCCCCGCCATCGCTGTCAACAGCACGAGCACAAGTGGCGCGCTCTCCATGGCGTACCGTCACCAAGCCTCTGACCAGTTTCACCGATTCCTGCACCATCCGCATGTGGTGCAGCCGGATGGGGTAGATGGACTGCCACGCGTCAAAGGCGATCAGCAGCAGTGGCTCAACACGGAGCAGTGGCACGGCTACAGCGACACGTACTTGAAGCGGCACATGCAGTATCCGGCCACCGTCGAACTGAACAACCCCGCCATCAACGCACGACACGACCTCCTCTACGAATGTCTAGGACTCGTGTACGAGCTGTACGGTGGCCTCGCCGAGGATCTGCAGGAGCTGCACGATGACCCCCTCCACCCGCGCTTCCACGACCGCATCGCCCGTATCAAGCGCGACCGTGAGCGCATCGCCGACGAGCTCGACAAGCGCTACGCCAAACTGCACCCGACAGTGAAAACGGTCTACGACGCGTTTCTCGTCCGTCGCTACTACCACCTCGCCGACTGGATCGAGCACGTTGAACAGAAACGTGCGCGTCTTCTCAATGCTCTCAGCCCCGATGTCATGGAAAGGATGATGCGAATGCGTGGAATCGCAGAGCAGTACCTGCGACACCTGCGTGTCCTCGAGCACGCGCTTTACGAGGATCCTCTCATGGGCCTCCTCGAGAGTGGTGGGGACACGAACGCTCTCGAACAGTACACCCCCGGAGAGCTGGCGATTCTGCGGCAGAAGGCGGCCTACTTCCGCAAGATGCGTCGCTTCGGCGCTAATCAGCTGGACGCCGACGTGCACACACACTGAAGCATGGAGCCAACGTTCACCGATGTGTGTGCCGGTGTGGTACCCTCGGCAACAACCGCGTCCCGTCCCACCGCCCACCATCACCGCCACCGTCCCTCCCCCACCCCCTGTCCTTTCCTCACCCCTGCAGAAGCCCGCACCCGCACATCCCCCCATGCGCACCACCCTGTGGTTCTCGCCCCTCCCCTCCGACGATCACCGCGCCCCGCCCCACCGCCCTCCACTGACCGGGGCGGCCCCCCACCCACCCACCCACGTGCGCCACTCCCCCCTCCCCTTCCCGTGTGTCAGCGACGCCTCCTTTGCGAAGCCGACGCCACACTCTCCCACTCGTCGTGGAATGCAACACCCCGACTCCACTCTCTCTTGTGCACACCAATGCTCGTCTCTTCCCTCTCCTCCCTGCTCCCCCCCCCATGCGCACCCCACACCACTGGGCGCTCGCCGCACACACGAACGCAACACGTGAACGCGTAAGCCCATCCGCACATCACCCCTCTCGCAGCCCCCTCCCTCCTCCACCTGCTTCCCCAGAACTCGCACAGCCACACCCATCGAAAGGCATACGCCTCACACGCTGCCATGATCGCTTCCTCGGTGCGCCACGCGGTCATTCTGCTCCTCGTGGCCGTGGCCATGATGGCCGCCGCCGTCATCGCCAAGGACGGCGTGCCCTATGAGCCGATCTACCACATTCGCCCGCCAAAGAACTGGATCAACGACCCCAACGGCCCCTACCGCGACCCCGTCACTGGCAAAATTCACTTGTACATGCAGTACAACCCCAACGGCCCACTCTGGGGTGATATTGCATGGTACCACGTGACGTCGGAGGACTACGTGAAGTGGACGCGTCCCGAGTCGCCGGTCGCCGTGTGGGCCGATAAATGGTACGACCGGTGGGGCGCCTACTCCGGCACCATGATGAACAACAACCTCAAAGAGCCCGTCATGGTGTACACGTGCACCGAGCCGGAGAACATCCAGCGTCAGTGCATCGCCAACCCACCGAAGTCCGACCTGAAGGGCAAGCGCACTCTCAACACTCTCGTCAAGAGCCCGCTCAACGTGATCATGTCGGAGGACATGATCCCCGGCATCGTCGCCATGGAAAACTTCCGCGACCCCACAGAGTGGTGGCAGGACCCTGCGAACCCCAACCGCTGGCTCATCGCGTTCGTCGCGCGCATCAAGGATGACGAGGGCGACAACGCGCACGTCATCGTCTTCTCCACCGAAGACCCCAGCTTCCAGAGCGGCTACAGCTTCTCCCATAGCCTCTACGTCTACAAGTACGACCTGAGCCACATGTTCGAGTGCCCCGACTTCTTCACACTGAAACAGGGCGGCGAGCACTATCTCAAGGTCTCCACCATGCCCTCGCACCGCGACTACATCATCTATGGCTCCTACGAGCTCAACACCACCAGCAGGCAGTACGTCTTCGTCGAGGACCCCGAGCGCAGCTTCACCTTTATTGACTACGGCCCGTTCTACGCCTCCAAGACCTTCCACGACCCCATCCTCAACCGCCGCACCATCTGGGGCTGGACCAACGACGAGTTGAGCGACGAGCAGATCATCGCCAACGGGTGGTCCGGCGTGCAGAACATGCTGCGCACCATGGTCTACGACGCCACCGAGAAGAAGATCAAGACGCACCCGGTGCCGGAGATCAAGGGCCTGCGCGTCGACAAGCTCATCGACGTGAGGGACATCGCCGTCACCGAGACCCCGAAGCTGGTCATCGCCAACAGCACACTCTACCACGAGATCGTCGCCCGCTTCACGCTCGCCGACCCCGCCACCTTCTCCGCCACCGCCACCTACGCCAGCGATAGCGACGTGCCAGAGGTGGGGGTGATGATCCGCGTCAACGCGAATCTGAGCCAGTACACCACCGTCTCCGTCCGCATGCCCAGCGGCGGCCCCAACGCCTCGCCGAACACGGAGCAGACGGAGACCTACCCGGCGATCAAGGTCTTCGACAGCACCTCGGCTGCCAACTGCAGCGCTGAGTGCAACAAGATGCGTCTGTGCGAGTCTTACACCTGGAAGAGCGATACCTGCAACCTCTACTGGAAGATCAACCCCATGGTGTCCGCAGCCGATGCCACCAGCGGCACCGTGCGCGAGCCGTTGCTGTACCTTGGCCGCACCAAGTCCGGAACCATCGGCAGCACCGCGCCCCTGCACGGCCGCGCGCCCTTCGCCGTCGCCACGCCCAATGGCTTCGAGCTCCACATCTTCGTTGACGACAGCGTGGTAGAGGTCTTCAAGGATGATGGCCTCGAAACGCTTACTGGCCGCCTCTACATCGACAACAGCGCCGACACCACCGGCATCGCTGTTTACGCGCGCAACGCCGGCGATGTCACCGCCAACATCGAAGTCTACACTATGGACTCCATTTGGGCGCCGCCCAAGCGCAGCGCCGTCAAGAACTTCACCGATTCTCTCTACAACCTGCTCGACACCCTGGTTGACGCATAGGTCAGCCGCGCACAGGCGGCCAGAGGCACTATTGAAGGCGTAGGGAAGCCAACAAACGCGTCGCACGGCCCTCCCTCCCTCCTGCTCCCTTTCTTGGGGTTTCAGAGTCCTCCTACTGTCGCTGCGTGTTTTGGCCATAACCCCCTACGGCCCCCACCCATCACCCTCCTCTATTCCTTCCCATCCTCCGGTACGGCGCCTGTGGTCACCCCCTCCCCCACCCCATTCTCTTCTGTCCTGTCGCACTCACTGCTCATGCGCGATGCCTTCGGTGTTTTGTATTTTTTCATCCCCGTGCTCCTTGCCGTCGTGGCGCGCGCCTCTCCGAGCCCCTCGGCTCGTTGGCGGATACATGTGTGTAAGCCCCCAGCAGCAGCAGCAGCAGCAGCACGCCCGCAGCCCCTCCGTCCCTCCTCTCCCCGTCCACATATGCTCGAGTGGTTGGCGCGTACACAGTCGGTATCTCGGTGTGCAGATATCACCCGTTTTTCCGTTCTACCGCATGCGTGGACGGGCACATGGCAGGGGGGGCGCGTTGGCCACACCGTTTGTAACCTCCTGAGCGACGCTGTCTGCGTCCCGTGACATTCATTTGTATTCCTTTTCTTGTGGTTCGCCGCAACGGCAGGCGCCACCGTATGGGGCGCTCCTTGCTCCCCCCCCCCTCTGTGGGGCTCTCCCTTTGCCAGCAGTAGCACAACTTTCCTTCTTTCTCACCGGCGTCGCTCTATCATTGTGTGTTTTGTGATGCACCACGGACTGTTGGGGTGCCGCCTGCCCACACGCCGCTGCCGCTGCCCCCGCCCGCCGGGGAGGAGGGGGGAGCGCTGGACCTGGGGTGCAGGGCAACAGCGCTGCGGGCAGCAGCGTGCATCCTGCTGGCGGTACTCCTAATTTTTCAAAAAAAAAAAACGATTCTTTTCCTTCCTTCACACCCCACCGGTGTCTTCCACGTCTGCCGCCCAGCGGGAGCGGCAGTGAGGAGGAGCCCCGATATAGTTAACCTCGTAAAAGAGGACGCACCTCTGCGAAAGAAAGAAAAAAAAACGCTGCCAGAGCCCCACACGCCACGTATCGGCTCACGCCGCTCGCAACGGCGGTACAAGGGAACGGCTGCACCACTGCTGCGCTCCACACGGCGCGCCCCTTGCGCAGTGCCCACGCAGCCTCTCGCGGACCGACCGCTTCCCTCTCCTCCCTGCTCCCCCCACCCCCATGCACACCCCACACCACTCGGCGCTCGGCGCTCGCCGCACACACGAACGCAACACGTGAACGCGTAAGCCCATCCGCACATCACCCCTCTCGCAGCCCCCTCCCTCCTCCACCTCCTTCCCCAGAACTCGCACAGCCACACCCATCGAAAGGCATACGCCTCACACATCATCATGGCCGGTGGCTCATCGCGTTCGTCGCGCGCATCAAGGATGACGAGGGCGACAACGCGCACGTCATCGTCTTCTCCACCGAAGACCCCAGCTTCCAGAGCGGCTACAGCTTCTCCCACAGCCTCTACGTCTACAAGTACGACCTGAGCCACATGTTCGAGTGCCCCGACTTCTTCACACTGAAACAGGGCGGCGAGCACTATCTCAAGGTCTCCACCATGCCCTCGCACCGCGACTACATCATCTATGGCTCCTACGAGCTCAACACCACCAGCAGGCAGTACGTCTTCGTCGAGGACCCCGAGCGCAGCTTCACCTTTATTGACTACGGCCCGTTCTACGCCTCCAAGACCTTCCACGACCCCATCCTCAACCGCCGCACCATCTGGGGCTGGACCAACGACGAGCTGAGCGACGAGCAGATCATCGACATGAGGGGCATCACCGTCACTGAGACCCCGAAGCTGAGGGCCGGGTCAGATCCTGATCAGTGCTGCGTCGGAGTGACCTGCGACAGTTGACACGTTTGTGCCATCCTTATGAATGAGCAGAGTACCTGCATGACAAGGATGTGTCCCAGCAGTCATGATTGGGAGCGACTGTGAGGTGATGTGCAGAGACGTGGGTGGGTAGGGGTAGATTGCAGGAACGGTATTGCCATGACCGAGTGGGTGCACTGAGGTGATGCGTGTCCAGCACTACTGCTGCACACCACACGATGGGACCTGTGGCAAACCTGGGAGGGGGTGAGGCCGAGGGGCGCTTGGGTCATGTTGTACGGGAGAGAAGAGGACATGATTGAAAAGCGAATGAAACGGGCTGGTTTACGGGCAACATTTGAGCTCTAGTCGTCGCTGCCATCACCGCCTGCATGAATTCATCAGATGGTGCACGTGGGTGTGTGGGTGTGTATGTGTGTGGTGGTCCCAGCAGCGCGCTCCATCACCGCCCTCTCCTCTGTCTCCCCATGGAGGTGTCGAGTGGGTTGTGTGATGAGAACCCTCTCAGTCATCTCCTGATCTTTTGTCCCGCTGTTCACAGAATGTGTACGCAGAAGAATGCATCACAGCCAACGCTCCTGCACCCCGCCCCCCTCTGCTGCCCCTCCGGGGTAGGGAACGGTCTCGGCGCTATGTGTTGTGTGCCGCACCGGCCTCGGGTGACCGAAGAGGGGCGATGAAAACCAGAAGCCATGAAGCGCCGTTGACGCTTGTATGTGTGTGCGATTTCGGATGAGATCGCCGTCCTCCTGTCCCGTGCGCTCGAACGCCTCTTGACTGCTCTACAGCCCACCCAATCCGCTTCCCCTCCGCTCCGCCTCCCCTTCAGCGCCTTTCGAGGGTGTGCTCCTCTCTAGTCTATCGTCACCCGGGGTAAGTCCCATGCGGCGGCGGCTCTTCACATGTGTGCGTGTCGGCAGTGCTGCCTCAACGGTGTCGTCAAGGGCGGCGGCGACGGCGCCGCCGCCGCGCACAGTCATGGCCAACACCACGGCTCAGTTCAGCGGCACCTATCTGGACGTTGCCTGGACGCGGCAGTTCATTCTCGGCTCTCTGCTACAGCGCTATGACCCTCTGCGATACGCATCATCGTCGCCATCCTCCCCCTCATCCATCACCGCTCGGCTGGTGGAGTCGGCCTTGTTGGAGTCACAGAGACTCCTTAGCTCAACGTGGAAGCTGCCGGTGCGACCCCTCGACACTGTGAGTGAGGCACGCATCCTTCGGTTATTGGCCCGCTACGCCGCTGGGGAAGGCATCCTCTCCGACACGGCTCTAGAAATGCTGCAACGCGTCTTGGCACGCCTCCCTGGTGCCCCCGCGTGCATATCTGACCCTGTGCATATGCGCACCCTTCTGGAACTAATCGGGTACGTAGAGCCCGGCGACAACCTCAACAGGGTTGCGTACGCTGGGGAGCTGCGTTACCCTCCACAGGCGCACGCCTTCATGACGGAGCTGCTGGCTGAGGGCCGACAGCGCGACGGAGGCGACGCCTTCGACGCCATACGGGAGCACCGAGCGGGGCCGGGGTATGCGATCGACTCTGCCACGACGAGCGAGGTCGATGATGCCATTGGTGTCTGTGTGGATGCGGCCACCGGTGCAAAGTACTTTGTCGTGTATGTCTCTGATGCAACCGTCTACTGCCCCTTCGACAGCACCCTGGAGCAGTTGACGGCGCGGCGGCTGACGACAACCACCTACCTGCCGGAGGGCGTCTTCTTCATGCTCCCAAAACCCATCGTCGAGGCGGCCACGTTGCGCGAGGATCGGCCCTGTCGCACGTTCAACGTCATCTTCCAGATCGATGAGTCCACCGGCGAAGTGAAGAATTACTCCGTCGCCGTGGGATGGCTGGATCGGCTGCGGCGCATCACGTATGATCAGGTACAGCAAATGATCAACAAGGAGGAAGGCAAGGAGGAGGAAGACGATGACGACGACGACCACCATAGCGCCGCCGTCGTGGCGGGGGAGCGCGACACAGACGCGTCGTCCTCGCCGCCCCTCCTGCCTGCATGCGCCGATCGCGCGCCTCCTCCGCCGGCGTGGATGACGCAGGAAGACAAGGAGAATCTGTTTTACATTCTTCGCTGTGCCCGTCTTCGGCTGCGAGTTCGCCTGGAGCGGCAGCGGCAACAGCGACAGCAACACCACCGCGGCGCCGGAAGCAAGGATGGGGAGGGAGTGCCGGCAACACCGCCGGTGGACTTCAGCCTGCCTGATCCCCTCATCGAAGTCAAGGGCACTGAGGTGCTCTCAGTTACCGATCAGATCATCTCCACCCAAGACGCGCGTCTCGCGGTAGCGGAGCTGATGATCGCCGCCAACGAGGTATGCTCACGCGTGGCACAGGCAAATCACATCGCCATGCCGTTCCGCGGCACTCGCGCCCTCTCCAGCGATCATCTCGTGGCGCATTACTACACAGAGCCTGAAGGTGTGCACACGCTGACGTCGCTCGACGCCTCGCACACCTTTCTGGCCGAAGCCATGCAGTCCTCTGTGCGTCGGCTCAGCACCGTGACACGCGCCATTTACCATCACGTCCCTCTGCACCATGCTGGGCTCGACACGACTTTCTACACCCACAGCACAAGTCCGCTTCGTCGGTATGCTGACATGCTTGTGCACCATCAACTCAAGACGTGGCTCTGGCAGCAGCGCCGCGGTGGTGGCAGTAGTGGTCAGGCCTGTGCAGCCTCCACCTCTGCCGCGCGTGCCGCTATGGTAGCCGCACCTCAGCAGTTCATTCCTGAGTATGCCATGGCTTCTCTGTGCGCGATGATAAGCGGGAAGCAGGAACGCGCCAGTCTCCTGCAGGACAGCAGCACGCGCTTTTGGATTTTGCGGTACCTTGAAGACATGGAGCGTGCCTCGGCCAAGGCGGTTGCTGCTGCTGGTGATGGTAGTGATGACGCGCATCATAAGAGGACCTACCTGTGCTTGGTGGGTGAGACACGACGCGTGGTGGCGGCGCCGGCGTACAGCCGCTTCGCGTGCTCCTCGGCAGAAATGTCGCAGCTGCTGTCCCTACCACTGAAAGCGCCGTCGTCCACTACCACGAGCACGGCGCGGCGCCCCGCGTCGTTGCAGTTGGACGCCGTTGCACGCTGGCGGCAGGAGACCCCCGAACTCACCTACGTCTCGGACGTGTACATCCCTGAGGTGCAGTTGGCGCACACTATCACTCACCACCGCGACGACGTCCTTGTCGGGGCTGTACTGGAGTGCCATATCACTCGCGTGCAGCCTACGCAAGGGGTGCTGGAGCTGGCCATTGACCGTGTCTTACCCGGCGGTGATGAGCGGCACTACGAGCGCCTCTGGATGAGTGGGTTTGTGTCCCAGCTGGATGCATAGTCGGCAGCCCTTCGGGCCCCTTCCTCCATCCGCCGCACACACACACACACACACACATTGCTGCAGTCGCTGCTTCCGCTTCCTTTCCGAGCTTTGTGTGTGCACTTGTGCGTGTCTGGTCGTGGCATGAAGCATACAGGGGCGTATGTCATGACGCGAGACGAGGGGGAGGGGGGGGGCGGTGTCATGTGAAGGGGGGGGCACCCAGCAAACATGTAGGGAAGGAGAAGTGGTTGATCGTAGCGTGAGCGACTCGTCACACGCACCCACGTAAGCATGAGAGTAAAATGAGCGCAACGAAAAGGTGCTCTGGACGGTGGCTCTCAAATGCATCCCACAGGCACATATCCACGTACACGCGCGCGCGCGCGATCCTCTCCCCGCGTCTGTCACCGCCTCCACTTCCCTCACCTCCTCCCCTCGTCTTACTTGACATTCAATCGCATTGCGCAAACTGCATACACACATACACACACACATATATATATATATATGTATGTATATGTTTTTTTCTGCTTCCCGTCGCCGCCGCCGCCGCCGCCGCAACAGCAGCCACCGCCGCCACAGTCGGCTGTCTGGTCAACACGAAAAAAAAAGGGGGGGCAGGATGGGGCAACTCTTCACCAGCTTGTGGAGCCTGTTCAAGGGCAACAAATCCTACAAGTTGCTCATCCTTGGCCTGAGCAATGCCGGAAAGACGTCCATTTTGTATTACTTGCAGCTGGGTCACTCCATCGCCACCCAGCCCACCCTCGGCGGCAACACGGAAACCCTCATCCTCACGCACCCGCAGACGAGCAGCACCATCACCTTCACCTGCTGGGACTTGGGTGGGCAGGAGCAGCTGCGCGAGTCGTGGAAGCTCTACTACGACCATACGGACGCCATTCTCTTCGTTGTTGACGCGGCTGATGCTGAGAAATTCCCTACGGCAAAAGCGGTGTTGCACCAGCTTCTGCACAACGAGCCATCGCTCCAACACTCGACTCTTCTCGTGCTGGCCAACAAGCAGGATATCGAGTCCGCCGCAGCCCCAGCCGAGCTGATCGAGTACTTGGAACTTGGGAAGTTGAAGGACCGCACGTGGACACTCATGGGGTGCAGTACCTCTACCGGCGAGTCGCTGCGCGAGGCCATGAACTGGATCGCCGAGAACGTCTAAAGTCACCATGGATAGAGGCGTGTGTGAGACACCTCGAGAAATTTGCCCATACACACATATACTACGTACGCAGAGACAGACATGCACACACTTTGGGGCCCACATTCGGAGCGGGAAAGGAATTGGAGGGTTGTATGGCCCTGCACACACACACGCACACACACAGGCACGCGCGGCTTCTCCTCGCGCTTCCTCCCTCCTTCCCTGCTGCCCTGAGTCGTTGGGTGGGTCTATGTTTATCTGTGTGTGTGTGTGTGTGTGTGTGTGTGTGCGTGTGTGTGTGTGTGTGTGCATCCTCCATCACTCATCTGCTCTGTCTTCTGTGGGTTCGCCGTGGCGTGCCTACACGTTGGACACATCACGTGGGAAAGGTGTCAATGCGGGTATTTTGGGCTTCTTGTACGTGTCGCCGTTAAACGAGCGAAAGTTGCGAGGGCAGCACCAGCAGTGGTCAATGGATGCTTCGAATGGTGTTGTGTTTGTGGGCGACTGGCCCCATCCCTGCCGCCACCACCACCACCCCCTCCTCGCCCTCGCTAAGCGCGTCGCGCACACTGCCACCAAAAATAAACCCAAACGTGTACCCCCACGAGAGAGAGACACCCAGCAGTGTGGAGACAGAAGAAGGCGGGCTTCGAGTTTATGACAACTACCTGTGGTAAATCTGTGTCGCCTCGCTGCCCCGCCCATCCACTCTCCAAGGTCTACCCCACACGCACGCACCACAACCTCCCCCGCTTCCCTCTCGCTCAAGAACACTTCCTTTGCTTGATTTCAACCATTGACCGCCCCCACGCCATCACCCCCTCCCCCACCCCCACCCGCCCTTCGCTGCCCTCCTCTCTCTCTCTGGCGTTACACCACTGAAGGCAGCAAATATATCGCGCCACCACCACCACCACTGCACCCTCTCTCTTTCAGTGTGTGTGTGTGTGTGTGTCTATCGGCTTGCGGTGGCACTCGCTTGTTCTGCTTTGTTTCCTCTTGGCGTGTCCGTACACAAGGCTCACCAGCACGTACGTACGTACGTACATATAACTATACGTCTACCCATATCCTCCCACACACCCACCGACGCACGGAAGACAGGCAGACAGGCCGAGAGAGAGAGAGAGGGAGAGAGACGGACGGCACCTCTGCTCGTGCTGCGTCTGCGCAAACCCCTCGCCCCCGGCGTCACGTCATCGCTTGAAGCGTTGAGCGCCATCGTACCCGTTTCGGTGGTTTCTGCTTTTAGGTGGTGTATCCGTGTGGGTGTGCGTGGGAAGAGGGGGGGATGTGGCTCGAAAAGGCTGTTGCCCTTCCCCCTCCCTCTCCACCCCACCTCCCCACCCCATGCTGTCGGCGTTGCCCTTCCCCGTTGCATTATCACGCCACAACCATCAGCCCTTCTCTCCGACACACGCACCACTCCTCTTTTGTGGAAGGGAGTGCAGAGAAGGCCCAAAAGCGAAAGAAGGTGGGCTGGGGAGTTACCCCTAGTGCCCACGCAGTCGTCGGCTGCCTCGCAGCTCGCCCGGACCCTTCTAGCGTAGGGAGCACACCAGCGTCAAGCGAGGACTTGCGGTGAAGGAGCGAGAAATCGAAGGAAAACCTCGCGATGCGCTACCCGCTCGCGACATCCTCGCAGAAAGACAAGGGCACTAGTGGTGCGTGTAGCCGCAATAGCCCCGCCCCCCTCTCCCTGGACGTGCCGTCCTTCGCGCCGCTTCTCCCGGCACGGCGAACTTCGCTCTGGGCAGATGCGACGAGCAACAACTGCAGCGCGCACAGGCTGAAGAAGGAGATGGGCGACGACGCCACAGCAACAGCGCCGCCCGCACCCCTACGCTCGATATCCAAGTCCCCCTTCCCCTCCGTCGCGGCAAGCCCCGGCAGCCGAAACAAGCGCCGATACGAAGACTTGCCGCCGTCTGCGCAGAGCTTGGAATCGCCGGATGCCTCCTCTTTGACCGACCTCTTTGTTGGCTTGGAGAGACCGCGCCTGCGTGGTCGCGAACCGCGGGTGGGGCTTCAGTGCCGCCGCCACCACCGCACTCATGCAGACGGCGTCGTCGATGTAGATGCACAAGTTTCGCAGGCACTCTTTCTCTCTTCTTCGTGCCTATCGCTACATCAGATATGCTCTACAAGCCATCGTGATGGCGCCTTCTCCGGTGAGAAGGAAATCGACGACGACAGCGACGAGAACACCATCGAAAACGAAGACGGCGCGAACAGCCCTACCGTGTATCGTAGCCCCCAGCTGCCGCACTGGTGGCGCAGCATCGCGACCCCAGTACCAGGGACTCGCGTGTCGCTGAGACCCGACACGTGCCGCCTCGCCTTTTGGTGGATTGACCGACTCGGCTTCGAAGCGTACGAGATCATCCGCGTCGTCTTGCAGCACTCCCTCGAGGGGGTCGTGCGGCGTTGCAGCGGCGAGACCGCCGTTGTTGTAGAGTTTCGAATTCTGCCGAAACTATTAAAGTCGACCAGCTACGTTGTCATGCAACAATCGCGCAAGCAGCGCGACGGGTCGCCAAGCCTGGTGGCAGATGCAAACACGAGTGCGTCTTCCGGCGTGCCTCTGCCGCTGCCACAGCTAGGACGAGCGGACAGCGCCGGCAGAGGAGAGTGCAGCCGAGGGGACCTCGCGGAACTGGCGACCAGTATGGGCAACGGCACCATCGCAGCCGCGGCGACACCATCCCCACCCTCGCCTCTTTCGCACTTTCAGCAGCCAGAGGCAACAGGGTCCTCCTCGAACCTCTCGCCCGGCGCCCACCCCTCATTTTCCTTTGCCGTCAGCAGCACCGCGGTCACACTGGCCGGCCGGCCGGCAGACTCATCAGCGGAGCACGATCCCCAATGGCCTGTGCTGGATCGTGTTCTCTATACCACCACTTCCCAGCAGCAGCGCCACCACGAGTCGTCACCCCTGCCCGTCACGCATACATCCCCGCAAACGGGAGCGGCGGCGGCAGTAACGGCGAAGGTGAACGCTGCCGATTTCACAGGAAGAAATAGTGAGGCGGAGGTCGATGCGT
Source organism: Leishmania tarentolae (assembly GCA_033953505.1). Lineage (NCBI taxonomy): Eukaryota > Euglenozoa > Kinetoplastea > Trypanosomatida > Trypanosomatidae > Leishmania > Leishmania tarentolae. The sequence continues at coordinate 105,323 of CP119828.1, forward strand.
GGGCGACGAATGGCAGTGGCGGCGGCAGCGGCAAATGTGCCCGTTTCTGGGCGCCCACAAGCGTGGAAACGGTCGCTAACCGAAGCTCCAGCAGCGTCCTCCCGGTGGCAGTGCCGCTCATGCGGTGCCTCATCCAAGATGACCGTCCCACAACGAAGCCGGATACGGTGCACGACACCGGCATCATTGGTGGCGTTGATGACGTCATGGGCAACGTAGAACCGACGTCGTCCATGGGCACACACGGCAGTCTATGCCACCCGTCTCCCTGGCGCTCCGCTCCACAGCCACAGTTGCCGTGCGGCAAGCTTCCTCCGATGGTCAAGATACTCTCAATAGCCGCCAACGGCACAGAATTGGAGAGGTCGCGCAGCCGCACCTATAATCACCACGGCGGCGGTGATGTACACCTCTCCAGCGTCTCGGAGGAGGGCACGTTCCTCGTCGATGTGGAGTCGCACCACAGTTTGAAAAACGCTGATGTGCATCAACGGAGAAACGGCGGCACTGTCGACATGCCACCTGCCGCAGCCGCGTCCAATCCGTTGTTGTCCGCCAGCGGTCCCTCAAGCCCCGCGCTGCCCGGCAACTCGAATAGCGACTGGCAGAACGGCAGTCAGCGATGGCAGCAACCGAACCCGTTGCCTGCAGGGAGACAACTATCCCCACCGAAACATCATCACCAGCGTACACGGAGCAGCCCCGCCAGCATCGACAAGGTGTACCCTGACATGACAGAAAAAGTTGTTGCTGCAGAGGCGGCGCGCTTGAAGGGCGCCGTTTTTCCGACTACAACAGCGGTCTGCGGTTCACCGCTGCGCGCTATGAACGAAGACGACGACACCGTCGTGGCGATTCTGACGCTACCGATCTCTGTGTGCACGCCGATCGCTGTGGTACGCCTCCACGCAATGCATATCCTGCATCCCCTTCTACGTGCCATCACCGCCCTGCACGACCCCGCCTTCTCCGTCAGCACGTGCGGTGATCACCACCACCGGGATAACACGGATACAGACAGCAACGATGAGACACTGATGACCGCACCGCAGCTGTCGAACGCGACATCGCTGCCTTCACCTGCGGAGGATACGCAGGGCCCCGACTACCCTCGCGCGGTTCGCCTCTTCAGCGAAGCGATCGAATCGTTCAAGAACGAAGTGAGCGCCGAGGAAGCACTGCCACCGTCGCCATCGATGATAGCCACCCCCGACAACCACGCGCCGACGCGTGCCCGCGATCTTTCCATCCTCTACACAGTGCGCAGCCACCTCCTCTTCCACGCCTCGCCGACGTGCCTTCGCGACAGCCTTCAAGATGCCGAGGCGGCACTGCGGTGCTGTCCCGCTAGGGATCATATCAACCCCACTTACGAGATACTCGCCGCAAACTTGATCAGCCTCGGCTACGTATCGAAGGTGGAGGACCTGGCCGGAGACTTGTGGCACCGCTGGGGTGCCGCATCACCCCTGCTTCTCCGTCTAGGCCGTGTCACGCAGGTGATGGTGTCCTACGCGTCCATCTTTCTGCGTCAGCAGCTTCCGACGTCCACGTTGCACCTGTGCGCCGGTGTTGGCAGTGCGAACGTGGTGCTGCCCACCAACACCGACGGCACCGTCACTGGAAGTCCGCCGCTGACAGCCATGTCGCTCTCGCCCCACTCACCAAGGGGAGGTGGGGTGTCGCACTGTCTTCTCGGTGGCTCTCCCACCGTTGACAGCATCGCGAACCCCGCGCCGCGGAGCGCTTCCCAAAGTGGCAGTGTCGTGGACACATCAACTGACCGTCTGCGCCTTTCCTCGCCCCAGCCGACTCCGCCACCGACAGACCGCATGAACTACCGTCTCGGTCACGGTGGGGACGAGCGCTCGTCACCCCCTGTGGCAGCTGCTAGCACCGCCGCCACACTCCACCAGGCGCACACGCTGCCGTACGAAGTGTGCCCGTTGCCTTTGGGCCGCTACGGCAGAACCGCGCACAACCTCCATGAGCCACCGCGGCAGTCGTCGCCAATACCGTTGTCGCCTCTGTCCTTCTCGGCGGAGAGCGCCACCGCAGACTCGATGCCGCGCCTGCACTCACCGCTTCGCGGTCCCTCTCTGCCCAGTCGTCCCTTCCATCCTGCCCTCGGGGTGTGTCACCGCCGCCTGTTCCTCCTCGAGATACTCTTCCCTAGCATGAGCCCCGCGCTGGTGAGTTCGCTGCCTCGTCCCATGTCGCTCAGATACCATGGCAGGACAGGTCGGCGAGGCTACCAACCGCGTAGCACCAAGGCGACGACTGGTGGCAGTAACAATAGCGCCACCCCCTCCAACGCTGTTGTTTCTCCGCGTACCGAACCAAAGCGGCGGGTGAGGGCAGAAGATTTCATGTACGATCAGAACTCTATGTTGACCCTCCAGGCCTCCACGGCGGACACGACGGTGCAGTGGGGCACGGCGCCAATGTGCTACTTCTGTCGCCACATCCGCCTCTCCGCTACGCGTCGCATTCAACAAGATGAGGTCATCTTCATGGAGCGCCCAGCCATTCTAATGCCTTTCTGGCCGCTCCTCCCGCCGCGATCGGCGTCGGCGTCTACCGCTGTCACGGCGCCCCGCAGCAGCAGCAACACCGATACCGTGGGGAGCGACATGTTGTCTGTCCGCACTACCCCAACGCCGTCGTGCTGCGCGCACTGTGGGCAACAACGGCTTTTGAACCATGTGAACTGCCCTGGTGGTTGTCACACCGTCTACTGCTCCGAGCGGTGCCGGCAGCTGGCACTGCGGCTGTATCATGTGGTGGAGTGTGGCGGCGTTCCACCAGACACCAACAAAGCAGGCATTCCCGAGTCCGGCGACGACATTGGAGCGCGAGTGCGACGCACCGTGGCGGTGCTGCAAGACGTCTTCTCCGACTGGAATAGTTACTTGCACCACCTCGCTCACTGGGATACCCCAAGCACCCGCTTCACAGCTCAGCATACCACGTTCTCGTCAGCGATGACGCCTGGTGTGTCGCCCGTGTCGCCTTCACCGATAAGTGAAGCGTCTGGGCATGACGTATCGCAGCAGCAGGTGCCCAGTGATTCGAGCGGTAAGACTCATGGACAAGGGAAGCAGAGCCGCGCACCGCCGCCAATCTTGGCCGTCACCGCGATGCGGGTGGTAGCGCGGCTTGAGGCGATGTTGCTGAGTTTGGCTCTACCACTGGAGCTGTTGCCGCAAATGCAGAACCACCCGGCGTGGGCAGCAGAGCGGCACGCAGGGATACGCTCCGTGGCTCGCACGCTACGTCAGCGCGGACTGATGGTGCCGACGTCTACCACGCCCGCCACACCCGGCGTCAACTTGTACTGCACGCATGCGGACCCCCATCGACTGTTGCTGCTGGAGGTACTGCTACAGCAGCTCTCCGTTCCCTTCTTCGCCGACTTCAACTACCGTGCTTCGCCCACTGTCTGGGAGGGGCTGCGTCGAATTCCATGCGAGGTGACGCGCAGCTCTCGCAAAGCGGTTGTCACCACCGGTCATGCAAAGTCGGTGGCCAGCCCAGTGGACGACTCAGGGCTCAACATTTTCAGAAGTTTGCCTCTCCCATACGCACCGTCGCCCATCTCCCCCAAAGCGCAACAGAAACGTAACTGTTTTGTGGAGTTGACGCCTGCGCAGCTGGAGGAGATGCTCTGCAACGTGCACAGCATGGTACGTCGAGTCTACCGAGTTGTTGCAAAGGAGCTGGTCGGTGTGCCCTCCATCCCTCTCTTCGGCGCCGAGGCGGAGGAAGACAACAGCCTTGATTGGGGCCTCCCCGGTCGGTGGAACTGTGTCGAACTTCTCGGCTTCCTCAGCAGCACGCGAGCGTTCCAGCAGATCAGCGACTTTGCCCTGACGAGTTGGGCAGTGGTGTACCCGAGTGACATTTCCAACACGGTGGCAGTGCCACTTGTCGTCATGAGTCCATGGTCATGCTTGACGGTGGACCTGCGCCCGATTCTGGGCAACGTCCCCGGCGGTGCCATACACTCTCGATTCATGCTCGAGCACGAGCAACGACGATGTATGCTCGCCTACTGCGCGGCCGCAGCAGGGTGCCGCGGTGGCGACGACATCGGCGGGGGTAGCGGGAACGAGGATTCCTTTCTCTCCGTCCACTCGGCATCCTCGCCAGCGGCGGTGCTCACCGGCGACGGCGACGACTCTGCTCGAGCAGGGTCGTTGCATGACGATCTCAGCCTTCAGCTCCTGGAGGAGGCGGCGCGGCGCAACTGCTCCAATCTGCACATATCCCTCGTCTACACCCCATCCACAGATCCCGCCGTGCTCGCTGTGGCAAAGAAGAACATTACCGTTGGGGACGTGCTGTGGTGGGAGTCACTGAACTGCCGCGAGTATCTTTCCGCGCTCCTGTAGCGGCGTGGATCGCGTGGCACACCTGAGTACGCCTCGCACCGCCTCCTCCCGACCGTGCGACGAGGTGAAGTTGTTTATGCTCGTGTGTCACCTTCGTGGTATTCACGACATTGGATGCCAGGCGCAAGTCCTGCTGCGCCTGCACTGGCCTGTCCGTTGGCGCGTCGTGTTTTCGTGTTGCATCTTGGGCCGTGGCATGCTCCCGGGTGGCGCGGCGGGTGCACAGGGCGGCCTCCGCAGTGGCCATCGAGAGGCCCGCCCCCTCCTCCGCGTGACCGAGCGGGAGGCCACGAAAGATATGCATACGCCTGCGTCATGTATATATATATATATATGCCTGAGTATGTTCATCTACATATACATGTGTATACGTATACAGACATATACGTGTATACATATACACATGTAGACACGTGTGTGTCTGCATCTCCCTCACTATACTATGCCGTCTTTTTTTTTTTTTGTGTGTGTGTGGTTGTTCTTTGTGCATCGGTGTGACCCTCTCCTCTTCCCGTGTCTGTGCGTTCCTGCAACGGCGTATGTGTGCTTGCGTTTGGGTGATGACGGGAAGGGAGAAGACGCGGGTGCGGGTGCCAGAGAGCTTGCCCAACAGACTCAGGTATACAGAGAGTCCCGCTGCTTTACCACCTCCTTCCCCCCCCCCTCCTCCTCCTCCTTCTCTCTCTCTCTGTCTCATGTCTGTTGTTGTTCCTCTTCTCGCTCGCTCCGGGTGTCGCGGACACGCGGGCCCGTCGATAAGGCGCCACCTCACCTCTCCAGGGCTACCGCCATATTCATGGCATCTCGCTCTTCTTCCGTTAACCTATGTCCTCTGCTTGCCACACGTGCATACAAGTGAAAATAAGCTACACATCTATATATATATATATTCACTTGTGCACATGTGTCTGCATGCAAGAGGCCTTGACATGTTGTCAGCGGCACTGGTGAACATGAGTCGTTGTCATGTAGCTCATCCCCATAATGCGTATCTGGATGCCGGGGGGTGAGAAGGAACCTCCACGAAGATTCGTTAATTTTTTTTCTTTACGTTCTCCCGTCTCCCTCTTCCCACCGACTCTCCCGCTCATCTCGCTCTCTCGCATGCACTCGCACAGCGTCGAAGCACACCCTGGAAATCATTTTGCCGTGTAACCACCACCACCATCACCACCACCACCACACACAGAATCCCTCCCCGTACCTCCTTTGGGGGGGCACAAGAAATGGCCCTTGTTGTACCCAAGGCGCTGCACAAGCGCGTCAAGGGGACAAACGTAGAGGTGCGCAAGGAGGTGACGGATGACAACACCGATGCACAGCTCTCCCTCCTCTACTCGATTCACGCAGATGACGATACAGAGCTGCGGTGGCTCCACAACACGCTACGGCCGGAGCGCAACCTGGTCCACCCCTCCGACGCCTTTCTCCACGGCATCAAGGCGTTGCGCCCGGCCGCCGTCTTCAACACATTCGACATGAAGAAGGCGAAGCTGCGACGACTCACAAAGTACGAGAAGGACACAGCGACCGCCATGAAGCGGCGCAAGAAGGAAGTGGCCCCCACCGCCGCCTACAAGGCGGCGGTCAACCCCCACAAGACCCCACGCACCGGCGGGGCGGCGCCAGCGGACGAGGTGCGCGTCCTGTCGCGGGGTATGAACAAGGCGCAGAAGGCGCGTAGCCACGCACGGTCTGCCCATAAATCTGGAAAGGTGGTCGACAGCGCCGAGGCACCCAAAACATTCTTCACCAAGTGGAAGAAGCGCAAGCAGGAAAAGATTGGCCGGGGTCTGTAACGCCCGTGCGTGTGTGCGCTCCGGCGCGTCTTTTCCTTCGTGGTAGCTCTGTATCTCGTTTGCAGGCGTGGCATCGGTGTCGGCAGCGCGGCTTTCTAGCCGTGTATATTGACGCATGCACACACACACACACACGCACGCACCGCTGATTTTTCGGCACAGTTGTAACCGGTTAAGCCGTTCATCCAGTTTCTGCGAGATTGACCTGTGTGGTCTGGCGAAGAGGCAGGGAGGTTGTCTGATCATGATACCTTTCACGCTCCCCTCCCCTCCCCCCTGTCCCCTTACCTCACCGGCACACGCACGTGCATGGTGAGGCCTGGCACGGCTCGCTTTTTAAGACATACCCCCATGGTCCAAGTGGCCTTTCAGAAGCCCGCGCCATTCACAGAGTGAGCGCATAAAATGAGGAGAGAGTGGGGGTGAAGAACAACAGAGCAACACCCATCGGCGGCTCTTGTCTGTCTGGGCCGAAGAGCTCGCTGCCACCACCACTGCCACCCACTCCGGCTTTCGCTCGCCAACCCTGCTGGACGCAGGAGGTTGCCTGAGTGAACCCGTGCGCTTTGCGCATCTCTCTCACGTCTCTGTGTACCTATGTGCATGTACACACAGACCGACACGTGAGCCCTCTCTACTCCTTCCAGCCCCACTCCCTCGCTCTCCATTGGTGGTGTCGCGGCTACTCAGGCGCGTGCACGTACTTCCACGTCTCCACAGCCCCGCCAGTCCCTCTCTCCTCATCGTCTCTCTTCTCGTGCGGTGGGCTATCTCGTTGGAATACAAAGTGCCAGATACGACGAGAAGAGGTTTCCGTTGCGGAGCTGAGACAATACCTAGCGACCCCCTCCCCCCTTCCAGAAGAACATACGCTCAAGTGGAGCAACACACGGCTGTTGCGGCCGTTCTTGTTGCCGTAGCGCGCGCCACAGAGAGGGGGCCTTCCTTGCGTGCGTGTGTAGAGGGTGTGCAAAGTCTAGCGAAAGGCAAACGAGACCCTCGCTCAGTAGTCATGCGGCGCGCGTTGCACGCAGCCGCGTTGCCGAGCCGCACACTTCTCACGCCGCCACGGTACAAGTCGTACGTGCTGAAGTTCCTCCGCGGCCAGTTGCCCCACGACCTCAAAGACTGCGCGGGCGCACTCGGGTGCTTGTACGGCACGTTGCCCGATGTAGACGAGTATCGGCAATTTGTGGTACCGCTGTCTGTGCTGCAGCAGTACCATCAGCTGGGGTACGCAAAGCTTCCGCGCCCGGTGCTAGACCCCCCACAGGTGGATATTCTCGCGGATGAGGTGAACCAGCTCGCCAACAACGTCGAGCATCACCCCAAGTCGGAGCATCTTTACGCCACATCCCTCGCCGACTTGACCGGCGGCCCGCTCTTCTACTGTCAGGGTCAATGGCGATGCGCTTGGGGAATGCACGACCTCGTATACCTGCCAACCCTAACCGTCGCCGCGTCGCAGGCGCTTGGCAATCGCCTCGTGCGCCTGTGGTATGACGAGGTCTTCATGAAGGAGGCACGCACTGGTCCCTGTGTTCCGTGGCAGCAGAACTACGTGCGTTGGCAGCACACGACACCGGTGAACCACGTTAGCATTATGATCGCGCTCGACACCCTCAACAAGGACCGTGGCGCTCCTTGTTTGATTCCCGGCAGCCACCGGTGGCGCGAGGGCCAGCTGCTGCCGCCAGTGCCGTACGATCCAACACAGAGCGAGGCGCAGCAGCTCAACACAATTTGGGACATCACGAACGACGACGAACAGGAGATGCTCGCGGACACGCCGCCCGCCACGGTGGATCTGCGCCGCGGCGAGGCGCTGCTGATTCATCCACAGACACTCTTCGCGACGCACGGCAACCGCTCCCTTGACGCGGCGCGGTGCTGCTGCGTGCACTACATGGGCGAGGAAACATATACAGTGCAAGATGGTCCGTTGCTGCCGCACACCACCCGCTTCCGCGCGGGCACACGTGTCAGCGGGCCGTTCTTCCCCGTCGTCTTCGACCCCGCCATGACGGAGGATCTTCTGATGCTGGACGACAAGGCGGACGGCGCCGCCACTTGAGGAGACGAGGTGGCGATAGGGAGGCACGCCCGTCGACGCAGCCAGCTGGCTGCGGCAGTTCGTGTCTTCGCTGTGTGGTGGGTGCGCTGGGCCCTTCGAGGGCCCATACGTTTCACTCCGTTGTATTTTTCAGGGCCGGCGTGCGCCGGCACCCCCTCACAAGTCTAGGCGAGTACATGAACAAAAGAAAAGCAAAGCCCGGCTCCACGCAACGATACCAACGCGCGCCACCCCCTTGCGCACACGCCCCCCCCCCCATGAGGGATGACGCGCGCAATGCTGGGCCCCTGCGGAAGCCCCAACCCCCCGCCCCCACCCAAACCAACACCCCCAACAATTTGCGCCGAAGCGGGCCCGCCCGCCCCCCAGGAAAACGCCCTTCCCAAGGACACCAGAACGCAGGCCGTGGTGAACGCCAGTGCTGCCTAGCATACCACGGCGGCCAGGCCCCCCTGAGCGCAACAACCGCCAGCAGTGGAAACACCCAAACGCGGCATCCTGCAGGCACCGCGCCCCCACTACACCGGAAAGGGCGAAAGACGCCAAAGCACACACCCTTTGGGAGGCACCATGGCGAGACCCATTCGAAAAATGAGAGTGGGAACCGCATAAAAATCTGGCGATGCCACAGCCACGGGGAAAACCACACCCACAACACGGCAGGCACCTGCCGCTCGGCATTCCCAGTTGAGATCCAGCGGCTAGCCATCCACGGGGCGCCACCCCCAAGGGAGCCAAACTCACACCCCACCACCACCAAAAGGCAAACGAAAATGCGGGGGGCCGGCTTCCGGGGGCTGGGGGGTTTTTGTTGGCCTAGCATTGGGATGAGACCAAGCCGAAACGCCACACACACACACGCGAGCAACACCGTCAGTTTTTCCTTTTAGCAGAGAAAGCGCCCTTCCACAAGACCAAATTTTCCGAGCGCCCTTTGTTCAAAAAAGGGGCTTATGGAACCATGAAAATAAAGCACCCCAGCAGAAAAGACCAGCCCCCACCCAGCACCACCGCCCACGAGGAAAACATCCCCCAGGCGGAAAACACCGCACGCGCCCCAGCACCGCCAAACAGCGAGCGACGCAAAAACCCAGAACCCTGCATTTTTTTACCCGCAGACAAACACCACACAGACACCCCACCCACCATTTACCCATCAAAGTTTTGAAACCCAGCAGGAGATCGCTTCAGCCATCCATTTTTTGCAACACCTGGACCCATTCCGCCTACGGAAAAATTTCAGGCATGGATGCATCAAAGCCAGCAGCAAAAAACACCCAGACCCAAGGAAAAAATCAAAGCCATCAATAGCGCCCGGGATGGTGCCCTTTCGTAGCGGTTTACCATCCCCATACACAAATCTGCGAACCCGCAGATCCCCTTCCCGTATTTTTTCCGCATTCAAAAACAAACGTTTTTTCCAACCAGCAATTCCATTTCCCCACCCGACGAAGTTGGCAGGGCATACGCGCACACAGGGGAAAACCTGAAACCAAAAAGCATTAAAAAAGATCCCTTCCCAAATAACAAAAAGTAGATCAGCAAGAACCAGGGCCTGCAGGTCTGAAAAAGACGGAAACCCGGGAACGCGTATGAAGCATTACCGAAAACGAAAAATATAGACCAATAAGCCAAAAAAAGAGCAAAAGCCGCAAAGCAACATGAAACATACGGGGCGACAAGCGAGTGAAGTCTGGCAAAAACACCCCAACGTATACAAAAATAAAAAATCAATCACCATCACAATTTACAGACAACAGCCTTTCCACACCACAACCAGCGCCCCTGTTTTCTAAATGAAATGGTTTGATTTGCTCCGTTAAAACTTTCGATGATTCTTTCAGAACTGAAAAGCGAGACAGCCACCATCTGCGAAAAACGAATTTATATTCCACAACGCCAGCCCAAGTGCCAAAAACTTTGGCGGCCCCCAGGCACCAGCTTCCACCCACATCTTCGAAAATAGCAGGCCGCAACGCCCAGGAACCATTGGAATGTTTTAATGCCCCTTCCCCGGCCCCACGCCGTGGTTACACCAAAAAATCCCCCATTGGCTGCTAAGCGCGCGGGCGGGCGCGTTTGCCATCGCTTGTCGTGACGACAAAGTTCCTCATGACAAAGTCCGAAAACAGCATTGGAACATAAACTTAAGACCGCACGTAGAACAAGCCCTTTCGCTAACCGGGTTTGCTCTGACGGAATTCGAGGTTCCATGGCGAAGCGCCACCACAGATGCCTGCGAAAATGTTTGCAGTTTCTGAAAGCGCGCTTGTTCTGCTGGTGTGGCTGGTTTCTTTTTTTGTGCGGTCCACAAGGGTCCTTTTGGGTTCCATTCCCCCGTGCTGGCGGCAGGTTTTTTTTTTTTAGCGGGGCGGTGCCAGACCACCGGCCTGTTTCCGTCAAGGTTGGAAGCGGCACTGGAGAACCCGTTGAAAGTACAGATTTTTGTGAAATCCTTACTCTGTGGATATGGTGGACTTTCTTTGGGGTGGGGCATGGATTTGGAGGCTTGCTACGAATCCTTGCAGGCATTTATCTGGTAAAGCTTCAAAGGCCTTTTCAAACCCACAACAGCCACACGGCATTTTTCTGAAATTGTCTAGGCGTATAAAGTTCTAGCGGCCAGAGAAAATGTGCAGAAAGTTGTAAAGGCGTGTTTTTTGGGAGCCTGGTATTTAAAACATTTGGTTTCTCTGGTGCTCTTTTCCCGTGGGGTTGGGAACCTGTGCTTTGCTTTTGGGTATTCTTCGGCTGCGTGCCACCGTTTTGGGGATACTCGGGGTTGAGGGTCGAAGCTGGAAGAGGCGTTTTTTACCCGGGGGAACTGCGATCCCTTTTTGAAGGGGGGCCTTGGGCTGGGTTTTCCAGGCCCCCATTGGGCGCCAGAGCTCCTTTAATTGGCGTTGGAAATGCGGCAAAGGCGGGGGTTTGGGTTTAAAGAAAGGGGGGCTTCGTTTTATTGCCCCGGGTTCTGGTGGGCCGGGCCTCTCGTGGCTAGGGGCGTCTCCCCCGCGGTGCCGCGTTTGTTTTTGGCCGCGGGGCGCCCTGGCCGGTACGCCACCATGCCACGGCCAGAGGCCGGTATTCTGGGGAAACGGGGGCGTCTGGTTTGCGTCTGCGCCTTTGTCTGGTGGGGTGGCCTTCCGGGGTGGGGGGTTATCGTGTGGGTTTGTTTGCCCCCTCTTCTTGGAAGGGGGCGCTTGGCTGGGTTTGTGGAATGGTGGGGGCGCCTCCTTTTCCTGAGGAAGGGGCGGTCGGGTTTCCTCTGCGCCTTCGCCCGCGCTGCGTTCCCCATCGGTTCGTTTAAGGATCCAAGGTTGCCCCAGGCAAACGCAAACTTAAAGCAGAGCCCAGCCCCGGGTTCCAGCACCCCCAGGGGAACAAGGATGGAGCCCCAACAAATAAAATACCACAACAAGCGCGCCTGCTTGAAAATGGTGGCTCTTGGTGTGTGTTTGTGTGTGTGTGGGTGGGGGGTTCGCGGCCCTGTTGGCGTTTCTGGGCCTTTTTGGCCGTTCCACGGTGTTGGGGCGCTTCCCCGGGTAGCCGACGCCGGGCAAGCAGCCTTCCCCTCCCCAGAGAACCCTTCATTTTCATAAAATTACCTATTTTTGGAAGTGTTTCTCACGTTCCCTCGTCGGATGTGGGCATGAAAATTGGGCGTCTTCTGCGTCTCGGGTTGCCCCCCCCCCGCGGCTTATTCGCCGAAGGGCCCTGGCACCAGGAATGCCCCGTTTTTGGAAGCTTTCCATGGGCACCTTTTTGTAGCAGCGGACTTGTTTTCCCCAAGCTCTTGCGACGGTGTCTCGAAAAGAAGATCACTCTTCTATTTTGACGGTTTTTTCATTGCGTGGATGGGGCCAGCTCACCCTTAGTTCTTCCAAGGGCCGCCCGCGTTTTTGGGCGCAAGGAGCCCCGACTCCAAACACCAAGGGGACCGGCATACAGAGCCAAGCCGGGATCCTTTGATTTCGGGGTGTTTGGCGCACGATTAAGCTGCTTTCTGCGTGAAAATATTCAAAAGCTTTCGCTCGCCTTCGGGATTTCTTGGCGGAGATCCATTTCGTGGTGCTGGTTGGCGGGGGAACAATTTCTTTCTGGGGCGCCGTGCTTCTGCTTGGTGGGGGGGCGGTTTCCGTGGCGCCGCGGCGGGGCTCATGGCTGGTAGTCGTTGTTTCCTTGAAAAAATACCCGCTTATGAAATTGAAAGAATCACAGACACTGTGGCATCCACAATGTGGTTTGTAAAATGATATTCTTAACTTGAAAGATGTTCATTGAACTTTGGGGGCATGTGGGAAGCCTATTTTCCGTTTGTCTGCTAACTGTGTGCGCGCCGCGGGGTTTCAAGACCAAGCTTGGAACAAAGGCCACCACATGCGGCAGATGCTATCCCCGTATAAGATTGCAACCAAAAATTCAAGTAGATAAAAATAAAGTCACAAATTGGTAAGGGGGATATCTCCTAATACGCCCCGGGCAACGGGATAACGTTACCCGGGCCACGTTTTGGGTGATAGGGAACGTGCCCTGAGAAATGCGCTTTCTTTAAACAAGTATTTAAAAAGATAGATGGGTGTATAAACGTGCAAAAAGACATAGTTCAAGGAGCTGATCCATATGCTTTCAGCCACCCTGCACCTCTCTTTCCTTTTCAAAGGGTGAGTGGATCCACAAGGGCATGTGGGGTTGTTGTTTTTTTCATTTTGGCCTGGCCCCATTTAAAAGGGGGGCGGGGATTTCCGAGCAGGGGGTTCGCGTTCTGGTTTGGGCAAGGGCGGGGGCTTGGTTTTGCGCCGGTTTTTGGGTGTTGCTATGCGGGTTGGATGCGTGTTGTGCGCCTTTATTAAACCCCTGGCGACAGCTTGGCGCCTTTGGGGGCGAAAACCGATTTCGAGCATTTGAAAGTCACAACGGCGCGTGGGAGAACCAGAGTTTTTTCTAACCGAAGATATGCCGAACAACAAAGGGAAACGGGGATCGGGGGTGCTGAAGGCCTGGCCCAGAAGAATTTTTGCTGCGTGGCGCGCGCCGTGGCAAAGAGAAAGAATACCAGGGGAAACAAAGTGAAACCAAGCCAAAAGAGGAACACTAAAAAACAATCCAAATCAAGAGATGAACAGGGCCGTTGCGTGGTTTAACCGGGGGGCTGTCTGACATTTTGGCGCTTCATGGGGGAGCCCCATCATAGCGGTATCGCGCGCAAAAAGATGATTCATATATCCTTCATCGGTTTGGGGATAGGTGTCATGTGCGTTTTGTGTTCCCTCTGATCTGTGGCGCGCTCTTTCCCCAAGCGGCTGCACTTCATATCTGTGATAGGGGGCTGTGGTGGCTCTGTTTAATGGGGGCGGTTGGAGGAAGGCGGTGTGGGCTGATTATTTGGGTATGTGGTGGGGGTTTGGTGCCCTTGCGGGGATAAATGGGGAGGGTGGCCAGGAAAGCCATCAAAGTTTGAGAAGGGGACAAGAAATCAGGATTTCTCAGCATTGGCGTCTGGGGTGCCGTTTTTATGGGGGAGTGGGCTAAAAAAGAATTGCGCAGGGGTCTCTTCGGGGCTGTGGCTTCCTATCCGCCTGGGGGCGTTGGTGGGATATCTGATTCTTTGGGCGAAAGGTGTGCATACCTTTCCGATTTCGTTGGCATGTTTCCTTTTTGTTTTGGTGGCAATTCCGGGGGGCTGGTGTGGGTTCCCTTTTCGGGGGTGGGTGGGTGGCTGGGGCTGCTTTTGTTTTCCTCGGGATCAGACGGTGATTTTTCGGTGTGGTGGCGGCTGCTCTTTGGTTCCGGCCCCCCCATATGTCAGGTGGGCGTGCTTTTGCTCTCTTTTTTGGGGGGCCGGTGCTCTGTGGCTGTGGCTGCTTTGCGTTGCGGGTGGTGTCGCTCTTCCTTTTGGGCCCTCCGCCCGCTTGGCTTTGGGGGGGGGGTCATTGTTTGGGTGTTTGTGGTTGCGGCTTTGGTTCGGGTTCGTTTTGGTCTGTGCCCGGGGGCCCTTTCTGGGGTGGGGTGGGGCCCGCGTGTCGCTCCCGGTTCCAAAAACCCCAAAGGGCCGCCCCAGGGTTTGGGGCCAGCTTCGAACCAGAAGGGGGGAGGCACAGACATGCGGAGAAAAATTGCGGGGCTGGTTTGTGCAAAATCAAAAGCATCAGAGACCAGCTCTTGTGCCCCTCTCTCGCTCGTTTCGTGTTGATGGCGAATGCGGATCCGCGAAAAAAGGTGGGGGGCGTCGGGCTCTGGGGATGGTGGTGGCGTTTTCGCTTGCCGGGCGCTTCTGCACCCCCAGGCCGCGGGGGGGATCCGGGCGGCTTTGGGTTCGCGCTGTCCCGGTCTTTTGGGCCTAGGCCTGGCCCCAGGGGCCTTCCCGCTGGCGGGAGGTGCCCCCCCATCCCCAAAGATTCGCCCTAGTGGCACGACGCTCCCCGAAACTGAAGGGGTGGGGGAGGTCGCTTACGGAAACGGCCCGCCCCGGCGCAGCGCCACCGAGGACCTGACCGCAGGCATCGGCAGCGGTACGTCGCAGTGGCGTCCCGCACGTCGTCGTAGCTGGGCCCTGGGATGCCGCACTCCTTCGTTGAGGTGTGTCCTCTCCCTCGACGTCGGTGTGTGTGTTGCTGCGGCTCTTTTGGTGGTGGAAGCGGTGGGGCGAAGAGGGGAGACGAGGAAAAGGCGAACAACGCGAGAAGGCGAGTCAAATGGAGGCGGGTGAGGGTGGCCCGAAGGAGAGCCACAAAACACCGACAGATAGTCTGTACCCGTGTGCGGGAGTGCGCGGGTGCCGGTGTGTGTGTGTGTGCCGTGGGGAGGCAGAAGACGATAGGGGGGGGTGGGGGACGGCCACAAAGTAGGCAGATGTTGCTGGTAGACCCACCGCCACAACAGCATACCAAAAAGTGGGCGAGCTGCGAACCACATGCCAGGCGACATCCAGCAGTGCACAAGTACCGCCATGTTGTGCACCGCTGGATGGGCTGTCTTTTCTCTCTTGTGTGCGTGGAGCGTGACGTGTGCGCCGCTCCCTTTCATTCTCTTCCTCAGGGGCAGCCACGGAAAGATGCATACATCAATCCAAAAGCTGGTAAGGGAGGAAGGGTCCCAGCAAGAGAGAGAGAGAGTGCAACAGGAACAGAACACACACACCGACGATGAGAAAACGATGAGGGATCGGGGGGGGGATGGAAACGAATAGGCTGCACTACACACATGGGTGGAAACACCTGGGGCCGACAGTGAGAAAGGAAAGAGCAGGGAAACGCTGTTTTTTTTTTTTCGAGATGCTTTTCACATGCTGCTGCTCCCTGCCTCGGTGCTGTCATCTTCTCACATCCACATCAACACACACACACACACGCACGCACGCACACACGGCGAAGGGGTGGAGGGGAGAGGGGAAGAGAACGAGGAGAACCTCATTGAAGATGATGATAGGAAAAACCTCAGCGCACATACAACAAGAGAGGGAGAATAGGAGCGCCTATTCTCCCGAAAATGAAGAGACACACTTTCACTCGTTCGTCAGGGCGGTTCTGTGCACACAATAGAAACAAGAGCAAGAGGGCGAAGAGGGAGCGCCATATATACACATACAATCGCACAGACAGGCCACCCAGGACGTGTGTATACCGTGTGTGTGTGTGTGTGTGCTTGGGCTCGGGCTTGCAGACCTCTTACCTTCCCACCTCTTCCCATTCTTTTTCACTGACTCCCCCTAAAACCACATGCTCTCTCCATCTCGCGTCCCCCCCTCCCCTTCCCCGCCTTCTCTACAAGGAAAAACGAGAATGCACACCCAAATCGGGTGCGTGGAAAGCCCTAATCCCGAAGGACACACGGAGGTGGATGAGCGGCTTGGATGGCCAACAGAAAATGATAGGGGAGGCGCGCCAGTGTACATGCATGCACGCCTGCTCGTGTGCGTGTGCGTGTGTGTGTGTGCGCGCGCAAGAGCTAACGACCTGCAACGCCTATATGTGCATACCACATACACATATATACGTTGCTGCGACAGTGTCTGCTTTACCAATCGCTGCGAAGGGGTGAGGGGGGGGGGTTGAAGGGGCCGAGGCGGGGGTGGTGATGGCGGCTCCCACTGGAAGGTAACACAACGCAACGAGGTTCATGGGCCCTTTCCAATCGTCACTTTGCCCTCGTCCACAGTGACGTAGCCATCCTGGGCACCCCGTTCTCTCATTCTCTCCCGTTTAAATCGCTGGGGCTTTCGTCGCCACCAGTGGAGCCCCGTCGCCCTCTCCCCACTTCTCCCTGCAGCTTCAAGAAGCAGAAGACGCGTCGTCCACCGAAGTGGCCTCCCCGGTGAAGGACGAGCGGCTCGAGGTGCAAACCCAGCTATTTTCGGACTGGTCGCTATCCTTGTCGCTGGTGCCACAGCTCAAGGAGCTGTTTCGAGTCGTGAGCTCGCCGTCCTCGTCATCCTCGTCGTTGTGCCGCTTCTTCCTGCAACAGAGGCAGAAAGCAGCTACAGCCACGACGGCGACGACTCCTACCGCAGCGATAAGAATGGCCCACCAGGGGAACTTCTTAGATGTGATGCTTGTTGTGTTCTCGTATTCGCAGGCTACTGGGTAGTTGTTGGAGCCGGTGGTGCTGATGAGACCCTTATCCTTGCTGCTGTAGGCCGCGTACCGGCTGCCGTTCTGCGGCTCCGTCGGGTTTCCGCTTGCCCATTGGTCACTGTTTACGAGCGTCGTCATCACTTTGCCGCCCTGGTAGATGGACCAGATCCACATCGTGTCGGCGTTCAGGTACGCACTAACGTACGCCACGGTCACTTTCTTCTCAGCCATGAGAGTGTCAACGAGGGTTGTCATGCCTTGTGTGTACATCGCTACCGGGGTACTGCCCGCCCGCGCCGCCGTACAGACCTCCTGCAGCTGTTCGAAGGTGGTGAAGGGAATCTTTGAATCACTAGGCGCAAAGAACACATCCGCAGACGCGATGGAGGCAGCCAGGCACAAGACAAGTGCTAAGAACAGCGCCATTGTGAACGGAGGCGAGAGCCGCAGCACTGGGGGGGGGGCGGGGGGATCTGTAAGCGCACGCTGAACGAGGAGTGGAACGGTTACCCGTTAGTTCTCCTTCATGGACTGTGGGGACGGGCGTCCAAAGTGTGGCTGCACTGCAAGGGGGTCAGAAGAGGAGGCGGGGAGAGGGAAGAGGAGCGCGCGGGGAAGCAGCGCGTTGTCCTTCTGATATGTCCGTGTGTATGTGCGTTGGATGCAAACACCATGGCCAATAAGGTAACCGCGGGTATGCCAGCGGCGGCAGATGCACAATCGAAGACAGGACGAGCACGCGCGATACACCGTCATCCACGTCAGCAGAAGAAGAGGAAGGGAGGGGGGGGGGAGTAGAGGTGGTAAAATCGAAGACATAAATAGCGCATCTGTCAAAAACACGAGCATATCTATCTATATATATATATATGTATATATACACGCCTGTCACAAGCGGGCGGTGGTGGTGGTGGCGGCGAGGAGGGAGAAGCTGAGGGGAAGAGCTGCTTCCACGAGTCTACACCGTATCTTTCACCCAAAGCTCCCCCCACCCCCAAACACACACACACACACCACCTCTTTTCTTCGTCGCTTTCTCCCCCTCCTCCTCCAAGCAGAGTGCTGTATTGTGCTCGTGGCTTTTGGTGAACGCCTACCGGTGCTCGTGTGTTCTGGTTGGCTGATGCGACGCTCAGCCTTTTCACTGAGCGACAGACCCGCCCCGCCCTGCCCTGCAACGGCAAGCGCCAAGACAGACACACGGGAATCCCCTCATCACTGTGAGGAGACGGACCATATCACGATGAGAGAGAGAGAGAGAGACAGACGAGGTCTCAAGGGAGAGGATAGGGGGGGGGGGAAGGACACGTGAGCTCCTCAGCGACGGTTTACTCAAGGGATAACTCACCAACAACACCATCCCTTCCCCACCGACATGCACGCACACGCGCTCTAACACAGTCACAGAGATGGTCGGGAGAGGGGCACACAGTGGGGGTGGTGGGGTGGGTGGGTGTTCAAGCGAAGAAGCAGAGGAGGGAAATAAGGCAACCCCCCTATATATATATATATATATACCTGTGCATGGCGTGCACACGAAACCAAGAAAGCCTTCCTTCGCGCGCCTGTGTGTGTGTGTGTGTGTGTGTGTCTGCCTGTGGAAACAGTTGATGCATACCTTTGCACCCATTACGATTCTCGTTTCCTGGTGGCGGAGACCCCCCACTGGGACTATCGAGAAGCTGGAGAGACTCAAGTGAGTGCTGCTGGGCGTGAGCTTGTTGCCTCAGAGATCAGTTTGTCAACTGCTAGAAGTCGCCACGACAGATAGTGCTCGTGGCAGTGGTGACGGCGGTCATCATTGTCGTTGTGTGCTGCTGCTTCTGCTTCCAGCAGAAGCAGCAGCACGATAGCGATGAGAACACCCAGTGTACCCCCCGCCGCCGCAGTTTCTCCTCAGCAGAGCGACATGAGCCGTAAGGAGTCGAGCGAAAGCGACACAAGGACGAGAATCGACCACCAAGGGATGCCTTGACTCGTTACCGCACTGGTATCGTCGCACGATGCGCAGGCAACGCCGTTCAGCGCCGCCGTGCCCGCCACGTTCGTCTACTCCTTTCGTAGTTTGTCAAAGGCAACGTAGCGAAGGTCGCCCACCGAACCACCTGCAGTGAGCTGCGGGTAGCCCGTAGTCCAGCCACCCTTCTGGTTGGCAACCAATTTGCCACTGATACCGATAGCAAACGCGTAGTCGCCGAACTGCCCGTCTCACCATCTCCATGTCTCCGAGGAGGGGTTGTAGTAGCCGCTCCAGTAGAGCACACCGCCCTTGCACACGTTTTGTGGAAACCCGGTCCCGTCGCCGCGGAACTGTCGTGAGCGTGAGGTCTGACGCGTTAGTGTGTGTGTGGTGGTGGTGGCACGCATCGTGCTAATCCACGCAACGGAGTTCCAGGATTCGCGACTGCGTAGGCGGTGGGCAGCTGAACGGCGGTTCAGCTAGCGACATAGACGAACGCAAACGCTGTCATGGTGGTGGTGCGGACAGCACGCGGCAGGGAGAGAGAGAGGAACATGCGTCTTAAAGCTCCGTGCTACTTCCGTATGTTTTCTATTTTCGTGAACGCCTCACTCTCCCTTGGGAAGCCGATGATGGTGATGACGACGCTGTGAAGTCGAGAGGTGGGAGCAGAGGAGTCAGCAGACACAGCAAGCCCGGAAAGGGAAACGGCTGAGGCTGCGCACGCACAGGCCTACACTCTCAGGAGCACTGACAACACATCGACGAAAAAGAAACAGATGAGCAGTAACGGTGTGTGAAGGGTGGAGAGGGGGGGGGGACGTTAACGTGAGAGAGGGTGCATAGGTGAATAGCAACTTTTCCCACAGATCCGTATCTAGATCTCTCTCTCTCTAGATATACACACATATATATGTATATGTGTGTGTGTATATGTATGTATATACGTTTGTAGTCTGTCCGTCCTTTTCGGTGACTTTCTCGAGCACCTGTCGTACCGCGCCTCGCTGCGTCTCCACGAGGGAGGAAGGAGGGGGGGGGGACGTCGAAAGGGAAAGAAACAGGGAGGGACGACGACGGGCGCTGCCACCGAGACTGCCTCCGTAGGGTGCTGCGCATGCGTCGGGGGTATATGTGGCGCTCTCTCCGTGTAGGTGGTCACAATTCTAGTTCTCAATCTGGCCGTCGTGTTTTGCCTTGTGCAGACACGGATTCGCGCTTCCCTCGTTCATTGGTCTCTTGAGCGTCGCCACCGAAGGACGACGGGTACGATGGTGAGCAGGACCAATTCGATGCCGTGCGTCCATATATGTGTCTTCGTGTATATATATAGAGGGAGGGAAGGGGGGGGGGAAGGAGAGACGAGGGGGGAGAAGTACACACCGTGTGCGTGTGTGTGTGCAGTCGTAGATGAAAGACGTGTGCACCGAGTGACCTTCGACGGGCCACGCGCATCCGCCACCGAGCCGTTTCCTCAGTTGCTCTTCGCCGCAGCCCATTTTCCCTTCGCCGCCTTCGGTCGCCGCGCACCTACTCCGCTCACCCCTCCTTCCTCTGCCACCGTACCATATCTATCGCAGCTGCAGCTCGTCTGCTATGCCTTCCAGCCGTTCACCACCTCGCAGCGACTGCGGGCGCGTCGCCATTTCCGTCGCCACTGCACTGCTCACCCGCTCCAGCTCCTCGTAGCGAGGCCCCAAGAGCCGAATCCCTCGCAGGTGGCAGTCGCGTCCGTTGAACTGGTTTTCGCAGATACAAATGTCAATCAGTGTGCACCATAGCCAACGGTCGGCAGTGTTGCTGGTATTGTGCGCGATCATCGGCATCTCAGCGAAGGTTTGTGCTCCTGCGCTGGAGGAGGTCGTGCGATTGCCGTGTCCCAGCGCGGCGGCTACCTCGCTATAGGGAATGGGCGTTGAGAACGATGAGGTTGCTCCCGAGGGGCCCGCTCCCGGTGCGCTGCCGTCCAGTTGTCGCGGACGCACTTGCTGTTGGTGCGGAGCCTTCACACCCCCTGCCACGCCACCGCTGCCATCCTTGGTACCGTTTACGACTAGATCCTCATCGTCGTTTCCTGTCATATCGGCCAGCATTATCAGTACCCAACCGCATTCCTGACCGGCGCCGATGTCGGCCTTAGCGACCTCCGTCATATCTCCATCATGCGTGCCCGCTTTTACCCGAATCACCCGCGGTGAGTAGCTCTGATCCACGGCGCTGTTAACGTACACGGCCATCGCCTCAACCGGAGTAAGCTGGCCGATCTGGATGCGAATCACGTGTGGCAGCACGCCATCCGACTGCCAGAAGTTGTTGAGGTCGTGGTGACGCATCAAGTGGTGAACTCCGTTGCCGTGCTTCGCGCTGCTCACTGTCCAAACGCTGTTGCCAGAACAACCAACGTCCATCTGATTGTGCACACGAACCCACTGCGCCAGCTGAGGTGTGCTCAGAATTCGAAAGGACGGCTTGGCAGAGTCGGCCGACGACGAAGACTCTGGCAAGGCAGAGGTAAAGGACGCCACCTGCTCACTTCCCTGCGACTGCGCGAGCTCATCCGCGTTGCTATCGCGGCCGTACTCGTCGTCGTTGTACTCCATCTTGGCAGTGACGTGTGGTCGTCGTTTGTTCACTCACCTGCGTCACGTGTATCCACAACCCTGCGGATCACGTCGTTCCTTCGCTGCGCGTGTGGACTGCGTTGCCGTCAGGCCAAGCGACGTCGAGCGGGTGGATATTGCCTTCTTTTCCCTTTTTTGTTGGTGCGGGTAGCGGGGGAGAGAGAGAGTGCTCCCGAGCGTGCACGTGTGCGTCTCCCTCCGCCGAAGTCCCGTAACAGTGAACCGGGGGGGAGGGCGGGAGGGGAGAAGGGGGGCAGAGAAGAGCTGTACAGACACACACACACATATATATATATATGTTTGTATGTATGTATATAGAGAAAGAGAGAGAGAGAGAGCAGGACCGCGTATGTGTGTCTGCCGGTGCGGGGGAGAGGGGGGGGGGGTTGAGGCTGCCCTGGTGCCATTGCGCACGTGCATCCCCCCCCCCCCAGCACAGGGTTTTGCATGAATGACAAGAAGAGGAAAGCGTTGGACGGTGAGAAGGCGGTGAGAGGACACCGCCGCTTCTCGCACTAGCTCCCCTTCCATCTCTCGCATCGCGTCATGTCGCTGTCAGATAGCTGCTTGCTGTGCCTTTCCCTTTCTTCTCCAGCTGTCTTCCTTCCGCGCATCCGGCGGCCACGTCAGAGAGAGAGAGAGAGGGAGAGAGGACTGGGAGGGGGGAGGAGGAGGAGGAGGGAGAGCGAGACGAACGGCAGAAACTTCTTGTGGATGGCGATTGCCTCACACAGCACACACACATACACAGAATATACGTACACACACACACACACACACATACACGTACAGGGTAGATGAACAGTTGTCCAAAAACCAAGATGGAAAGTCGAACACCAATCAACGCGTGAAGCGCACAGGGGTGCGCGACACGGGACGCTCGGTGAGGATAGAGACATGATGTACAGGACGATGAGGGGACACAGAGGCAAACGCTGTGAGAGGGGGGGGGTGGGTGGGGTGTCGGAGAGCTGTGAAGGGGGAGGGTAACAGGGCTCCACCGGAAGAGAATCACAGCAGAAGAGGGGGGAAGAGAACCATTGTGGCGTACCGTAGGGCGCATGGGCAAACGACACACGAATGCGGCGTACGGGGGAGAAGGGGGAGGGACCTGTAGTCGACGACCGCGGGTGATGGGAAGGAAACGAGCGCGGGAGCGAGAGCAGACGGAGTACACAAAGAGAAAGCAGAAACCTCCCGAAACCAACACCCCAAAGAAGGTATACGTGTGCGAGAAAGGGGGGGGGACGGGGGGAGGGGAGAGAGAGGGGGAGGGGCTCGGGAGAGTTCGCTAGAAGTACCCTGCCGGGTTTTCCGTCGCTCTCAGCTGTTCCTCTATCCACTGGATCTGCGCCTCGTCGAGGCTGTCGGCGTAGGCGCTGCTGTTGATTTCCCACTCATCGTCCTCGCCCATCATGTCGTACGCGGCGCCGTCCACCTGCGGCTGCTTCGGGTCAATGAGCGACATGGTGGACGCGACACTGGCGCAGCTTGCCGAGAAGTCTCGAGACCGGTGTGGTGGGGTCGACAACCCCCGCCACCCCACCGCACCGCTTCCACCTCGATACGACCCTGTACCAGTACTAGCGCTGCCGCCACCTCCGCCAGTCGCGTCGGTGCCGGCCCAAGGACCTGAGGGATACCAATACCCGCCACCGAAGACCTGTCCACCGGCCTCCTTGCCCAGCACCCGTGCCCCGACCGAAAACGGCGTGGCGCGGTGCTGCAGCTGCTGGGTCGCCGAGTGCGGCGTGCGGACATCGGGCGGCGAGGCAAGGAGTGGCGAACCGCCAACGGAAGCTATGGAGGACGGCACAGGCTGCATGGCCCGGCGTTCACCGCCGCCACCACCACCACCACCACGGCTGCTCAGCAAATCGTCGCCGTCTACCTCACTCTCGTCATCTTCGATCATCTTGACATCAGCAAAGAGAGTGTCGACAAGGGTGCCCTCGTCCTTGGCTACTACGTCGGACACTGCCACACGATTGTGTTGGACGCAGTCCGGGTCGCTCTCACTCATCAACCGTGGGCTTCGCATGGAGTGTGGTTGCTGCTGCTGCGATTGGTGAAGCTCTGTAGTACAGTTCACGACCGGGCACGGTGCCTGAGGGAACTCCCGTACAACGCCGCCCTCGGGTCTGCCACCTGAATGAGTGGTGGAGTGGTATCCAGTGCCACCGGGGGAAGTCGCGGCGGCTGCGGCGGTGATAGAGCTTGCCCCACTGGTGTGCCCACTCGTTCGTCGCTTCAGCCCGTGACCGCTACTGCCGTTCCACAACGCCGTCGGCGATCCGGAGGGCGTGACTACGGTCGCCGGCGACACGCACGCACCCGTGGCTGTGTTTGTTACCATCAGTGCACTGCGCCGCATGGCAGCTCTGTGCCCAGGGAATTTGATCGGCACAGATGTGCCGCTGCTGGTGGCGTCGAAATCCGTGTCATCCCTCCCTATCGATGATGACGGCGATGAGTGAGACGGGGCGATAACTGTGAGCGGCCACGGCGTGGCCGTGGCCGCCGTCAACTCTGCTGCGAAAGTGCTCTGCCCGCTCATGAGGCCCCCGGTACTGCTTCGACTGTGGTTGCGCATGCTGTCCCCCTGCGGGGAGGAGATCGGGTGCGTTAGCGGCGGCGACCGCAACGGCGACATGCTGTAGCTGCCCATCAGCGACTGTGGGCTGGGTACGGTGGTTCCGAACGATGAGAGTGACGCGTCACCGCCGTTTGTGCTTGCTGCGGGGTTCATGGCTAGGACAAGGCTCGCGGTGGAGGTGGGGTAGAACGGGAGGGCACCAAAGCGCAAACCACGACGACTCAGCTGTTTATCTTCCTCCGACTGCTGCGGCAGTGAAGGCGACACCACCACTGCTGGAGGACTAGGTGAGGATGGGGTCGCCATGTCCTTCACCGGATCGCTGTGCAGCAGTGCAGGGTCAAGGGCATGGGTTGCTACGTCTGCTGACTTGGGAAGCACCGCTTTGCCCACGCACAGATCCGTGATCGACCCTTTCGCCGACGAGAATTCGGCGAGCTGCATCGCTGTCGATGGTGGGTCAGGAAGTGCGGACTCGGCGACGACCGCCTGGGCGGTGTAGCGCATCTGCTGAGCCACGATGATGGGGTCCTGCGGCACGAGGAGCAGCGGGGGCGGGCGCGTGCTGAAGGAGGCAACGGCGGTGACCGGGGACATTCCAGCTGCGGCGCCGGATCCTGATGGTGGCTGCGCTTGCTGCACGCTCGTTGACATATGCCTTGGCTTACGCGACTGCCTATTCCCCGCGTGTAGCGGCCGACCTGACCCGTCTTCTGAAACGGCCTCCGCGCTGTCAGGCGGTACGTGCCACAACGTTGAGAAGGGCTGCGTCAATTTGTCCACAACGGCGCCGCCGACCGCGTCGTTGATGGAGCCATCTCGAGACACCGCTGGCGATGACGCTACAGGGTGCGCTGGACTAAGGCGGCGACGGTGTCGAGAGCGACCGCCGCCCTCCGTGACAGCAGGCCGCCGTGATGGCGTCTCCATCATGTCCTTTGCGGATCGGCGTGCTACTCGTCGAGTTCCCACGGCAGGCTGAAGCTCCTCGTTTTCCAGAGTCCCTTCGGCCGCGGTCGCTACTGTTGTCGCTGGTGAAGAAAATACGCTTACGCGGCGTGGTTTACACGAGACCGTACCCTCTTTCTCCTCCGGTTCTTCAGGGAGTCCTTGCACGTTGCCGACCCCGGCAGAGGCCTCGCTACCTCTTGCTGGTATGCGGCGACGATTCTGTTGTGATTCCAGATGCCTGCGCGGCTTCGGCTGCGGATGTACGTCCTCCCACAGGTGCGTGCTCGCACCGCCTTGTGCTTTACGCGGCTTGGAGTCGCGCTTGCCCTTGGTGCGCTTATTCTCATCAACTGGCCGTTGTTGTTGCTGCTGCTGCTGCTGACAGGGCACAGACGAGGCCGAAGGGTCTGCTTTGTTGCCGTCGCTGATGGCGGTGCCAGTTATACTTGATGATAGTGTGAGCTGCGCTTGCGCGTCGACGGCGCTCTTCACTGCATTCGGCGCCGTGCTCATCCCTGTGACACACACGCTTGAACCGGGAAGTCCTTTTAGCTGCGCTTCTCTCCGACCACCGCCGCCGCCGCGGTGATGACGGGGGCCCTTCTTCATCTGCCTTTGCCATCGGTGCTGCTGCTGCTGAGGCTGCTGTGATGTGTAGGGCCCAGAGGGCAGCGGTGAAGGAGAAACCTTACTGAGACTACCGCGTGAGAGCCGCTGCTGTCGGCGCCCAGATGAGGAGGACGCGGCCGCCTGTGAGTTACCTTCAAACACATCCTCTGACGTTGCCGCGGGTGCTGAGTTAGGCGAGGCGATCATGACATTGCTGGAGGACTTCGAACGCGGCAACGTGGCAGCGACGGCGGCGGCGTGCTGCGACCCCTTTCGCATTCTCTACTTTTCCCTTCTCACGCAGGATGAGACAGGTACGCGTGCTCACAGGCCAAAACTGATGGAGACAGCTAAAGGAAGCAGAGCACCCACCTCCTCGGAGGAAAATGTGAGGTGTGGAGCAGGGGGAGGGGAGGGGGAGAGAGGAGAGGGGAGGGGAGGGAGACGACGACGTAGTAATAAACAAATTAGTTCGCGCGTGGGAAGGGATCCCAAATAGTGGAGCGCAAGAAACGCCAGGTAAGGCGAGGGGGAAGAGGGAGGGAGGGGGAGGGGAGGGGAGGGGAGGGGCAGAGTGCTTGCCCACGTGTGGTGTGTGCGGATGTGATGATGAGGGGATGGGAAAACGAAGCAGAAGACTCGCGTCACAGCGCTGTGACGAACGCTTTCTCCCCTTCCCAACACAGAGACACACACGCTCGCACGCGTTCCTTTATATTTCGTGGCCACCACACTTAAGGGGCGCCACGCCTGTTCGAGTTGTCGTGACGGTGTCCACGTGTGGATGGGTGGGGTGGGTGAGGTGGGCGGCGGCGCGCAGAAGGCAGGGGCGCTGCCGCTTTGAGACGTACGCGATGTGGAATAAGAGAAGCGAACGAAGTGAAACCGGTACAACGCAGCGACGTGCCGATGCGGATACCCGCACATGCGTGCGTGTGTGTGTAAAAGTGTTGTGGTGACTCGGATGAAGGGCGCATGCTGACGTCCACATCGTGGGGGGGGGGAGAGAGAGGGAGAGGTGTGTGCGTGTGTGTTTAGGGGGTGGAGTGAGAGATGCGGCTCTTGCATGTTTTCCTGGAAGGCGGAGGGGGGGGGGCGTGCGTAGCCACTTACGTGTTAGTGCGACTCGTGCTGGTGGCGGAAGAGGCGCGCAACACAGGCCGCTCACGCGTGGACACGTGCAGCGAGCGGTCGGGAGGCCCCACCACGACGATCACGAAGCAGCAACAACTCAAAAAAGAGAGCGGTGGTGGACATCCGAGGCTGTAGAGTGTCCTTGTGACGTCGCCGCATCCCACCAGAGCCTAGTTCCGCTCTCCACCTCCCTCTTTCCTTCCCTCATCCTTACCCACACCATCTCTGGTAGCCCATCAAGATGTTGTAGCCCGCGCTGCGCATGCGAGAGGGGAGGGGAGAGGGAGGGTGATGGTGGTGACCCTGTAAAACGGTGTGCCGCGGTTTCTGATCACCTTACGCGGTCGTATGCCCTTTCTGAATAGGCGACAAACACACACACACACACACACACACACACACACACACACACACACACACACACACACACACACACACACACACACACACACACACACACACACACACACACACACACACACACACACACACACACACACACACACACACACACACACACACACACACACACACACACACACACACACACACACACACACACACACACACACACACATGCACACATGCACACACGCGGGAAAAGAGGGGTGAGGAATCCAGGAACCGAAAAAAGGAAAGATTGAGGTGCCGCCTTAGAGGTCGTTGTGCGTGGGTGCATCGGTCAGCAACGCCAGTGGTCAACAGCCAGAACACTCAAGCAGTCGCACGGGCATCAGACTCAGGAGGGAAGACTTCATGAAGAGGGGGCGTGAGGAGAGTCCACGCGAAGGGGCAACCGGTGCGAACCACCGCGGCTACGCCGCCATCGACTCGTGTAGGTCACGAATGATCGAGTTGGCCTCCTCATCGTTCGGGTCTACTTCCAGCGCCTTGGTCGCTGCCTCGAGCGCTGCATCCAGCTGGTTGCCATCTGCTAGGATGGCGGCCTTCGCCTTCAGAAGCGTCGACGTCATTTCCTTCGCCGAGCTGCCGACCACCTCGATCTCCTCCTGCGGCGGGTGCTCGAGAGTTTCAGCGACAAAGGCCAGTGCCACATCATCCCCTTGCATCTCACTCAGCAAGAAGGCTTTCTCGCGGAACGTGTTCGCCAGCGGGTGCACGTCGATGCTGCGGTTCAGCAGCGTCAGAAGTTCCGTGTGGAGGGCGGCCTTGCCGGCGCTGTCGCTACGCTCCTCTGCGGCGCGTACGAGCTGCTGCAGCACGCCGATCTGGCGCTCCAACGCCTTGGCGTAGTGCGGGCACCTCTGCAGCGCCTTTCCGTACGCCTCCTTTGCCTTCTCGTAGTGGCCACTGGCCACGTGCACGTCGCCGACGATGAGCCAGCCACAGTGATCACGGTCCCAGCCAAGCTGAACTGCAAGCTCCGCCGCCGCGAGTGCCTGCGCCAGCACCTCCTCGCTGGCCTGCTCTTCATCCACTGACCCAAGCAAGAGGTCCGCCAGGTAGGCGTAGACGCGCGCGAAGGCAGACTTGGCCTGCACCGTTGAGTCTTCGCCGCCGCCGTTACCCTTCGGATCCTGTGCGGTGAGGTACGCCTGCACTTGCTCTAGCGCAATTTCGGCGCTGCTCGACACCTCCGTTACCTTGAAGCGCATGAGATCTGCCAGCACCTTTTGGTCAATCAGCTGGTACTTGCCGGCAGCAATCGCAAACTGCTCCGCGGCGTCTTCGAGGTCATGCATCTGCAGCGTGATCTCCGCGACGGCGTCGAGATAGGGCGCGAGCACAAACGGCGGTGCTCCCTCCGCCTTGAAGGTGAAGACACGCATGGCGGCCAGGAGGTACTCGCGGTCCCATAGCGCGTACCCTTCGCTGATGGGCTTCTTGGAGTACATCTTCGACAGCGATTCTGTCCGCTTGCGAGTCTGCGTCTCCGCCATGGTGCTGCGCGGCCGGTCGTGTGATCAAAGGGAAAAGGAGGAGGAGGGGGGAGGGGGCTGGCTGGGTGGCTGGGTGTGGCACTGACCACGCTCGATGGGGAATAAGTGACGATGTAGGGTCCGGGGGGAGGGGTGAAGCTGTGGCGTTCCGCTCGCGTGCGGCGACTTGGGCACGTACTGACGTCGAACGGGAAAGAGAAGGGCAAGAATAGAGGGGGGAAGGGGGAGGGAGGAGGCGGGGCAGAAGCGATGTGTGCAGTTGTTGCCAACGAGAATGAGAGGAGAGGGGATGGAGGACTGCACCGTCTCGAGTGCCGCCGCTATGGAGCCTGTCTGCGTACGTGTGCAGGCATGCAGGGTCAATGACGCGTATACAAACTATTTCCTGCCTTCGGTTGTGTAGCGCCAGAGAAAGGAGAGGGAGAGAGGCGGGCAGGAGTGGCGGTGGGGGCTGTGAAGAAGAGTTTGCGATCTGCTGGGTGGAGGGGTCTCTTTCCTCCCCATTTTCCAGTCTACTGTGGGGCGATGCCATCCACGTGTTCGACGTGGCCCGGAAAGCGGGAAGGAGGATGGGGGGAGAGGGAGAGAAAGCTGACTCGTGCATGCCGCTCTTACGGCGTCAAGGTTTATCGTTTTACATGGGTTTGGTGGCAGCGGCAGCGCGTCTGCCCCTCCCATCCATCGGGTGCCACGCTCCGGTGGCGGGTATGATGGGTGCTGATCGGGGCAGGGAACGCGAATGCACATGCAAGGTGGTGAAACCAGTTGACATCTTCCCCAGCATACAAGGGAAGGAGGGAGAGCTACACCACGCCCCCCCCCCCTCTCTCCCCGCCCGAGAGGAGAGCGGACACGGCACTTCGTGACGGCAGTGTGATGGGAAGAAGATATGGTCAAAGGTTGATGCATACGCGACTCGCCCTTGTTCACCGTTCTGAAGTCCATCTCAGCCGTGTCACGGGCGCAGAGAGCCCACCACGCGCCACGCCAACACAGCGAACGGCAAGGACCTCCACTTGCGTGCGCGCATGCATACACACACACCCACACACACGATCGAGAGAGACGCGTAATGGGAGATGTACAACACCGTACATGGCGTCCCAAAGGCAGAGACAAGCACAGGAGCATGCTAGGAGGCGGGCAGCACCGTAAGGGCTACTCAACAGCGGCAACAGGCCACAGAAGTGTGTGTGTGTGTGAGCTGAGCGCACGCGATGTCGAGAAAATGGGACCATAGCACCGCCAATAAAAGGAGGAAGGACATGAGTTCCCCACCACTTACCCCGCGAGGCGAGTCGGTCCGCCCCAAACCCGTTTTCCCATTCTACGACACGTACATGGGGGGGGGGCAACGGCACTACGGTGAGGCCACCCCGATCCTCCTCACGTGGATAAGGCAGAGAAGGGAGGGAGGGGGGAGGGCGAGCGTGCCAGTTCGGGTCGAGGGGTCACTGGGTATTCTCCACGACCACCGCCTCCCGTGGCTCCTTGGCGGGCCGCAGGTGCCGCTTGTACACGTAATACGTCCCGTACACCATGGCCGCCGCCGAAAGGAGTGGCATCTCGGGATGGCCCACCACCTGATCTTCGAGGTGGCGGTGTTCTGC
The DNA here is from genome assembly GCA_033953505.1 of Leishmania tarentolae. Classification (NCBI taxonomy): domain Eukaryota; phylum Euglenozoa; class Kinetoplastea; order Trypanosomatida; family Trypanosomatidae; genus Leishmania; species Leishmania tarentolae. Next base: position 135,542 of record CP119828.1, read on the forward strand.
ATGCCACCCGGTACCGCGCCCGGGATCAGCGTGGTGTGCGGGATGCTCAGGAACAGGCGTTGCCACGCCACCTCTTGAGCCCGAGGACGAAGGCAGCAAGGCAGACATGGTTGCATTCGCTGTGTGCAAGTCGACGCCGTTGCGCAGCGTAAAGTTCACGGTCAGTGAGTTCAACGATGCGGTAGCGATGCCATCGCGGCCGCGTGCCAATGTGTTGAAAAGGGCCGGGCCGCTCACATTGTCTCGCAGAAGCTGCACACCACGGTAGAGCAGGTCAGGCGCGGCGAACAGAGTCGACGTGTTCGCTGTGGCGTTATGGGCAACTGCATCCGCACTAATGGTGAGCACCAGCGCGTAGGTCGGCAGCAGCAGCGCCTGCGAAGATGACTGTGGGTCTGCTGTTGCGTTATGCATGAAGGTTGTAGAAGCCTTCTGTAGACCACCAGGAGTTGCTGCACAGCGATGACGGAAGAATGCGATCGATAAAACAGGCTGGCTTTACCGTTAGCGGCGTGTGTGTGTGTGCGTGTGTGTGCCTCATCATGCACAAACGGACGCGTCTGGAAAACAAGAGCGGTAAAAGTTGCCCACCGAAACAGGTGCAAAATGAACAAACTGCAGGCGCGGTGGCGCACACGGAAGAAAGATCCAAGTCAACGCGTGAGCGGGGAAGGGATGCCTTTTTTTTTTGTGGTGATGGCGGAGCTCAACGGCCGTCTTCTACGGCGGGCTGTCGCTACTGCCCTCCCCCTCCCCCTTTTTTCTTTGCTGTGTGGTGTCCCTGCTCGCTGCAACGTCGATGGCGGGATTTCAACGGTTGTGCATCAACGACGACAGCCGAGACACGACCGTTGTGGTTTCGTGTGATGCGGTGCTCCTCGTTGTTGGCTCTGGCTTTCGGCTGTGACCATGATGAGCCGCACCCAACCGACAAGAGGCAGCCGCCGGTACGTCCATCGACCGCGCGCGTCCCTCATGAAATCCCGCACGCCGACCCGCGGAGACACGCAGAGAGAGAGAGAGAAAGAAAGAAAGAGGGACACCAAGTCCCATGAAGCGCAGAAGGCGGAAGAGAGAAGAGAGGAGAGGTAGTAGTGAGGAGAGGCGTTCAATGTGGCAGAGGGGGAGAGACCGAAAGACTCTCACCGTAGCAGCAGCACCCACACCCACACATACACATGGAGACGTTCGATGCGGCACATGTGGCGAGAGATCGGAGATCGGAGAGCGATGAGAGATGCATCTCTCGCCTATTCTCCCTCACCTTTCCTGCTCCCCCCAGTACCCTCCACTCTAACACATCCCGCACACACGGGTGCCCTCACAAAGCCTTGAGGAAGCGTGCGGACAGGTTTGTGTGGCGGTGTCGAGAGAGAGAGAGAGAGAGAGGGAGGGGAGGGTAGGGGAGGGGTCGCACGGCCGTGCCCTTCTCCTCTCCGCTCCACGCGCCTTTACGCCCTGCTGGTTGTACACGTGTTGTTGGCGGTTTCAAACCAAAACATTGCGTCTTATCAGCCTCCTCATCGGCGCATCACCTTCCCAGCTGGTGCTTCGGGCCGCGCCAGCCCCATCACCGTCCACGACTTGCGTGACGTCCCGCAACAGACACCCACCTACAACGCACAGCAGACGCTGTGCATAGAAGAACACCGCTCGCGCGCGTACGTATGTGCATCTCTCTCTCTCACACACACACACACGCACACACGCACTGCGTATGCGCTGATGCAAGTTGTCTTTCAACGCCAAAGTGCGGTGCCAGCACAATTTCCGCCCCACTGAGACACGCAGACAGCCATGAACACATAAATACATATGCATGCATAGGCGATCGGGGGGCAGGGCCGCCGCAGTGCACCAACGACGGAAGGCAGGCAGAATGACAAGCAGACCCGCGCACCAGAGCCGAGGCTAGAGATCGTTGATACTTCAGAGAACAAGAGAAGGAAGCCTCGAAAGAACAAGAAAGGGACGAGTGGTGCTGTTCATGACGGCGGAAGGACCTGAGGCTCCCGCTCGCCCCCGCTCTGACATCGACACCTGCACCACGAAGGGGAGCAGCACTTAGGGACGCATCCATGCAGGCCCGCACGCACACGCAAGGGATCGGTAGTCACGCACAATGACGACAATGATGCGGAGGATGATCGCCTCCCCTTCCCCCTCCCCCTCTCAAGGGGGAACGGGCAGGAAAAACGTCGAAGACGCATATACACAGTATCCGATCCCGAGAAAGTAAGATATGGAGCACGCACGCACACAGAAGCAAGGAAAGCTGAGCATAGGACTTATAATACGGACACAAGACAGGAGGCCTCGAACGCATGAGGGAGAGGGTTGTGAGCCAACGCCGACATCGCCATATGCGCGCGGCACATGATCGTCACGGCAGACGACACTGCCGCATGAAAGTCAAGAAGGGCAAGCGCGCAGAAACAGAAAGGTGCAGGGGAGACGCCGCGGGGTTGGCCGCGGGTGGCAGAGCTCGAACATCACGGCGTTCAGCAGCACCGTAAACCGTGCGCGCTGCCACACACCCCTCCACGTCGGCGAAGAAACACAATAGCAGCGTCAGCAGGAACATACACACACACACACACACATACATCGGAGGAGAGGGCGACACCGCTACATGCCTTCTCCGCTTCTTCGCTTTTGTGTAAGGAGCTGCGTTCCAGGCAACACGTTGGACAGGGCAGACCGTTGATGTGCTAGATGTGCAGGGTCATGGTGCAACACATCGGGACTGTGGTGTACAGAGTTGCGTGCGCGTGTGCGAGTTTCGCAGAAAGCCAAAAAAAAAAGGAGGAGGGCGAAGGGAAGGACTAGTGGAAACCGTAGAAAGGAAGGCAAGGCAGGATGGAGCAAGGAGACGCACGCACGCACGCGCGTACGCACACGGACAGGGAGAGGAAAGCAACGCACGAGAAAGTTTTCCCTTAGAGGTCCTGTTAGATAACGCAGAGTACGACCAGCACAGCGAAACAACGGCCCGACAAGGACAATGAGAGCGGCAGAAAAGGAGAGGGACATCCGCTAACAACGCCCTTGGACACACACACACACACACACACACACCTCTCTCTCTCTCTCTATATATATATATATAGATATAGATATTGCTCAGAGAAAGCACACCGTTGAGTGTGTGAGCACCAGGGTCAAGGTGAGAGGAGAGAGAGAGAGAAGGGATGTACAGACCGGGAACGGGCGCGCTGATCAAGGGCAGGGCAGGGCAGAGAGGGGGTGGGGGGTGGGGGGAGGAGATGAGACGGGGATGAGCGCGGCCTTCCCTCACAGCGAAGACGACAACATACGTGCGTTTTGCATACAGAGCGGATACCGCCAACACACACACACACACACACACACACACACACACATACACACATACACACAGACATCGACATTGCTAACTACGAGGCACCGCAGCACGCCCGCTTGCTCCCAACCCCTCTACAAGACCCCAAAGTCGGCACCCAGAGACGCAGACGGTGGCTGGGTGAGTGGGTGCGTATGGCTGACGTGCAGCACGAGCAACTGGCTGGCCACCTCTAATGACGTTTGCGCGGTGGCATTTCCTGCAGCTCCTCGTCATTGCACGTCATCCACGGCGCGCGCAGCAGTGCACGGGCAGTGCTTCGACGGTGCGGGTCACGATGGAAACAGCAGCGCAGAAGATTCAGCAGCTCCACCGGTGCCCCATCTGGCACCCCAGGTGGAAGGTCGGCCACCGATTGCTCGATCTGCTTCATGAGGTGATAGGCGTTGCTCCCCGACGTCGGCCACGGTGTGCGGCCAAAGACTTCGAGAACAAGACACCCAAAGGCCCAAATGTCTGCGGAGGCGGTGTAGCCAACCTGTGCTGAAGGCGACGCGGCCTTGCTGCCGCTCTCTTGCTCGCCATCGTTACCTTTACCGGCCGAGGTCGCTGGAGAGCTCGCGGTCGGTGCCGTCACACACGGAGGCCCAGACGCTTGAATGATCTCGGGTGCCATGAACATGGGCGTGCCCACCATTGTACGCGCGACGCCGCTGGTATCAAACCATTGGAAGTCCGCCATGGTTGTTAAGCGCGAGTCTGTCGCGGCGGTACGTGTGGTGGCGAGGCTGCTGGTGGCCCCCTCGCTGTCTGTGGTGCCGTGAACGTTGTTCGTCAAAAGGATGCGCCGCGAGCACCCAAAGTCAGCCAACTTCGCTACATCGGCCTCGCTGATGAGGACATTATCGCCCTTCACATCTCGGTGAATGAAGTTGTTGCGGTGCAGGTAGGCGAGGCCTTTGAGCACATCACGCAGGTAGCGCCGAGCCACCCTCACCGGCAGCTGACCGCCAGGGGACCGGCGCACCACGCTTGAGAGGGTGCCGCGTTTGCACAGCTCCATCACGATCTCCACCTGGACAGGAATCCTGGAGGCGGCGTGGCGCTGCGGTGAGTTCTTTGCGCAGGAGAAAGCGTCGCTACACACCAAGTCCTTGCCATTATCCGCATACCTCCGACCGGCGCTGCTGCTCCGCCGCTCACCCGCCCCTTCGCTGTCTCGCTCAGCTGCCGCTGCACCGGAGAGGGCTTTGCCCTTGCTGCTGCCGATGTCATGACGCTGCTGCTGCTGCTGCTGGTGTAGTTCCAAGTATCGGTCCCGTACTGGCGTTACTTGGCAGCGCAAGCATGTGACGATGTTCTCGTGGTGCAGTTTTTCCATCATCTCCACCTCGCGCAGAAGCACGAGAAGCGCTTCCTGTTGGGAGGGCGACATGTACGCGGCATCGGCAACAGCGGCAGGGTTCCCATTTTTGGCAGGGGCGCTAATTTCAGTGCACTGTGCCGACCTGGTGTTCTGGCTGTCGTTGCCATCGCCAGGGGTGTAGAGATGGACTGGTATCGGGACGCCAACCTCCAGCACCTTCACTGCGACGGGAGTTTGCTTACGGTCTTCCAGGACACCCTCATACACCACGCCAGAGGTGCCACGCCCAATGTAGCCGCGCATACGCCACTGCACGCGCTTCTCTTGGAGCCGGCGGAAGGCCTCGCTCCACTGCCGTGCGCTGAGCCGCTGCGCTTCATCCTTCTTCCTTTGTTGTTCCTGCGCACGCCAGCGCGCAATGGCGGTCGTTGGTGAGCCGTCGCGGTTGGTGGCGCTCGTCGCCGCCACTGCGGTCACACTCGTGCGGGCGGCGCGGGCACGATTCAGCACCGCAGCCACGTTGGGGTTACCGCCACCACAACCAGCACCGCTCTCACGCCTCATCTGATGACCGCGAAGCATCTCCAGGGTCGATGGTTGAGCCTGCGGCTGCTGCTCGTCCTCGTCCTCCGTCGTCGTGTTCGTGAGCGCTGTGCTGTAGCGACGGGGTGGACCACCTCGATTGCGGAAGCCCTCGTCGTCCGTCTTCTCGTCGCCTGCCACACTCTCTCTAGCATATCGATGGGGGGCGGCAAAGGCAGCTATGCCCCCGTACCGACTAGCCGCCGCGGTACTTCCGCGGTTGGCGCGTTCGAGCGTGTCGCTGGCGCAGCCCGTCATGGTCGCCGCGGACATGTATGGCGCGCTTGGAAAACTGCCGCATCGCACGCTGTCGACAGAGTCGTCGAGGCCGTTGACCACATCGGAGGACGCGCTCTGACGTGCACTGCCGCCTGCCCCTGCCGCTGCTTCGAGTGTGGCAGTCGTTGGCCGCGGCGTCTGCGGTGCCACCGTATTGGTTGCCACAGGAGAGTCTCTGCTCTCCTCATATGCTGGCAAGGACGGCGCTGGCGGCAAGGTGGCGGTGATGGCCGTCATCGTTGTCTCCACAGAGGAGACCGCCCTGCTAGCACTGGGGTGATGGATCAAGGTGGAGGTGCGGGAGCACTGTCCCGTTGCCGTCGTCGCCACGGCGCCGAGCACCGGCGCTGCAGCAGTGAGGCTAGAGGAGGCGAGAGAGACGGAGCGATAAGGACTGAGTGAGGGGGCTCTCTCCGCGTAGCCAAAGCTGCCGCTAGCGCTTGGTGCCATGGTGCTCGCTGAAGTGGCAGTGGCCACGGCACCATTGCCGCTGCTACTACGAACCCGACCCCCCGCCGTGTAGCTGCGCGCGCGATAGTGACGACGGTGTTGATCCTGCGAGTCAGAGGCGGCGGCGGGCGCTGCAGACGGTGAAGGGTGAGGCGATGCGGTGACGTTCACACTGGGGATGCGGTAGAGGCGACCCCGCCCCGTGGGCGACGCCCAATGACCCGTCTGCTCTTGCTGGTGGGGCTGCGTCGCATCAGCAGCCAAGGCGCCTTCCGGATATGGGAGCACACAGTCATGGAGACCGCGCGTCGCGGCCACGTGGCAAGGGCTGCTGCTCTTGCCGTTCTCAGTGTCGTCAGCAGTGTGGGAGCTGCCCATGCTATTGCTGCGCAGGCCGTTACTGTGGCCGCTCGCATGAGCCCGTTGCGAGAGAGGCTGTGCACTGGGCAGGCACGGATGAGGGTACGCATGACCTTGATGGCCTGAGTAGCGGCTGTGTCGACGTGAAATCGCACCTGATGAAAAGGGCCGGCGGTGCGTTGCCCTCGACACCGCTACCCGGTCGCTGTGTGCGGTGTCGAGGGCCATGACCCGGTCACGCATGTTCGGCGGCAGCAGCGCCTGCTTCACGTTGGATGGATGCGTCACCTTCACAAAGGTGTTCAGGTAGCCCACGCCGTGCATCGTCGGCACACAGCTGCCTGAGGACGGCCCGACGATACTGCTGCCGCCACCGGGGCCACCCACCGTCGAAGACGACAAGGCCACCACGTTTGTGGCCGCGGCTGCTGCAGTGCCATCCGATGTGGTGACGTCCCCGCCGCGCCCGTGTGTGTGGAGGATATACGGGATGTAACTAGGTGAGTTGATCATTCGGGAAGATCCGCAGCTATTCGGGTTGTTGTTGCTACTAGTCGTCACGTCGTCGAGCAACGGCGCTCGGTGTGCGCCGCCAGCCGTGACGGTGGACGATGCAGACCTTGCGCCGTGGTGGCGCGGGGTCAGCTTAGGTGAGACACATTCACTACCAGCAGGGAACAGGAAGGGCGACGACGCTGCTGCACCTCCTCCGCCTGTTGGGGTGCCGGTCACAGTCGCAATCGAGGTGGGCGACACTGCTTCGCGAAGCACGCCCGAGGCACTCCCGAAGCTGCCGTGGCGCTCAGGTTTATTGGGGGTCCTCCCCCCTCCAGTGACACCTGTGGCAGCACCGACGTCGCGGCTCACGCCTATCGAGCTGTCGCGCTGGGCGTTCACAGGGCGACTGCCGGAGCGCGTCTTGCGCAGTGTGATGTGAATCGAGCGTGATCGCCGATACTGTGGACGCGGTTGCGCACCGCTACCACTGCTGCTGTGGATACGACTGTCTTCGCCAGTCGCCATCGTTGGCATTTCTAGGTGGGAGGTGTCACAATCAACTCCAGACAACGAGGATGACAGCTGTTGATGCAGCTGATGGTATCGTTGGGGGTGGAGCCGGTTTAGATGTCCTCCATCTCCTCTGGTTGTTGTGACCATGGCAGCTACAGCGGTGTTCTCCGGCATGGCGTGACGCAATACCAAAGTCCTTCCCTCTCAGCTACCGTGTATCGTCTATGTAGGGCGCTTGCCCGCTCCCGGAGACACCCTTCCTTTCGACGGGTGCGCCAGGGCAGAGGTGAGACGCCGAGAGGCAGCGCTGACGATGGTGGCTCTTGCCGATGATGCCCCAGTAGCGACGCAGATGCAAAGGCCTTTGGACATGGAACAACATAAAACCTCAGCCACCACACGCACGCACACAGCGACAGTCGACGACGACGACGACGTGACGTGTGCGTATGAGAGGGGAAGGGGCGGCGATGACGGTGGTGAGAGGTGTTATGTGCCACAGTAGCAGGATTCGCTCGCAGCAAGAAGGGTATAGGATGAGAGAGAGACACTATGAGGGCTACACCTACGCACGCGTACACACGCGCCGCCTCTGCCAGACGCCAAACTCAACAGGGAGTCACCTGCGTTTGTGAAGCGATGAAGCACGAAGCTTCAACAGCAGCAGGGGAGAGAGAGAGCGCGCGCACGTGAGAGCGCTGTGCAGGAGGTGACGCTGCGTGGTGGTGAACGGGGAGGATGAAAAGGCTTTGATTGACCCGTCACAGTATTAAGGAATATCGATGGAGAAGCAGGTGGTCGGGGTATGGGGGGGGGTACACCCCGGGTGTGCTGAGGGGTGCATCTAGAGAAGAAGGGATTCGACATTAGAAGAATGGGAGATGTGTCAGCAGCAGTGGAGGTCAAGCAGGAGACAAGGTCCGGTCGTATCGCGATGCCTCCCAACACAACACACGAGCTCAGGAAAAAAAATAAAAAACTGTGTGCCCCCCACACACACCCAAGATTGTACAAACGAGAGAGCACCGGGGCAGGCGTGTGGGCGTCTTTACGACGTGGCGGGGGAGACACAAGGAGGCGACTGGAATAGAGGGGGCACCGGAGAGAGAGAGAGGGATGCGCATCGACTAGATGCTCCTACACACGTGGGGACTTGCCTTGTCCTGGCCAATGCCCCATCCCCCTCTCTCCCTTTTCCCTGACAGCCCTCAACTGGCGAGGATGCGCAGTAGAACTGAGGCGGCTGCTCGTTTTCTTTTGTAGGTATTGCTGTTGTCTGCTAGAGGAGGGGGGTCGACTCATCTTTCTCTCTCCTGGCTTTCCCTCACTCACTTGAAAGTTTTTCGGCCCAGAGTGCGCCTGTGTCAAGTACACAGGGCCCTGCAAACAAGCCCGACACCGAGAGAGGGTAAGAGGTGGTGGTGGTGAAGACGATGACGACGACGACGACACAAGCAGAAAACAGAGGGCGCATGATGGGGGTGCGGGCAGTGACCCGACGTCACTCTTGCCAAACATGGCCCCCCCCCCTCTCGAACAAGAAAGCACGTGGCAAAATATAGGAGCTGAACAGGTAGGAAAACGTGCACACGCACACATGGATGCGCAAGTAAAGCACAAGCATACATCGATACTAGACGCACAGGCACGCACACACATGGATACATACGCAGACGGGCACCACTCAATAGAAGTGGCCACAACATGGAGGGGGGGGGAGTGCGTGTACGTCTGTGGATGCGCGCAAGGGGACGTAAGCGGAGGCAGACGGATGGGGAGAGCTGAAGAGAAACATAGGATATGGTGAGGGAAAACAGAGAGCGCGCGAGGGCACGCACACGCACACACACACACACACACAGCCAAGGTCCAACCAACAAACAAAGAAACAAACTATGAAGAGACGTGCAGACCAACAAAGACAGCTATCGGAGGAAAGGAGAGCGTGTGGTATGATTGGGTGGGCGACACGGCGAGAGACCGAGAGGGCAGGGGGGGGGTACAGCCAACAAATGAGGCACACTGCCATGCGAAAGAGGTCCACGGCACGCATGGGCGATAAATGCTTCATGAAGCCTCCCCTCCGTTGCGTTCACATGCTCGTGAAGGGCATGGCGAGCGTGCGCTAGAGTTCGTTGGTACTGTGCGCGCCCTACCGCATTCGCATCCATCCCCGTGAGGGCGTACCTGTGTGCCCATTGCTCCGTGCCTTTCAAGTCGACCTTTGATTACTTCAAAGGGCGATCGCGGCAGTCATGTTGCCGTTGGAGGGCGAGATATACACATACACACGCACACACTGCGTGTACATATATATATATAGAGAGAGAGAGACGGAGACAGCATCAACCCATGCCCACTGCTACACACAATTTTCGGAGGAGGAGGAGGGAAAAAGGAAGAAAGGCACGCGCACACGCGAAGCGACGATGACGGGAGACATGACATGTAGGGACTAGAAAGATCTGAAGAATCGCTGGCATCACTGCTGCTGCCTGCTACTGCTGCTCTAGAAAGGATGGCGCATGATGCTGCTTGGAGGGTGGGGTTAGGGAGAAGGTTCGGGCGGGGAGGCACAAGTATTGGTTTACGCATGTACGGTATATATATGGGAGTGTGCTGGGCGCTGGGTGGTGGCGCTGGTGATAAGTGCGAGCAATGATTGCGGCAGCATCCAGCCCACCTAGCTCCCAGCCTTGTTCCGCCCCCGAAAAGTGAACAGACATGCAAACTTACTGACGCACTCCACAGAAGTGTGGACGCCAGCGACGCGCCGCTTCGTCTGAGTGCCTGCGCGCTCCATGTTAGTGCCAAGATGGCATGTATGAGTCGAAGGAAGACAAGGAAATAAATGGGAACCGCAGACGAGTGCGCGACACAGAATTCCAAGTGAACGCCACACATCATTCATTCCAGCCGTCTCCCCTCGCGGACCACCGTCCGTTTCAGGCTGAGGTGAGTGTCTGGGGGAGGGGGAGGGGCAAGAGCCGTGGCACGTCCACAAATTTCTGCGAAGGTAGACACAGACAGACGCGCCGAAACTCACAGATGGAGGGTGATGAAGAGCAAGAGAGAGAGAGAAGCGGGGACGGGGGCAGGGCGAACAGCAGAGGGACGTGCTGGAGCGCAGTGACGGGGCGAATTAACGCATACTGACATGTGGAAAGTGAACAGGTTGAAAGGACGGCGGCGCTGGTGGTGAGCAGTCACCACAACGGAAAGCCAACGCCAGACTTCAACAACAACAACAACAACAACAACATGTACGGGGCGCCCATCAACGTCGTTAATACGCGTACATCGTATATGTATAAATGTACAGTGAATTACCGGGGAGTATATAGACGATACCCTCGCCTACACGCTGATGCGTCCCGTATGCATGTATATATATATATATGTATGTATATATATGCATGTATATATATATATATGTATGTATATATATGCATGTATATATATATATATGTATATATATATGCATATATATATATCGACATACACACAGGCGACACACGAGCGGGTGGAGGGGAGGGGAAGAGGAGGGGGAGAGAGGGGGGGGACTGTGGGACTGGAACTGCACGCCTCGAGGGACCGCACAAGAGAGGACACGCACCCCCCCCCCCCGCCCCGGTATTTCTACTTTTCACTTGCCACCGTGGGGGCTGCAAGTGGTAAGGGATGCGTGTACAGGTGTGCTGGGGTATGGCGCGACATCGCGTGGCGTGTTGGAGCGCCAGAGACAGCCACGCCCGAATGCGCACAGATGTGTTCGAATGGGTTCCTCTGCTGCCAGACAAGTGGGCGTGGGTGGGTGGGACGAAGACATGGGTGCTCAGGGAAGAGAGAGAGAGGATGTGTGCGTGTGCGTGCGTGTGAGGTGTCTGCGGAAGCACACGGCGACAGAAGCCATGGTGTGCTTCCGGAGAAAGCAAGGGCACTCCTTCTCCCTCCCTCATCCTTCTTCTTCCAACGGCGCCGTGCCAAAATGTTTTTGGCCATGCTGCATCGCCCTCTCGCACATGCGTCCTCTTCTTCCTCACCCCGCCTCCCTTCCCCTCTCTCTTGAACACACAGCCACGGGGGACGGTGTCTTCGTGTGGAGAGAAGTCCCGAGGCGATCTCTCAGCAGATGACTGTGCCGGTCTTCTCCTGCGCATAGCCGAAGCGGCTTTCCTTCGTCTGGAAGTAGAGCTCCTCATCGTGCGGCTCCACGTCGTCGGTCGGAAACTTCGGGAAGTTCTCGAAGACGGCGTTGCTCTCGCCTATCCTGCAGACGGTTACCACGATGTTGTCACCAATCTCCGCATCAGTCGAGAAGCCGATCGTCACCGCAATCTCCTTAGCCTTCACCCCTGACTCGTGCCGGAAGAGGTGCACGCGATCGTTCACGTAGTAGATCGGGTGCACAAAATCGCGCATGTCCTCGCCGCCGCCGCTGCCGACTGTCTCGTCGCCCTCCATAAGGCGTGGGATGAGGAGGTAAGGCGCGGCGCTCGGCTCCAGGTGGCACGTCATGGCGATCTCGCGCGCCTGCAGGAACAGCCACGCGTTGTCGGACGGCTGCGTCATGTCGGTCGAGGAGTTCTGCACGACCTGATACACATCCGTCTCCTTGGGCACCGGCGCTGCAAGCGAGAGCATCACAGGGGGGTAGTCCATGTTGTTTGGGTCGGACTCGGCCGCCCCCGCCTCGTCGACGTGCATGCCGCGGTGGTCCATGTTAGAGAGTATGAACGTGACGTCCATCGGCGCCTTCACGGACACCTGAAAAACGGCGCCGGGCTTGCAGTCGGCGAAGGTGATGGGCACGCGCGCAGCGTGCGCTGCCGGCGCGCGGAAAAGAACGCCACCACCAATGAAGTACTTGAGCGCATCCTCGAAGGTCATCCAGACGATGCTAGTGTCGCCCTTGTGCTTGCTGAAGCCGCACGCGGTGGCGATGTCGCGGTGCTGCTGCCATTCCAGGGAATCCCACGCCCACGCTCTCGTCCAGCCACTGCCGTACACCCATGGGTTGCGCAGACAGAGGAGGCGAATTTGGCCTTTTTGGAACTCCCTCACGTCCAGCACGGAGTAGGCGTGGCCGGGCAGGAGGCCGGTGCCCGTGAATACCTCCTCCATCTCGGGCTGGTCGGAGAAGTCCGGCGAGCTCTGCGCGTCCGCCGAAGTCGCGGGTGCCTTGCCGGGTGTCGTGAGGATGGCCTGGTAGCCCTTCTTCTGCCACTGAAACATCTTTGTCTCCAGGTCGCGGCTGTTGTTCACGGTCGCCTGGGAGAACAGGTCATCGATGCGCATGGCCGGGAAGCTTGTCATGTCCGTCAGTGCGTGCATCGGGTCACCGGACTGGATCATGGCGTAGCTGCCGTGCATCTTGGCAAACGCCTTCTCGAGAATTGCCGGCCACAACTCGCACGCATCGCGGCTGTGCGCGAAAGCTGGCACGTCGGCGATGACAGGAAAGTAGTCATCCACAAGAATGCTGCGCCAGAGGCCGTTCTTGTTAAAGGACACGCGGTACGCACCAATAGCGTGCTCGCACCGCGCCGCATCCGCGCCCTTCGGATGCCGGAACATTTGCATCACCCATGCGGGGTTCTCGGCCTGCGTGGCCACCGCGCACAGGAGCCAGCAGTCGCCCAGCTCACCCGGCTCCACCTCGCCGGGGGAGATGGGGTTGCGGAAGAGTCGAATTTGATCATGCATCTCCGGCTTTACGTACATGCGCGGCCGGCCCCACGGCAGTCGCTTGAACGGCTTCGATGCCCCAGCGTCGATGGACGACTGCACAGGTGGAAAGGAGAGGTCAACAAAGGGTAGGCCGTTCTCCAGGCAGATCTGGAGAATGCGCTCTGCATCTGTCTCGTCGCCGGCGATGGCGCGGATGGCGTCCATCTCCACCTGCACAACCTGCTGATGTTGTGCTTCGCTGCGAGCCTCGAAGTACTCGTGCGACAGCGGCAGTGCGCTCAGCTTGCTTGCGAAGCCGTTCACAAAGCCCTTGATGAAGAGCTCCGTCTCGCCTGGATACACGGTCAGCTCCATCACGTACTCGCCCGTGTTCTCATCACGCGTCATCTTCGTATTCTCGAGCGGCGTGATCTTGCTGTGCTTGCCGAATGTGCACACTACGTGGACCTCGAAGGAGCGGCTGTCGTTGTAGAAGGCCCACGTCTTGTTCCGCTGGTCGACGATGCGGTAGAGCAGCCCGGGCTCCTCGAAGCAGTTCGTTACCTCACCCGTCATGTCGGGCTCGCCGTTCACGAACTGCACCTTCGGTGCAGCAGCACCACGGGTAGCTGGGGTGGTGTCCGTGCTCGCGTACACGGGCTTCTGGGCGGTGCCGATTTCAAACTCATCCTCCGGGTCGTCCTCAGGCACCGGCAGGTCCACTGGGACCCACTCCTGGGGCGGCTTCGTGGCCGTCTTGCGTGGTTTCATGAAGGCGTTCGTGGCCGGTGGCGGTGGCGGCGGAGGCCCGGCCGACTCTTCCTCAGGGTACCGTGAGCGGGCGTACATCTTGTCATCATCTGTGGCCAGGCCGCGGTCGTCATACTCACGCGGCGTACTGTTCATGTCAGCAAAGCCCTGGACATCCTCCGCAGCGACTGGATTCTCCGCAGCGAGTGGCTTCTCCGCCGCGTCGAATTCAACGGAGTCGGAGAAGAGACTGTCGTTGCTGATGACATCCGTTTCCGTTGGTGGGTACGACATAGTGGCCGCTCTAATGATGTGAGGGATGCGCGCGCGTGTGTGTGTAATGGTGGTGGTGGTGCGTGGTAGTGGTGTTGGTCTGTGGTGGTGGGGGAGGGAGGCGAGCGAATGTGGGGGGGGGTGATGAGACTTCGGGTATGTGGTGTACGTGTGCGCGTGTGGGATGCACGCAGGAGGCCGAGGAGGGGAGAGGGACTGAGGCAGATAAAGGCCGGAGTAGTGCATCGCATGAGGGTGAGGGGTAGGTTCTGCGTGCAGGTGCCTCAGGAGGACTGTCGCTGCACGCACGCCAAGTGCACACCAGCACCCGCCTCCCTCCCCAGGCATCCGCGGTGGTTTCCTCGGTGCGTTTTCGTTTCCTGGGGGCGAGGAGTGGGGTGCTGACATCCATCCGAATGGTGGAGGGGCGGCATGGTGACGCGGGAGACGCAGATGTAGTCCTGCCATGCATTGGGGTGCTGATGGTGCCGTTCGCATGCCGGAGCACACATAAAACAAGGCACCACAGAATGCCCCGTGACGAGGGAGAGAGAGAGAGAAAGCGCTTCGAGCGAGCCAGCGGCAACCGCAGCGTCACACGCGCACACTGTAACTTTGCGCCCGAGAGACGCGAGGCGGGGAGGGGAGCCCTGAGGGGGAAGGGGCTGTGCGGCAGGGGGGGGGGAGCTATGACGGCCCTCCACTGTCTTCTTAAACGTTGTGCTTCGACCAATGACCTTTTCCGATTTTCATTGTGTGAGTTGCGCGAGCGGCTGGAGCGCTTGTCTGGCGTGCCTCCATCCCGTTGCACGCGTGGACTTGACCGACACGATTGCTCTCGCAGAAATCAGGTCAAGGGAGAGGGTAGGGGAGGCAGTGCTGCTGCAGGATGCCGAACACGGCCCACAGAGAGTTCATGCTCGTGCTCAGCGCACGACACCGCTGCGCCTCTTTCCCCGGAGGCGTGATGGATTCGACTTGGCTTTTTTCTCCGTCTCCCTGGGCTTGGGACCGGTTGGTTATGCCGATGGCGTATACCGGCGTCAGGCTCGCCGTGCGGGCGCTATGGTTGCCGCCATCGGCGCCGTCGTCGCCCTCACTCCCAACGTCCTCGTCACTGCAGTTGCGTGAGATCCTCCCTTCCATGTTTCTTTGTAAAAGGAGTGTCGGCGGCGGCGGCAGACACACCCGCCCTCGTCTCGGGCCGCGCGCTGCGAGGCGCATGTGGGGTGCCCACCGCTGCCGTCGCGACGACTACCTCCGCACCATTCGCTGTCCCAGCTGCTTTGCCATCACGGGCTGAAAGACGACACCACAGGGTACCCTGTAAATCGGTGTATCTTCTTGCGCACCCCTGCGGTGCTCTGCTATGGCGCAGGACACGGAGGAACACGTCCACGTACGGCATATCACCAAGCATGCGAGTAGGCAGTATCCAAGCGCGGCGCAGGACTAGAAATCACCTGTCGGCAAGCTGGCTCGTGAGAATGGAGCTGAGCTTCAGCTTGACCAGCGCGAGTGAGCCAACGGTGCTCAGCATCGGAATCATCGAGACGACACCGACCCATTGGATTGTAATGTGCATCAACGAGCTACGGTAGTTGAGGGGTCCGAGTTGGTGGCCCACTGACGTGGTCGTCTGGGGAGTCGGTCACCCAGAGGCTGCCCCCCCCCCCTCCCCCGGGAGCTGGCGAGGGGATGCATTGCCAGGACAACCCACGCGGGCTCAAGGCGCTCCTGTGCGTGAGGTTTCGCATCGAAATTGAAAAGCCCATCGCCTCCAGCTCCGCTATGTTGTCTCACTCCACGCCGCGTCGGCCACCTCCACCTCAGGTGGTGCGAGGAGGCTCCGTCCTGACGACGAGCCGGTACACGGCCGCTGTATCAGACGCGTGGTGAGGAAGATCGGATTTATGGACGGCCCGACACCCGTGAGCCCAATTAAAGGGGGAGGGGTGCGATGACGTTGAAGAGTCGTGTGCACTGGCCACCTTCCCTTTCCCCGCGACAACAATGCTTGGCGGGTAGCGGTGTACACCCAACGAGTCCACCGTCACGCCATGGGTGGCGCATGTCCCCCACCGCCAAGGCGCCGTCGATCAGAAAGATGGCGAGAAAGATGGAGTCGTTGCCACGACCGGATGCTGCAAAACGAAGCCTACAAGGAGCACACCTATAATGGTTCTGGTGAGCGTGAGCGTCACGCAGACTGTTGCTCGGAAGCGAGTGGGCCACAAAAGGCTTTCATAGAGACGATGAGAGCCGCCTAGCACGTCATGTCGAATCTCGCGATGGGCGAGTGTGCGCCGCTCATGAACATGCTTCCTCTTGAGAGTTGTTGACCAGACCGAGCAACCTCGGGGGGGGGAGGGAGGGGAAGGAGGTGCCGTAGACGGCGTGGACAAGGAGCGCCCTTACCGCCGTCTCTCGTCGGGCTGCATCCGAGCCAAGCTGCGAGACGAGTTGCGATGCGTGACGCTGGGCGGGTCATGACGCAACCGATAGTGGCGGTGATGCCAAGGAAAGTTTAGTGAAGAGCGAGCGAGAGCTGATGAGGAACGCGCCACTGATCAGCGAATGGCACTACCGCAGCCACCTCCGTCTGTAAGCGTGATGCTGATTGCTGCTCGTTCAAGTGCTCCATCGCTGCACGCACCGCGTGTACTGCGGTGCCTTCATTATTTGGCTAGTAGTGCGTGGGCTAGGAAAGAATAAGAAAGCGGTGGCGGTGGTGATGGTTGTCGTAGTGGTGAGCCCACGCACATATACGCGGGTACTTCTCTGTAGAGCTGCAGACGGTGCTGCTTGCATGGTGGTGCATCGATAAAAGGCAGAGAGACGAGAGACAGTGGGGGGAACAGTCGCAGCCGCCGCAGCACCACCCGCTTGCCCCCCCCCCCCCAGCAGCGCGGCCTTTCGGCATTTGTTTGGTGGGGAGCTTCAGAGCCGCCTCAACCACTTAGTCGTCTCCACCGGCGCTACGCTCAGGTGGTGAGTTATTCATGACCTGGGCATTGCCCTGGCAGAGCAACGGCGTTGCTCTGTGTCTGTCTTTCGCTTACTCTCTCCCCTCCCCTGAGCTGGCAAGTAGCGTTATTCGCCATACATCACAGAGACATCGCACGCAGAGGAGTGCATGCGCGTGCCCGGCAGCGGCGAGAGGATACAGTTACATGAACGCCACCGACATCCACTAGGGGGAGGGGTGGAAGAGACCACTGCTTTCTGCTGTCCACACACACACACACACACACACACACACACAACAGGACCTTACACACCCCCACATCCCACCCTCCGTTTTTTTTTTTCTTATCCTTCCCTCTCTCACCACCTCCGACAAGGTGGACACGCGTGCACGGCGTGCTCACCACACGCTCTCCTCTTCGCTGCTACAACAAATGAAAATGTCGAAAGAAACGCGCGCGTGTGTGTGTGTGCGTGTGTGCCCAGTTGGCACAGCTGTTTGGGCAGTAAAAAAGAAACTGCACGAGCAGACACAAGACATATAAGGTATGTGACTGCCGCTGCTGTTGTCGCTGCTACACGCATGTTGTGCGTTACACGACGGGGGAGGGGGGTGGGGAGGAGGACTGCATGCGCATGTCTGCGTGATACAGGTCGTGCGTGAGCGGCGCAGAGGGTGTGTGGGGGCTGGGGAGAGGGAAGAATGATCAAACCTTGCCGCTGTATATGTCTCTGCCACGCACCGGTAGTGTTACACCTGCCTCCGCTGCTGCTGCTGCTGAGGGGGAGGGGGACGACGACGACAATTATTGTTTACCCCGACTCAACAACTCTCTACCCAGCGCAGCCCGCTTTACCGCTGACGTGTACAGCCGGGCAGCAACAGCGCTACATCTGCCCCTCCCTCGCGCACACACGCGGCGCTTCGGTTCATCACGGAGCCACCTCGAGTGTCGTGCCGCCTTTTTCTCGTTTTCTCAGAAACGCGCTGTGTAGCCGACATACGTGAAAGGCGTAATGGCGAGTAGCTCCTGCCGCACCGCCTCTGTGATGCCCTCGAGCTCATGAATGAAGCGACGCACCGTTTCTTCCGTGACATGCGCGTTGCCGCGCGTCAGGTCCTTGAGTGCCTCGTACGGCTTCGGGTAGCCCTCGCGGCGCAGCACAGTTTGAAGACCCTCCGCCACGACCGCCCAGTTGCTCTCTAGGTCGGCGGCGATGCAGTCCTTGTTAACAAGGAGCTTGTCGACGCCGCGACGCAGGGACGCAAACGAAATGAGGGCGTGGCTAAGCGGAACGCCAAGGTTGCGCAGCACGGTGCTGTCGGTGAGGTCGCGCTGCAGACGGGAGATGGGTAACTTTGCTGCAAGGAAGCCGAGGACGGCGTTACTCATACCCAGGTTACCTTCAGCGTTCTCGAAGTCGATCGGGTTCACCTTGTGCGGCATGGCGCTGCTGCCGACTTCACCCGCTTTTACTTTCTGGTTAAAGTAGCCAAGAGAAATATACTGCCACACGTCCTTGGCCAGGTCCATCAAAATCGTGTGCAGCCGCGCGCATGCATCGCAGATGGCGGCGAGGTTGTCGTAGTGCTCGATCTGCGTGGTGTAGCGCTGACGGCGAAGCCCAAGATACTTGCTCAGGAAGAGATCGCCAACGTCCAGCCAGTTCACCTCAGGATATGCGCAGAGGTGCGCGTTGAAGTTGCCAGTGGCACCACCGAACTTGCCGGTGCTTGGGATGCTCAGCAGCATCTTCCGCTGCTCTTCCAGCCGCTCGATCCACACCATGAACTCCTTCGCCAAGTTCGTTGGACTCGCCGGTTGGCCATGCGTCCGGGCCAGCATGGGGACATCCCACTCAGGTAGCTTGCTCTTGAGGAGTGCGATCAGCTGATCCAGCGCCGGGACGTAGTGGTGGTGCAGCGCGTCGCGCAGGAGCATCGGGATCGACGTGTTGTTGATGTCCTGCGACGTTAGCCCAAAGTGAATGAATTCCTTTGCGGCCTCGAGGCCGCAGGCGGACATCTTCTCCTTCAGGTAGTACTCCACGGCCTTGATGTCGTGGTTGGTGACGGCCTCAATATCCTTTATTCGCTTTGCATCCTCCACAGTGAAGTTCTCGAACGTGGTCGCTCGCAGTTGGCACAGCTGCGCATCCGTGACACCGCGCAGCTGCGTGATCGCTGGCACCTCCTTGCATAGCGCTTCAAAGTACAGCACCTCCACCTGCACCCGATACTTGAATAACGCGTACTCGGAAAAGTAGGCGCGCAGCGGGGCTGTGTCACGCTTGTAGCGACCATCGAGCGGGGAGAGCGAATAGAGGGGGTTGTCTTGGCTGATCTCCGCTGGGGCCTTGTGAGCTGTTGTGGTTGCAGCCCTCGCCACCTCATCGTGCGCTGAAGGCAGTGACATCACTCCAGTGTGTTCAACTATTCCTGGAAAAAATGGACCTGAGACGTAGCAGGGCGGAGGAGAAGGGGGCGGAGGAGAAGGGAGATTATGATGATGATGCTGCTTGGAATAGGTGCTTGATGGGCTGACGGAAGAGAAGCAGCACGAACCGCTACACCAGTCCACGTGGCCGCCAAGTCATGCGGTGCCTTCCCTTCCCCAGAGCGAGCACGGTGCCAGGGAGGTCATCGCCTGTGGAATGCGTGTTGCGACAGCGGTGCGTCGGACTCGGCTCGCCGGGCGCATGCCCTCCCCCCCTGCACACACACACACATATATACACGGTGAGTTCGCGATGCAGTGGACCCTGGGATACCACGCACAGAGAAGTGGGTGCGTGTGTCTCAACGCCAGAGAAGGACTGCGGTGCGTAGCCGACGAGAGGCGCAACAGACCTCGATGGAAAAGCATCACGTGCTTGAGAGAGCAAGGCAGGAAGGTGCGGGAGTTGCACGCAGTCAGGGGCGTGCGCAAGCTCCCTCCCCCTCTCCCCTCCCCCCTCCCCCCTGCGCACGCCTTCACGACGCTGTCACTCAATATACAGACCATCTGTGCCCTCGAGAAAGACATCTGCAGGCTGCACGCTCGCTCGCCACAGGAGTCCGTCGCGTGCGTGATCGCAGAAGTCTGGGGGCTCACAGTGCGGGGTAGTGGATCCCTGCAGGAGACTCTCTTTCGGGCGTGAAAGCAGCACGCGTACCACCGCCGCATCAATGCCACTCCAGTGCACGAGGGAGCTTCTACCATCGCCTCCGTCGCTGCCCCCGCCGTCCTCCTTGTCATCTTGCGCATGACGTGGCCTAGCGAACGAGGTGTGGCGCCGCAGTAGCAACGGAAGAACCCGCTTGTGTGCCAATGGTGCCGTCAGCGACACCTGCGTGGTCGAAACTCTGGTCTCGGATGACCGTATTTGACAACGTCGTACCCGCGCCCACCATTCTTCCTGCCGTCTCAGCAACACCCGCACGTATGAGGCCATGGCCACCGTGACGGTCACGGATGTGGTAGTCTGAGTGGATGCCTCTTGCCGTGACACCGCATTGCTGTATGACGTGGCGAGGGCGTCTAGCGCGGACCACAGCCGCAGGGACGGTGGCATCGACGCCGCACTCTTGTTCACGCGCTGTGCTACCGTAGTGGACGGCACGACGTTGCACGCGAGCTGCAGCCCGCCTGCATAACCAGCATCAGTCGATGCACGGCGCGTACCGCGTAGCGCATCGGAGGACAGTGGTGTTACCCATTGGTAGCCGTTCTCCACGTAGAGCGATCGAACTTCACGAAGTGGGTACGCGCGGGTGCTCGGGTGCACAGTGGCTGGCCAGCTGTGCCCCGTCGCCACGCTCAGCAACAGCCCCCATGTCATGGGGTAGGCATAAAGCCGCCGGCCATCCGGCTCGACACACCAGGGCTGAAATGTGGTATTGAAGGACCAGAAACACAAGCCATCCTCGCGGAGGCGGTGGGCGACGTGAAGCGTGCACAAGGTCGACACGGTGGCCGAGCTCGTGATGTGCGGGAGACACGTGTTGAGGTACACTTCTTCTGCAAGGCAGTGCAGATCGGTGGACGTGGCCACCGGCGTGGTGATGAAAAGCCGGCGGAAGACGCTCGCCAGCACTGGCGCGGCGCTCTTGCGCACGCGGGTCGCCCCCACCACGTACCAGTCCACCTGAAGCAAGGGCGGTGGGGTAGACGTGGAGTCGGCCGGGGGCGCCACGGTGTTCCACAAACGTGCCAGGGTGCCCTTTAGTGCCATGACGGCAGCCGTACAGGAGGCGGTGCTGTCGCTGCTTTCTCGAACGTTGGTGGTGGCCATCCACGTCATGTAATGTTGGTGTACCGCGTGAAGGAAGGCGGGCACGGCGCTATCCCACACGAGCTGGCGCAGCACCTCCGCAACGCCGTCCTCACGGTCGAGGTGGACCATGGCAGCGGAAGCGGTGCGCCCACACGCACGCAAAAAATGACTCGCACCTGTGACGGTGTCTGTCGCTTGCGGACAGGCATCAACGACACCTGTCGCAGCTGCGGCAGAGGAGGCTATCAGCGGTGACCACGTTTCATGCAGTGTTACCCGGCACGCGACCAACACGCACGACGTTGCGTCGGGGCTGAAAAGCAGCGGTGCCTCGCTGAGAGCTTCTAGGTCCGCTGCTGCAGGCGTCAACGTGAGCTTCTCAGCTACCCGGCAGTTACTGGCTTCCATCGTCGACACCGGCGGAGGGGTTGCCGAGAGCTGTGTAGCCACAGCGGCATCGTCCGATGAAGAGACGGCGGTTGTGACGACTACGGCGGCCTCGCCTTGTAACACCACTTGCACCATCTCCTGCACGGACGCCGATGACGACGGATGAGCAGACTTGCCACGCGCGGTCACTACTTCGACTCGCCCGATCGGTTTTGGCGTGAGCGAGACATTCACCATCCGGCGCGCACAGTCCAAGGCGGGGCTGTGCAGCACGGAGGATGTGTGACGATGAAGCTGTGGTGGGAACCGGGCAACGCTATTATACGGTAACGGCGCCGGCTGCATCTGACAGTCCTTCACATTGTTTACAGCGCCTCCAGACGCGCCTGTGTACAGGAGAGGCGTAGGTGGCATGTTAGGTGTACAATAGGCATTGCTGAGGGCAAGGGCGTCGCCGGCACAGGGCCCTTCGCGTGTCGCGCTCACCTCGGCGCGCGCTGGTGATCGGGAGCAGTCAAGCACACGAGAGCGTCGACGGTGAAGGTGCACAAATGCACGAGGCGTGTGCAGAAACAGCGATGGGAACGGGTAAGGCTGCTCCCCTGTCGGAACGTCTCCGCTGGCACAGAGGCTCAGTTGATCGGACTTGCCGTTTTCCATCGTCCCCGTGACAGTCGTGGTGGTGTGACACAGGCACGTCAGCGCGTAGCGCATGAGCATCGCCTCGACGACGCCCACAACCGCGTCGAGGAAGACAGTATCGATGTCCTCATCGCTTTCGTTCTCTGTGTAGACAGTGCTGTTGCCCACAGAGGTCATTGCCTTGCAAGGCACCTGCCGCCGCTCGGCGAACTCGCACAGTGCACGCGCCTCTTCCTCGGAGAGGTTGGAGAAGGGCATGATGACAGGCTCACATGCATACACCGAGCGTGAAGGAACGGGTGTGAGGTGAGGAGTGTTGGAGGACGCAACGTCTACGATGGGAACCTTTGAATATGCGTGGTGTTCCTGCCCCAGCAAGAGCCCTTCCCACGTGTGCTTGGTATGAAAGGTCGTCGTCATGAAGGATTTCAGAGGGAGCGAGAAGGAGGGGGAGAGGTGAAGAGTGGGCGGAGATGAACGGGCGACAGGCGAGCGGATCAGTGCCGTTAAACAGGCACACGCGTGCACACACCCTCATCTGCTCGAGAAACTGCTGGGATTCGATGCGGCTGACGTAGCGGTCAGGCAACTTCACCATTGCACTCCACAGCAGCAGCCGAGCAGAAAAGACGAGGCGGGTTGGAGGCGATGATGAGGTTCCACGCGTTGGGCACAGAAGAGAGAGGGAGTGAGGGAGAGGGGAGGGGAGGGACATGTGCGTGTACGTGCATTGCACCTTCCTTCCTTGCATCCCTTTCTCCCAAGTTCCATACCCACCCGGCTAGGAACGATCATCGCCTCTGCCCAGCAGTACCTTCATGAGTATCCTCATACTGGCTATCACCGGGTCACCGATGCGGCAGCAGGACGCTGGTCGCATCTGCCGCTGTGACCGTGTGCGTGTGTGTGTGTGTGTGATCGATGTGTATCATTGAAAGGAGAAAGAAAGAAACCAACCAAAAAAAAAATCGTTTAAAGAGAGGGGCTCACACAAGTCCAGATGCACGCGCTGATGCGTATCCGTTGTGCGTGCACATGGGAGGCCGTGCGTGTGCGTGCGTGAGGGTGGGGTGGGGTGGGGTGGGAACGGAAAGCGTTCAAGTGCGCATGGCGTGCATGCGTGCTGCCCAGCGAACTTATCCTCGCGCCTTTCGTATGCGTGCCCGTGTGCCCGAAAGGCGCGCCCCCAACACGCCACCGTCGCTGCCACAAGCGTACCAGCGAACAGGGCTGGACTTCATGGCGGCCCGCTCAAGAGACGGCGCGACGATACGAGCGGGGGTGAGGTGGAGGGCATCGACACCCCCCCGCGCATGGCAGCAGGTCGGTAAAGGGCATGCGGCTGCGAGAGCGGAGAGCTCATCAGCATCGGCATACCCCTACGTGCCGACAGCCGACATACATGGGTGCGGTGCCTCCGACCCCTTCGTCGGCCCCCAATCTCCTCGGGCACCGTGCTGCTCGGTCTAAACGACACGATGCTCGAGAGCACGTGCCGAGCACCACTTTTCCCCGCACCTTTCCCGAATCACACACGCGCTCGTCGTCCTGGCTTCTTAGCGGCGGCGGCGGCGGATCATCTTCTTCTTCTTCTTGGCCTGGAAGATGATGCCGTCGTGAACCTTCTCGAACCACTTCATCGCCTCCTCCTTGGTGACGTGGTGGGAGTGACCGACGCGGCTGCACTTGCGCTTGCGGTGCGCCACCCGCTCGCCACGGCGACCGAGGACGACGTAGAAGTCCATGCCGTAGATACCGGTAGAGGGGTCGTACTTGATGCCGAGATCGATGTGCTCATCGATGCCAAAGCCGAAGGAGCCGGTGTCCGAGAAGTTGTAGCTCTTGAGCTCGAACTCCTTCACCTTGAGGCCCTTCTCCAGCAGCTCCTCGGCTTTCTTGCCACGGACTGTGCAGTGCACGGCAATCTTCTCGTTACGACGGATGCCGAACGTGCGCACAGTCAGGCGAGCGCGGGAGAGCACCGGGGTCTGCTCGCACAGCTGCTCCAGCACCTTCGACGCACGCGTCAGGCGATCGCCACTCTCACCAACGCAAATGTTGATGCAGAGCTTCTTCACGACGATCTCCCGCATGGGGTTCGCAGCCTTGCTCTCGGCGACCATCGTGTTCCCAGGCGGTAGGGTGGGTGAGGGTATTAGAGAGAAAATAAGAAGTGAGACGGTTTCGACCTCTCTGATGGGCGGGGGGGGCGCCGGTGGGCGTACCACACACGTAAAGCGAAGGTGCGCGCGCGCGCGTGTGTATGTGTGTGTGAGAGAGAGAGAGAGAGAGAAAGAGAAAGAGAGAGAACGGAGGAGGTAAGGGCCCAGGGCGGGGGTGGCGGGGGGGGGGCGAACAGCGCACCAAAGCGGCCGTGGTGGTGGATGATCGTGAAGGACGCATCGTGAAAAGGCAGCAGCACAACTCGCTCCAGCGCTTGTGACTCTCTCTCTCTCCACGTTTCCCATGCATGACCAGACATTCTTGCACACCACTTTACCTGCTGGTTCACTACCACATCGTTGTGCACGTGCAGCTGTGAACAGCTGCGCATGAGGCTCCATTTTTGTAGGGTCTCCATTCTTCCGTGTCGTCCTCTGCTTCTGTGCTGCATCCTCTTGAGAGAAGCGGCGACACAGATGCGGTCTGTGTGAACGCGCGCGCGTGTGCGTATATATATATATATATATATAAGTGTGTATGTGTGTGTGAGCCATCCTGTGAGGGGAGGCATGGACGCACGCACTCTCACACAGACATGTAGACAGGGAAGCGAAGAGGCGCACATGGAAAGAGAGAGAGAGGCCACACAGTGAGGCCGTCGCCTCGCCGCCCCAAAGAACACCGAAACCCAACCAACAACGCAACGATCACACCGGAAAGGAGAGACGGAGACGCAGGCGGAGACCGGCCATCACACCATTCTTCGGGGATGGGGGAAGGGGTAGCGTTGGCAGGAGAAAGAGGGCAGCCACAGCCGAAAGTGGAGAAGCCAAGCACATAGACGCGCTACATTCCTAGGTATGCAGGATCACCAGAAGCAGTCGCGCGTGATGCTTCTCGCTCCAAGTGCACAGGCTCCTTCCTTCCCGCTAATCATGGTCTGGGAGGTGGGAGCACATCCAGTCTAGCCCTTCGTATACGCCGTCACCTGTATGAGCACAGCATCCTTGCACGTACCACTTGTGGCCGATAAGGTAGCGTCCCAGGCCGTTGTCGGAGAGGTCGCGAAAGCCCAGCCCTTCTACGAGCTCTGCAGGCGTCAGTCTATGTGGCAGGTCCTGCTTGTTGCACAGCACTAGCAGTGCTGCGCCGGCCAGAAGCGGATCTGACAACAGCGTCCGCAGCTCTTCACGCACCTCGCCGATCCGTGCACGGTCATTGCTGTCGACAACGAAGATCACGGCGTTGGCGCCTTCGTAGTACAGTTTCCACAGCGCGCGCAGCCGCTTCTGCCCGCCAACGTCCCACAAATGAAACGTCACGTTGCGGTAGTCCACCGTCTCCACGTGGAAGCCAATCGTCGGCACCGTCTCGCGCGCGGCGCCGAGCTTCAGCTTTTCGAGAATTGTTGTCTTGCCGGCTGCATCCAGACCCACCATGACAATGCTTGCTTTCTTGTTGCCAAAGAGGCCCTCGAACCAGTTGGAGAAGACGTTGCCCATTGTTCCGCAGGGGGGGGGGAGGGGAGCGGGGGGGGGGTGGTCGATGCTGATGACACCCACCCACCTACACACACACACACACACGCAGCCCAAAATGTAGAAACAGAAGTGGAGCAGGAGCGAGGTCTAAGAAGAGAGACAGTGGCGGTTGCGCGCACGCAGACGCATAGGGAGAGGGTGAGCGAGCGACAGAGAAAACCAGAGTCAAGACTGAGCGACCCGCCCACGCACCCACGCCCCTACACACACACACACACACACACACAGACACAGAGAACGGAAGATGGGAGAGGCGCGGGGACGCTGATGTGTGTACGTGTACGTATGTGTGTGTGTGGAAGGGAGAAGCGTTGAAGAATGAGAGGAGGCCCGCCAACTTCTTTGCCTCACTGTGTTTCCGAGAGACCCTAGTGCGTGCTGAGTTGCAGGTAGATGAGCTCGAATACCCGAAAAACCTATTCGCCCGCCCATCCACACTCC
Source organism: Leishmania tarentolae (assembly GCA_033953505.1). Classification (NCBI taxonomy): domain Eukaryota; phylum Euglenozoa; class Kinetoplastea; order Trypanosomatida; family Trypanosomatidae; genus Leishmania; species Leishmania tarentolae. Next base: position 162,006 of record CP119828.1, read on the forward strand.
CCCCACACACAATTGAAATAAACTGGCGAGAAGGACGAGCCGGTGCACAAGCAGGCACACAGCCACACAAAAGATTCGCGCACCCTCGTGCCGTAGTGACTCTGTGCCAAAGAAGCACACACCTTGCACGGCCAGAGAGAGAGAGAGAGGGAGCGAGGGGGGAGGAGGGTGAGAGTGAGGGTGAGGGGGAGGGATGGGACCACGAACCATTGCTGTAGAAGCGTGAGATCGCACGAGGCATGGGGAGGGGGATGAGTCTGTGTGCGTTTCAGTGTGGTGATAGGCCAGCGCTGCTGTCGAAGAGACTTCTCTTACACATTCGCACACGGGCACATCCCTGTGGGTCTCTCTCTCTCTCTCTCGCGCGCGCTCGTGTGTGTGTGTGTGTGTGTGAGGAGAGGAGAGGAAAAGCCACACTCTACGCTTCTTATACGTGGGCTTCTCTGCCCTCTTTTGCGTTAGCACACGTACGATTGATTACCCGGAGGCTCAGGCAGACTTCCGCACACCCACAGTCAGCACGTGATCGACATGCACAGCACCGAGTGATGCGCGCGCGTGTGTGTGTGTGTGGGTGTGGGTGGGTGTGCGGGCGCCGGTAGAGCACGCTTATGCGTGTGGATGGTCATTGCCAAGCAGCCAACCAACCCACGCAAAAAAAGAAAAAAATGGGAAAAAAGGGGGGGGCACACACGCGACCAACGCCCACGGACAACCGCGGCGGCACTGGGAGGGGGTGCGTGAGGCATAGAGAGAGAGAGACCCGCAGATCGGGCTTAGACCACTTATACGAACATGGGTGCCTGAACAGGAGGTGATGGAGCCAACTGGACAAGGAGGCCACCCAGACACATGCAACCATACCCCACACCTCCCCACGCCAGGAACACCACACACAATGAACAAAGCGCAGACGCACAACCAAGTAGCGGAGCAGGGCTGTGATGGACTGAGACTACCACTACCACCACCGTCACCACCACAGCAACAGCAGTGGCTGTGAAAGAGACGAGCCGCTTGTGTGCGTGGACACAGAGCGGCGACGTGGCACACGCATGTGCTAGGGTTTTTTTTTTTTATTGGCAGGAAACCCCGCTACGATCACCGACCCCCCTCCCCCCCGCTCGGTTTCTTCGCCGTTACTGCCTTCCTGCACATCCGTGCGCTAACGCGCAGCACACCCGGGGTCGTGCGGTGTCGGGTGAGTGAAGAGATGTACACGGAAACCTCGCCAGCTGCTCAGCTTTTCAGGCCTTTCGCATTCTCGAGCAGTATCGATCACCGAAGCCTACGCGGATGACTTCGTACGGCTGCCCTTCATGCTGGCCACATCCTTCCGCGCTACCTTGCTGACGCTGCTCACAACACGAGTGCCGCTCGAGCCGCCTAGCTTCCCCACCTTCTTCATCTTAGACGCACCACCAGCGGAGACCATCGTGCCGTTCTTCTTCCGCATCGTCTGCATGCTCGCGATCTTGTTCGCCGCCGCGCTGCCATTACGGGGGTGATGCTCGGCCTCTTCCTCTTCGTTGGCCATCGCGGCTGCTGCCGCTGCGAGCATGCGGCTGCTGGAACCGGCCATCGGCACAGACGACGAAGAGGCGCCGGCGGGGGCCGATGCTGTGCCCTTCAATGCCTTCGGCGCCACAGATCCTTTCTTCTTGGCGTTGATCTTCCGTTTCCCACGTACAGGGCGCGGCGCGGCATCTTCCATGCCAAACGTGTATTCCTCTGGGCCATCGTCGGCGCTGTCGTTGTCGACATCTTCTTCGCCGGCATCCTCCTCCGCACCGGCCGCCGCGGCCGCCGCTTCACTTTCCCGCTGCGCAAGCCGCTCCATGTCCGCCTTGGTCAGTGCGTGACCCGCCAACGGGGCGTCTGCGTCGATCGTCTCATACATCACGGTCATCGGATGCGGTGCGTCTGCGTCTGTTTTGCCGTACACGTTGGTCTTTGGTGGCGCCAGCTTCAGAGGCTTCGTGTAGTCGTAGTGGACATGGTTCAGCTCAGCGCGATAGTTGTTGTTTAGATTCTTGCGCGTGTTCGGCACACGCGAGTCCAGCTCCGGGTTGAGAAAGTGAAAACGCTTCTCCGGTTCCTGCGGCGGCACGGCGCTAATGCCACCCTTGACAGTGAGCTCGAGTTTCTTGTTCAGCTGGCGAATGCGCTTCACTGTGTTTGTCGCTTCCGCTTGCGCCCGCTGGCGCCGATGCATCTTCTTCCATTTTGAACGGCTGGACTTGGCCATGGCTGCTGCTGAGAGAAGAGGGTGACTGTGTTGCTGCTGCCGCCGCTTGCTGTACCTGTGTGTGTGTGTGTGTGTGTGTGTGTGTGAGCTACACAGCTGTCACTGGCAGAGGTGTGACTGAGTTAACTGTGTAAGGCTAGCGAAGGGCGGTAAGGGTCGCATGCGGTGCGGCGTGGCAGAGAGACGTGGACGAGTACAGAGGCCGAGGGATAAGGGGAGTAGTTGACATGAACAAGAAGACGGAGGACCCCAAGCACCCGGGTACCCACTCCTCTAAGCATCTCGTGCTTGACAAGCTCCCATCGCGTGGAGGGTAGGGAGAAGAGAAGGGGTGGGGGTGATGCCTCTGCACGTCTCATGTGTATGCCACCCCACTTCACATCGATAGGGGGCACACACAGACGCACAGCGCGAGAGGGCCAGAGGCCGATGACGCTTGACTGTGCTTAAAATCATGCGGATATCACACCTGCGCACGCCATGTGCGCTGTGTATGTCCCTGCCAACATCTCTATGCGCATTGCTTACGCGAATTCTTTCACACCTACTGTGACGCGTCGAGGCGACGCCTGCTTCGAGCGCCGCTGTGCTGCACTGGCGTCTCTGCCGAGCATCTCTTCATACATTGCTCTTCCGCAATGCTCCTGCTCACACCTGCGCACTGTCCATCCGCAAACGTTGCGTGACGGCGCGGTGGCGCCATTATCTGTGCCCGCGCCACACTTGATCGGCCTCCCCAACACCTTCAACTGCTTCGGTCTCCCCCCCCCTCCCCCCCCGCGACGCCACTGTCTCTGGCACCCCTCCGAGACTCCTTCACTTGCGCGGCATTCGAAGGCAATCGGTTGCTGCCGTTTCTGGTAGAGGGAGATTAGACAACCATGATACTGCCCGCGTTGATGCGGAGAGCGCTACTGAGAGGCGGCGTAATTGCCATCATCACGACTGCTTGATTGGTGATGTGAGACAGGACGTCGGTGACCACCACGAGCCGATGGAGACTGCTGCTGTTTCTGCTGAGGTGGTGGATCTCTGACATTGACCTCGACACCACCATTGCTGTTGTTGTTCACCGGCGACTCTGTCACTATGGCGGCGGTGGGATTCTGATGGGTCGTCATAGATGGCATCGCGATCGTATCAGGTGGCTGCGGGGGCAGCTCAGCACCACGGGCAGCGGTCCTCGCCATGCTGGGTTGGTGTTTACCGCCTACACCAAACACAACGCTTGGATATCCGACAGACGCTATGTATGGGAAAGCCTGCTGCTGCTGTTGCTGTTGCGGTGCACTGGCACTCGTGCCGGTAGGGCTGGAGGTCCCATCGCTGCGGTGACTGCTGCCTCCGTCTTGATCTGAAGGGGCGATGGGAGTGACGTCGACAAGGCCGTTACTGTTCTGCGTCGTGTAATACTGCTGCTGCGGCTGTTGCTGCTGCTGACAAAGGTGCTTCTGCAGGCCATAGTACAGTGCTGGGAAGGGGTGGCTCGATGACAGCGACGAGGATCCGGGCGTAGCTACAAAGTGACCGCCGGTGCAATGGAGAATCGGTTGCTGCGGCTGCTGGCCGTAGTAGCCAGCCGATGCCGCGGCCACGCCTGTTCCTGCTGCTTCATACTGCTGTTGCCGTTGTTGCTGCTGGGCGAAAGCTTGATAGTAGAAGGCGGCAGCCGCCGCTGCATGCTCTTGCTGCTGTCGGTACTGCTGCTGCTGGTGCTGGTAAACGCCTGCAGCTCGGTTCATCTGCTGCGGGCTGCCGTAGGATACCTGCTGCTGCTGCTGCGAGACAGTGTAGCCGAGAATACCGGCATATGCCATGTTTGGCGTGTAGCCGTCGCACAGTCCATCCGCGCCGTGCTCACCAGCGCCAACATCACCTTTTGCAGTGGGCTGTGCATCACGCGGCGCCATCTGCTGCTGGCAGTGCTGTGGCACAACTGTGCTCGCGCCCCCACGGCCACCGTACTGGTCGACGTGACTGCTATGGCCCACAGCGTTCTCGCTGCAGTACTCGCGCTCATCAGTTTCGCCGTCATCATCTTCGTCGCCCCTCACAGGCGTGAGTGTGGCATCCACGCGTTCGAGAGGACTGCTGCCACCGTACGTCGTCGTCGTTGTGGCTGTGCGGCTCGTCCATGTTCCCTCCGGACTCTCTTCATAGAGAAGCGAAGATAGAGGATTCACTGACGTGGATGTTGCCACGGCTACGGCAGCCATGCCGCCGCTGTCGACGTCGTCGTCGTCCTCATCAGGGTAGCTGTGCACCGCCACCATCCCTGCCGCCGTGGGCGTCGTGATAGCGTGACTGGAGGACCCTTCAAAGCCCTCCTCCCGTGAGTCTACATACGACAGCTGCAGTGGCGGACGCCGGCGCGCACGATTCCGTGCTGCTGCATTGGCACCGGATTCGCTGCCAGGATGGCTTCTACTGCCACTGCTAGCAGCGCGCATGGCCTTCAATTCCTGTATCGTCGCAGAGGCCTTCGCGGCGGTGGCGGCGATGCCGATACTGCTTCCATGCGTTGAATGAGGGGCAACGCTGTGGTCCTGCTCACCGAAATTGCCACCGCCCTGGTACGTCGCGGGGCCCACCGCATTTGCTTCACCGGGGCTAGTCTGCTGCTGCCGCTGCTGGTAAGTGTGCCCTGACGCGTTAGACGAGATCACCATGTTCTGCACGTGAGGGAGCGGGGAAGCAGCGTAGTGCGGCGCCACCCCCGCCCCACCGCCGCGCCTTTGTTCGACGCGAGTACCGCCGTACACGTTCATTGGCGGCATCGGCATCATTGCCGCTGTGTTGCTTCCCCCCATGCTCTGCTGTTGCTGTTGCTCAGAACCGTACACCGTTGCGTTGCCGTTCATCAACATCATCATTGCGTGCGGTTGCCTGGGCACAGACTGCTGGTGTTGTTGTTGTTGTTGCTGCTGCTGCTGCTGCACGAACATCATGTGATGGTTGTTCCTCATGCTTTCTTGAAAGGCGGGTATCTGGGTACTCATGCAGTGATGAGGGTGACCCCCCACGTCTGCAGTGCCGCCGTTCCTGTAGTTTTGCGCGAGCGCCGTTGCGGCGGAGATTTCAGCACTTGGTGCGGCAGCGACGGCTTGCTGCATGAGCGCCTGATGCACCGCCTGGCAGTCCGCGTCTGCTGACATGGGCGACAGACACTGAAGAACGTATTGAAGACTACAGCTGCCGTAGTACTGCGGTGACTGCCGCGCCGCTCCCCACTCCGCGAACCACCAGCACAGCCACTGAAAGTCGCGCATGTGCGTCATGCGCGCGGTCAAGTCGTACTCCGGGTCGAAGGGTGATGTCATGTGGAAGTGCTGACCGCGGCGGGAGCAGAGGAGGGGCTTGGCCACCACGTCGGAGCGGCCGTCCACGGTGAAGCGGATGCCGCTGGCTTCGTAATCGAAGGCGCAACCGTAGTAGTGGCAGAAGTCTAGGAACAAGTCCGACACCTTCACCTGCCGGCGCAGAAAGTCTTCAGCGAACGCGTCAAAGGCGCTGTCTTCGTCGGCGTCGTCATGCTGCTCGGAGGCCCCCGTCGACGTTGAAGCTGCTGCTGCTGCTGCTGCCTCTGCCACTCGACTTGAGTGGGTGCCCGCTGCGTCCTGGCTGTTGGCCGAGTCGCCCTTGCCGTCCGCAGAGGCCGTCGCTACGCTCGCCGTCTCCGTCTCCGCTGATAGCGATGCTGACTGAGTAGGATCCTGGCCGGCTTTCTCAGGGTTCCCCTTCTTTACGCGGCCAGTCGCGGCGGCGACTAATTCCTTCGGCGTCTCCGTGCCTTCCGCTACCCCCGCCACCGCTGCGTCGGCACGTGTTTCCTGGCTGAAGGCCTCTGACGCCGCTGCCGAACGCGTAGCGCTCGTGTCTTCCTCCACTTTCTCGCCACACCCCACCGCTTCGTCGGCGCCGGGGGAATCCATGTGTGATCCCTCGCTCACCACGCGTTCATGCGGCTGAGGTTCTACCGTCTTGAGTAGGTAGTGGTGCGGCGGTGGCGCGAGGCGGCCAGGCGCGGCGTCCACCGCGGGCGCGTGCCCCTCACCAGTACTAGGTGTAACGATGGCCCCACCGAGGTCTGCAGTCCCCGTAAGGCCAGGCGATTGCTGTGAGCGCATCGGGGACGAGGTGTTCGCCCTGATGCTGTTACTCGCACTCGCGGCCACTGCGCCGCCGGAGGCGCCCCCGGCAGACTCAGACGAGGAGGCTTGCGACTGTGGCGTGTGCCCTGTTCCACCGTCCTCTGCAGGGATCTCGCCAGTCGTCGGCTGTGGTGCCGGTGCCACTGTTGCTGCCGTGGATGTTGCGGCCGCCGTCGTGACAGCTGCCGGATCACCGACAAAGCCCAATATCGCTTGGCGAATCGCGTGCAGGTGCGCCTTGTCGTTGCTTGCGTAGGCCGCCTTGATGGTGGCGCACGCCCCGGCTGCCGAGGATGACGCTCGCCTAAGTGTTGAGACCGCCTTCTGGGTACTTCCGCTGCTGCTATAGAGTTCAGCAACATCGCCGGCGCCTGCGGCGTCTAGCGACGCACTCCTCCGTGCCTCTGCCTCCTCTACTATCTGCGCGTGACGCTGCTCCACTCGCACCAGATACTCGCCTAGCATGTATTCCAGCAGCCCAAGAGTGAGGGGAGCGGAGCCTGTCGTCGGAGAGGCGCGTTGGTACGCGGCGGCGAGGTGAGGGGTGGCAGCGTTGTGGTCCCCGATCCCGCCGCGGTGCAAGACTTCTGCTGCTGCGCGCTCTTTCTGCTGGTGCTGCTTCGCTCCGGCACCCGTTCCGGTTTCACGGCTTTGTACCTTCGCTGATGACGACACGGCGTTCCGCTCGCGCAGGAGGACGACGATGCGCTTGCGGCATTCGTTGTAGAAGTGAAGCACCATGAGGTAGATGGAAAAGGATGTTACCCCGCCAGGCGAATTCTCGCCGGCACCGAGGCTGCGCACGCAGTACTTGAGAAACAGAATGAGGGGGCGCGCGTGTGGGAACACCTCCAGCAGCGATCGTGTCAGCTGCATTGATCGCCAGTGCTCGCCGCCAGCAAAGGTGATGTCCACCTTCGTGCCGCTTGCCTTCTCCGTCAGCTTAATGACCGGCACACGAGTTGCCGTGATCGCCTGCACCAAGAACAGTGGCCCTTCTTGAACAGGGACGTAGGTGAGGTGGCCCGCGTCGTGGCCACGGCCCCCCGCCGTAGCACCGGGAGCGATTGGGTTCTGCGTCACTGTGCCCTGGGTCGCTGGCGGGGCTGCCGGGGCCTGCACAGCAGCGGCCTTCTCTCCGGATGCCGCCAATGTTGGCGACACCGACGGCGGCTGAGCTGCCGCGGCCTCATCGGCGGTCACGGTGCCTGTACCCGCGTGCGCCGCTTCCTCCTCGGTTTCTGCAGCGTTTCCACCGCCACTGGCAGCACAGCCGTCCAGCTCCACGGCACCACCGTCTGCCAGCATCACTTGCCCATTCGGGTGTTTCACCTCATGGGCCGGCTTTTCTGCGTCGGCGTCTGCGGCCTTGTCTCTCGGCAGCGCCTGCGCGTGAGCTACAATGTTGTCCTCGCTGATGTGCACATCGGGTGTCATGGAGGGGGGCGGTGAGCGCGCGCCGTCCTTTGGCTCGGTGCACCCACTCGCCGCGGAAGAGTCGCACGAGGGCGACGAGGCGGTGGGGCCACACATACGCGCCGTTGTTGTTTGGCGTGCGAGGCCACCGCCGTTACTGCGGACACCGCCAACACCTAGACTGCTTGTGGCTGCGGCCGGTGGTGCGACGGGTGGCCGGCCACCACCCATCGTGGGTGCGAAGAGCGTCGACAGGTCCACGGAGGTGCTGAAGCTGTAGTCTTTTTCAATCTGACCACGAAATACCTCCTCCGCCTGCTCCACATCGCCAACAGTGCCGTAGACTTCCGTGTCTTCCGCCACCGCCATGTCGGGGTCGTGCAGGCGACTCGCGCAGGCGCCGTCCACGTGATCCACACCACTCGTTGTGCAGGTCGACATGGCACCTGCGCCAGGGACAGGGCGGGAACCGGAGCCGAGGCGAACTAATTCATCATCGCCAACGGTGGCGCTCGCGGTCAGAAACACTTTGCGCGTGTCGAGGGGGAAGGCGGCAGAGGAGAATGACGCCGTGCTCGAGTCGGCCGACAGTGACGGGGAGCTGAAACTTCGCTGAAGCACGCTTGTCGCCGTGCCGTCTTGAAGTGCACAGGAAGAGCGCTGTGAGGGACCTGGCTCCCAGTAATTCAGTGCGGCACGGGCTGACTCATCCACCGTGTCCACTCCCGGCATCTCCGCGGCCGCGGTGGAACCAAGGAGACCCTTCGTGATACTGCCAGCGCGCACCACGCGCTTCGGCGAGAGGCCGCTCACCCCTTCACTTTCTCTGTTATTCTCCTCAGACCCGCTGCCGGTGTCGTCGGCGTTGCTGTCGGAGTCTCGCCAGCTGGCCGCTTCGCCAACTTCTATAGCGCTGCTGTAGCTCTCTGTGGACCGGTGACGGTCGCCGTCAGGTGTTGCGGTAACTGTAGCCGCCGCCGCCAGCGCCACGTGCTTTGCTCGCTCCTTGGACTCCTCCATTAGATGCCGGCGGCGGTGCTGCGCCTCCGCTTCGATGAGCTCTTGCAGACGAAGCGCTTCGTTCTTGCTGTCCTCGTCTAACGCCACGAGGGCGTTCGACAGCTGCTGCAGCGCTTCCAGTGGCGGGATTGGTTGATACCCAACAACGAGGAGGTCCACGTCACTCGATGAAAGTGCCAGACCGGTCGTAATGGAGCCGTGCACGCGAATCTCTGCGTGGTGGTTGAGGTGCTTGCGCAGCACGGCCTCGATGATCCAGCAGAGTTGCTCACGGTTTGCTTCGTCCTCCGGCTTCAGCGTTAGGCATGTCGCTACAAACGTCGGCAATACCGTGATAAAGTCATAGTACGGGATCGGTGGCGGCCTCGCCATCGTGTGCTGCTGCTGCTGCTGCTGCTGTGGTGGTGGTGGCTGATGGGAGAACATTGGCTGTTGACCTGCGCCTCCGCCGCCAACGCTGAGTGCGTTGCGGTGCATCGGCATCATGCCCATACCAGTGCTCCCTATGTGACCGGCGCCTGGCTGGTTTAAACTCATCATATTTCCGTACGAAGAGTTTATGTAGTTGACTGGTTGGCTCCTCAGCATCGCTTTCTGTTGCGCGTGACTGTGCCGGCTGCCGCTGCGACGGCTATTCCCCGGACTGTGTGCACAGTCACTCGCACCGCCCTTGTGCTTCGCGTTGGCCGCACTGCCATGGTTGGTGCCACACACGTTGCCCCGGCTCATGGCAGCCGAGGACCCATCCTGTGAACAAGATGACATGTGTGGCGAGGTGGCGACGGAGATGTGCTCCTGCGCTGCCCCAGGGGATATGGAAAACTGTGATTCTATGTCTTCGTGATGGGTCGTGCTCATGCGGCCACTGCCAGCGTCGTCGAGGCTCAGGCTCCCGAGAGAGATGGTCTGATGGTGGTGTTGATGCGGGCGTTGCGGGAACTGCCCAGAGATGGATGAGGGATGCACCAGCGACGGTGTGGGGTGGTGGTGATGGTGGTGGTGGTGGGCCATGCCAGACGCCATGTTCAGCATTGGGCTGCTGGTGTACCCCACACCCGTTGCTGTGGCGTTGCTAGTGGCGTCTGTTGCCGCCACCGAGGGCGTTGCTGATGGGTCGGCATTCATTGTTGTCGAAACACCGACGCGGATACCCGCCAGATGGCTGCTCTGCAGCGGCAACAATGCGGACGGGGATGCACGCCCTGCCGCTGCCGACACGGACGACGGGGATGCACGCCCTGTCGCTGCCGACACGGACGACGGGGCTGCTGACTGTGAAAGCTGACCAGCTATACTCTGACTAGCCGCCGCCGCCGCTGCTGCTGCTGCTCCCCGACCTCGGTAAAGACCGGGCGCACGATGCGGAGGTGGAGCTGCGCCTCCACCGCTCGCGCTCATGGCTATGTTGGCGGTGCCGAGCATGGTTGCCGCAGCTCCCGCCACGGATGTGTTGACTGTGCCGGCAGCCTGCAGAGCTTTGACGTGGGTGCTACTGCTGTTGGGGCTGGTGGACGCTGCTGCGCTGCTGAGATCTACCCCGGATGTGGAAGACTGCGCATTGGAACGTTGCTGGGGCTGCTGTGGAGTAGCCATGGGGGAGCCATTGTAGTGACCACACATTACTATCTGCTGCTGCTGCTGCTGCTGCTGTGAAAGCAGCGAAGGTACGTAGTACTGTTGCTGCTGGTACCCATAGCCGTTCATGTCTCCGATGTTCCCACCACCTCCACCGGCCTTCACCATCTCGGCTGGGAATAGCTGCCCAGCACCGTTGCTCATGCAAGGCATCGTGCTCAAAAACTGCCCCGCGTGGCTCGTCGACAATGACGCTTCTGCAAAAGAAATCGGCACCCCACCCTTCCAATTATTGCTAACCACCTCCGTGTCCCCGGCGACGTCGACTACCCCCCCGCCTGCCACTGCTGTGGATGTTACCAGAGGCGTTGTGAGAGAGGGGTGCCAGCCACGACGGCGGCTCACGCTACTTGTGTTCGGCGCCACTGCTGTCTTCGTTGGAGTCGACCCCGTGCGCGAGGATGATGATTGTGCACCAAAGCCAATTCTAGCGGACGTTGTGCCAGTGGTTTCGGCCGCCGAGCTGCCTTTCGGGTGTGTCGCCACGACCTCACTTCGCTCCGTTGCCACGTCGACCTTCACCTCGGGGTCCTGCTGACCTTTCATGTCAGCTTCTGCCGTTGCCGCCGCCGCCGCCGCCGCTGCTGCTGCCGCTGCCGCCGCCGCACGTATTTTTTGCTTCCGCTTTGCCGAGCGGGAGGTCTTCGGTGGCGGCTCTGCTTCTTGCCCCTCCGCGGAGTCATGCTCTCCGGGTGTGGCCGTAACCGATGAATTAACCGCTGGGAAGTCTCCCGCCCGCCCATGCTGGTCCTCCTCGCACGCAGTGGGCGGTGGGGGGGCCGTCACAAGGGATGTACCTGACCCCACCGCAGCAGCCACTGCTGGTGCCGATTCGGCGGATGACGGTGCAGCGGATACGGAGCCGCCGCCATCTTGTCGGGTGGGAGACGGCAAAGCCTTCCCCTCACTCACCGGAAAGCGCGACGAGGCATCGAGAGACTCCGACGCGACTGCACTCACGCTCGGACGCAGTGGCGGTGGCGATGAGAATGACGCAGTGGTCACCGCCGCTTCTCTTGCAACGCTGGCAGAGATGGCCGAGGGTGTCGGGGTCGCACCAGACACCGTGGTGCCCGAGCTCATTGCGGTCTCGGTGTGGTCGGCGCCGCCACCATCACCGGTGCTCCCATGCTGATGCGTCGAATCCTCACGTACATGCGGTGGCCGATAGAGATTTCGTGGAGATGCTGCGGTAGTTGTCAGGGACGCGGACTGCCGCGTAGGTGACGCAGAAGCAGTAGACAGAGAGAGGGCAGTGCTGCTGGTAGCACTGACACAGCCACCGGTGCTTCGCTTAACGCTGTTGGCATCAGCTGACGGATGACTTCGTGTGTGCTGCGTTTTCGACGGTTGCGAAGCGCAAGCGCGCCCAGAAGCGGGGGTTCCTACCACCGATGTGGCGGCGGCCTTTTGCCCATCCGGTGACGTCGGGAAAGGCTTCAGACGGTCTAGCAGTGACGCGCCCACTAAAAGCGCTGGCACCGACGTGACAGGGGCGCTGTTCGCTATCGAGTGCGGCGTTGACGATGCAGGGAAGATGGCGCTGCTCCTCAGTGCTGCAAAGCGGCTGCACACAGGCACCGCCTGCGGTGCCGCCGCCGCACCTGTCTGCACGGGGTAGATCGCATGCGGCTCGGATATGGATGAGGGCGCTTCTGTTGCCGTGGCAGGAGAGGGTAACGTCGACCAAGAGGCCACTGATGGCTGTGGAGACAGTGGCGAGGTCCTGCTGGAGCTCATTAGTGATGTGGGCCAACACAGGCGGGGAAGAGGTAGTAATCTCGTGGGCGTGACGTAAATGAAACAACAGTTCAAAGACTGGTCACCTAGAGAGACGTGCCACCCACACCCACACCCACACACGCACACCTACACAGCAGTGAGACGCGGTGCACCGCCGAAAGCCCGAAGCACACAAGAACAACAACAACAACAAAAAAATGGAGATGGTCCACGTAGAACCAGCAGATACGTCTGTCGCGTGGTTGAAGACACACACACACACACACACACACACACAGGCACACCTACAAAGAAAAAAGGCACATGCGCGTGCACCCACGGACCAACACGCACACACACACACACACAGACGCACGCGATGGGCACCAATGGAGGGGCTGGCCGCGATGCACACCCAAGCACGAAGGGAGATGTATGAACGAGGGTGAGGCGGCACCCGTTTCTCGTTATCGTGTTCCTTCCCTCTGGGATGTGTGTCTGAGCTGCCCTCGTCCTTCCTCTCTTGCGCTGCTTGCAGAGGACTACGCGCGTGCGGTGCCTTTCCACGCTGGCAATCCTTCGTCAATGGATGCGGCTTCCCGGTGCTAGAAAGCAGCGTTCACCCGTGTGTCTGTATCTGTGTGTGCGTTGCTCCGTGTTGCGCGCTCTCGACTCGGAGAATGCCTTTCTCGCCCCTCTCCTTACCTTCTCTGTGCTTGCGTAAGGACAAGAACGGCAACAACCGGCACGCACACACACACACACGAAGAGAGAGACAGCGAGAAACCAATCACAACCGTAAAAGACCAACACAGCAAAGAAAATATTATATATATATGTATATAATGTGTGTATAGTTGTATTCTGTGCCCAGTGCTGCGTGCCGCGAACGTGCCCCGAGCGATGCAGCCGTCAAGAACGTGCACACCCCTTCACACACTCGAAAACGCAGGCGCACGCACAGAGTAAGGGGAGAGAGGGAGAGAATTCGTAGATGGCCTGAGCTGGTGTGTGGGAGCGAGAAAACAGAGACGGTGGTACTGCCGTTGTGCGTGTGGGAGACAAGAGGCGATGGCAAGGGCAAGTGACCGTGATGGTGGTCGTCAGAATGAGGAGAGGAGACAGGACTTCAGGGGGTACGCGGGATGCGAGAGGATGCTCCTTCGCTCGGTTCCTGTGTAGGTGCGCGTTACGACAAATACTGCGAAAGCTAAGAGAGAGAGAGAGAGCGGGCGGAGAATAATATGAATGAAAAAAAAAACATCTCCTGCTCAGCAGACATGCGATATGCGAGAATGTCGAGGAGACGCGCTGCCGTCGCGCCTACATGTCACGGCGGTGGTGAGTGACACAACTTGGCCAGCAAGTGTGTGCATTTTTGCGCCACCCCCTCCTCTCCTCTTCGCGCACTCGCACAGTCACGTTCTGACGGGAAACCTTGGTAGTCCCATGGCTTCTGTACACCATCGTGTCTGCGTGCAGATGCTCGCGGATTTGGTTCCTACAAGCTAAAGGCGATCGATACAGATCGTTTGCATGCGCCTTTGTGTAAGCGTTGTTCATGTACGTCTCTCTGAGACGCCAACAGTCACCGGTTATGTGCTTATCAAATGTATGGGAACATGCATTAGTCTCCACTTGCCTCCTTCTCTCCTGACGCAGCGCCTTTACTACTACATTGTTCAACAGCGCGACGCCTGTCCTGCTGTGCGCGTCGTTGTGGAGAGCGCAATAACTAATGCTATCAAATAAAAGGGAAATATGGAAGCAAGAGACCCCCCAAAAAAAAAATGTGAGAGAGGAACGGATGCTTAACCAGTGTCAAGTCTGAAAAAAAAAATGTGTCTTACGAACAATGCGAGTGTACAAGAGATATTCCTGCTCACCCATTTAATGAAGCGCGAACGCGCGAACGACAACAACACATAATTCGTAGATGTATGCTTATATATATATGTGTGTGTATATATGTATATCTATAGATATATCTATACATACATACACACATACACACATATATATATATATTTATATATACATATACATACACATCTGCATCTGTGAGCAGTGCCTACTTCTCGCTGTGCCCACGTTTTTTTTTTGTTTTCAGAGAGCGAGCGAGGCAAACCTGTACACGCACGTAAACAGACAATTTACAATGTCAGCAACAAAGAGAGTGAAGCGGGGGGGGGGGCAGAGACCGAGACCGAGCACGAAGGTCGGTGGAAGCACGCGATCTACTTCGACAAATACGCTCTCCAGCTCGGCCTGGCCTGTAGACTTTCTGTGGCGCTGCACGACCATCTCACGAGCGGCATTCCTACCCTAGCGTTAGCGCTTCCCCCCCCCCCCCATCTGGGGATGCCAACGTGTTCTGGTTGCGAGCGATGCTGCTTTTTTTTTTTTGCCGCCACCCTTCTCTTAAACAGTTTACCATCGGCGTAGGCGCCCGGATGGCCCTGCTTCGTATGCGCCCAGAGGGGCTCCTTGCCCTGTTAATTGGGCAAACAAGAAGAAGGAGGGAAAGGGGAGGGGAGGGGAGGGGGGCGGGGGGGGGTGCGAGGTCGAAACACGTATGGCGACTCCAATTCTGCAGAGATGTTAGATGGGTGGATAGGGAAACATGAGTGCATAAGTAGAACGGTGCAGGATGGGTGGAGGCGCATGGGCCTCTTTCCAATGGAGGGGGGGGGAGGGGAGTAGGACTCCTCCGTCAACGTCACACGGTCGTTGTGGACTTCCCCGCCACCTTTTCGTGCTGGTCACTTAAAACTAAAGTCTCCCCCCTCCCCCTCCCTCCACACACACACACACACGCGAGGGAGAGAATGGAGAGGAGGGGAGGGGGCCACAGAACCGCCCACGAAACGCATACGAGGCAATGAAAAAGGAAGACATACACGCACACGAAAAAAAAAGACTATTACATGGAGATCGAAGGATGGCCTCCCCCCCACGCCACCGACAAGGACATGTGTTTGCGGGCGTGCTGGCTCATCTCTCTCTCCCTGTGTGTGTGTGTGTGTTGGGGGTAAGGTGAGGTGAGGTGGGGGGGGGGGGGGGGAGGCCCCCTCCTCCTTCCTCCTCCCCGTTCCCCGCGTTCCCCCCATCAAACAAAACAACAAC
The DNA here is from genome assembly GCA_033953505.1 of Leishmania tarentolae. Lineage (NCBI taxonomy): Eukaryota > Euglenozoa > Kinetoplastea > Trypanosomatida > Trypanosomatidae > Leishmania > Leishmania tarentolae. The sequence goes on from CP119828.1 coordinate 177,324, forward strand.
AAGATACTAAGTACGTTCCTAAGTAGTGGAGTGCCCCTTCCCTCAGCTCTCCGTCTCCGCTCGATGGAGGACACCGCACAGGCACACCTCCCTCGATCGTGAGACGTGTTGTAGGGCGTGAACTGGCGCCCCGTTTCTGCGGAGTCCGACATGCAGCCAAAGTATGTGCGCATAACAGACCCCTCCTTTTTTTTTATACACACGAGCCGCGTGCGCACACAAGCGCGCACACACACACGCAAAAAAAAAAAAAGAGAATGAACAGATTTGTTACATCATTCACGAGAACGGAAGGGGTGGAACTGTGCATGACTCAGCAAAACAAGCAACGCTTTCCGCCTCCCTTCTCCCTCTTCGTGTCGCTGCCTCTCTCTCACTCTCGCTCTTCCTCGTCTTTTCTGTCGCGCGGCGGCGTGACTGAGGGTGTCGACACTTATCCCATGTGCCTAGACACTGTGGCACAGAAACGCGCGCACCAGCGAGGTCCCCGATCGCGTACGCGTTCACACTTTCGGCGCTATACTTTACTTTGCATGCTCCCCCCCGAGGTTGGTGAGGCCGGTTCATAGCATCGCATCGTGCATCTTGCGAGAAATCTTGACTTGCGACTTAGCAAGCGCGAGCAGTCGCAGCACACGACGCGACTTAATATGAATCCATACCTCATGCACGAAAATGCACAGGGAAACCACAAAGCCAATGGGGAGGGCGACATTCGTGTACAGGTAGGCCACCTGAAAGCGACGCTGGCCAAGCAGCGTGAAGAGAAGCGCGACTTGGTTCTCCATCGACCACCTTGCCAACGACCCCGGTGAGGAGACGCTGGCGTCGCCACCAACGCAGAGTGGTGGGATGACCCAGAGCGCGTTCCGTAGGCTTAGCTGCCACGTGGTGCAGCCGTACACCACGAAGGATGGTGATACGGGCATCGTGGCGCGCGCCGTGTCGGTGGCGTACATGGCCGCCGTTGCTGCCTCCCGGATGATGCAGCGCCACGACCAAGTGAAATACATGAGTGACAGCAGCGCCTGAGAAAACAAGAATAGCATGAGTAAGTACGTCCAGGCGAGCACGCGCTCCAGGCTGCAATGCCTGCCGGTGCACCACGACCACAACTGCCGCTCTGCCGGCGCGGCAACGCGTGTGCGCTGCCGCGATGTCGGTTCTCCCCGCCGCTGTTGCGCAAGGCTACACGAGCGTCGCAGCCGCATCAGAAAGCCCGAGGTAGGAAGCGCACGACTGGCGTACTCTTTCCAGGAGCTCCACATGGCCAACACGCACATCACCACGAGGGTGCGTTGCAGTCGCTGAACGACGATCCACAGCGACGAGGAAGCAGGATGGCTGGATGTAGCACGACAGCTGGGGCGGCTTCTGCCGGCGGGAGAGGGGCTCAACATCGTCGTGGGAAAGATCCTTGACAATGCCTGGCGTGGATACAGCAGGAGATCGCACGCGCTGCGGTTTACATCCGCCGCTGCGGCAGGGGTGGTGGCTAGCAGAGACATTGTCTTCAAGTTGTCGAACGCGGTGGCAGCGGTGACGTTCACCACCTCACTGGAGGTCTCAGGGGCCGGCGTGCTCGGTACCGTGTTCTCCCGCGTCACGCGCAGGAGGTCGTCCACAGGGTCCAGTGTATCATCGCTAGCCGCAACGCTGACCTCGTCATCGTAGACGGTGTCATCACCGCTGTCACAGAAGACTCTTTCCTTGTACATGCGCGACATCGCCGGAGGCACTGCGTCCGCCCCGTCGAGCGCGAGGGCACCTGCCACAGAACCTCCACTGGCCCCGATAGACGACATCGCCGCCGCCTCTGGCTGCAGAAGAACAGACTCTGGTAGGTCGAGGAGCGGCACCAGGTCTGGGTACGGGTATGGTACGCAGGCAAGGCACCAGGGCATCCAGCGAAGTCTACACAGCGCCAACGCCGCCGCTGCCCGTTCATGGGTGGCCTCCTCCAGATTATCTTCATCCCTGCTGCACCCGCGAGCGTTCGTCTCACGCAGCTGCCGCAGCGCGCGCCAGCGCAGCGTGTGGCCACCAATCAAGAGTACAACGTACGCGGCGATGCCCAAGAGGCAGACAGGGATGAGCCAGAACCACAGGGCGGCGTTGGTGCCATACGTGAAGCTGTACCGGGCAAAGTGATAGTCCACTGAGAGACGCCACGTGGCGAGGCCCGTGCCGATTAATAGGCCGAGCCCGACGCCGAAGTACGTCATGGTCGGCAGGTGCCCGTCGCGGTGGACGGTGGCGGATGCGGGGGCGGTGGCGGCGGCTCCACTGGACGACAGGAGAAGCGAGTCGGTGAGCACTGTACTCGCCGCTGCAGCCAGCGTCCCTGCAGACGGCTGTATCGAGACAGCCCCCGTCGCATTCTTCACCAGGGTGCTGTCTCGGTCTCCGAGTCCAACCAGCGCCGGTGACGTGTGCCCCGTCGTGCCGCGCGCGGTGAACGGAGAGGCATGCAAGTCCGCAGACGTCGTTGGAGGATCTCTGTGACGGCCGGCACCACTGCCGCTGAGCAGCTCCCGTGATTGCTGTGGCAATCGTGGCATATCCCAGAGGGGGATGCGAGGGGGATAGCCGTGCGACACACTCCCCTCAGATCGGTTCGCCTCCACCTCAAACGCAGTGGACCCCGTCACGATGGCACTGCCAGCATCACCAGGGGTAGGAAGGCTTTCATACCCCTGCATATCGCTAAAGCCGCTGTGCATCACTTCTGCTGTCGGTATGGCAAGCCCCATCGAGATGTGTGATAACGAAGGGGTGGTGAGGCTCGACGCATTACTGCGGCCACCGAGCGTGATGTCGCTAACGATCCCCCCACTAACGCTTCTGCTACCTAAGAGGCGCATGGTACCTCCAGAATCAGAAGGACAGGCGCTGACGTTGGCGAGATCTCGCATAGCTGCCGCACCCCCTGAGGTTGCCGCTCCCATTGCCATCGTCGCCGTATTCCGAACACCAGCGAATGGCCTTCGCTGAAGCTGCAGCAGCGGCACGGGGGAGTGAGAAAGGCTGCGATGGGCGTGACTGCTTCCAGAGACGCTGCAGCTGTTCAGTCCGCTGCCAATACCGCCAGCACCGAGGCTGCGCCGCGACCGCAGACACAGCTCTCTCAGCGACGACAAGAGCCGCATGCCAGCCATCTTCATGGACGTCGACAGGAGCTCGACATTGTAGACGTACTTCTTCTTGGTGGTGGTGGTGGTGGTGGGAAGGTGCGCCGTGCACGACTCCACAGAGATGCGAGCCCGTGACACTGATGTTGGACCGACTCCAGCGCTTCCGGAGCTAATGGCAAGCGGTGTACTGTTAAGGTGGAGGCCGCCGTACAGGCTGTGGTGCCCTCGAGATCGCTGCAGACTGCTGCGCTGACAGTAGCGGACGAGACTCCACAGCATAATGCCAGCAACGGAGAACTCTAGCGCGAACAACACCGTTTTGGAGTGGTTGAGCGCCAAAGCGTACCGGTGCGCGCGCGGCGGGACTGCTGCCTCCGCAGCCGGGTTCACCGCCGCCTGCGGCAGCAGGGCTGCAACCGCCTGCCACAAGAAAATGTGCGGGAGAAACAATGCGGCCACGAAGCGCGCGAGTGTGCACCATCGTGTGTCGAGTTCGCACTCCAAGTAGCCGACTACGTCCATGACCACCCCGGCTCGTTCGGTCGTTGCGACGGGCGAGAAAGACTCTGGGCTGCCGGGCCTCATGGCGTCTGGTTTGGCACAGGCAAGGGACGGCGTTGGAGTTTCGTAGACGCCGACACAGTCGATGTGGCCTGCAGGGGCGCTGCACGCTCCCTCCCCCAGTGTTTCCGACACCGAAAGTGAAGCGGGTAGTGAGGGCGCCACTGGGGTGATCCGCTGAGGCGAGGTACGGTCAATGTCGCTGCCGTCAACGCTAGCGGAGGCTCGTGACTTCGCGGCTGCTGGCGCCTGCGTTTGTGAGAGCAGGCAGCTTGACTGTATCTTCGAGGAACCCGAGGGTGCGACTGGAGCGGCAGCCACCGTGGGGTATGTGGAGGCCGCAGCAATGACGAAGGACTCGGAGGCGCGAGAGCGGCGTGATGGCGACTGCTGCTGCTGCTGCTGCTGAGGCACGTGCTCAGAGGCCGGTGCCGTACTAGCGTCAGGGATCAGGCTTCCATTCATGCTGCTGTAGTCGGGCGAGTCTGCGGTGAGCGCGGCAGAGGAAGAGGCCACGCCCTTATCAGTCGAAACGACTGTGCACGTCGTGGCTGCTGTTTCGGCTACGGGGGCAGCAGCCAGGTATGGGAAACGCCCCACGTGGGCATTGACCGGCGTCCCAGCTCCAGCTGCGGGTGAGAGTCGACTCGTTCCGTGAGAGAGCGGAGGTGCGGTGATGGTGGTGGCTGCTGATCCGCTTTGGACAGTCCAGCTCGCAAGCGGGGAGGGTCTGAACGGGGTGGTGGCGCGGTCGAAGGTGACCATCGCCTTGGCACCCTTGTACGGGTCGTTTAGATGGCGCTCGAGATACGTTGCTTGCAGGGACGCCGCTGCGGCTGGTGGCCACATGGTGCACTCCTCTTCTCTTGGCATCACCGCAGCGGGGATAAGCGGCTTTGCTACGCAGCTCAGAGATACCAGTGTGTTCACTGACGAGGACGACTCAAGCGACACGGACCCGATGGAGGGGCTGATGACTACAGACTCTGGAGGCTGGGCTGCCGCAGTGGGTATGATGGCGGCGGCAGGAAAGGCCTCGCTGCTGAGTACTGCCTGGGTGTTCGCGTTGTCGCACAGGACCGCTGTCTCAAGTGTTTCCCCAGTAGCGGCCCGGAACGGCTCCATCGACGGTGGAGCGGCAGCCACCACGGCCGGCCGCGGCAGTCCCGACGCACTCGCCGCTGCGAAGTTTGCAATATCCATGCTGGCGTTTTTCTCACGCACGCTGGACGGCTCTGGAGTATAAGGGCCCGCACCGCTGTCCCTGTCGTGCCAATGGCGCAGATGCGTAGGCGGCAGGAGCTTCCTGTTGCATCGGGAGAAGCTTTGGCGCGCAGGTGACGAGTACGACACCATCAGCTGCTGCTGCTGCTGCTGCTGCTGATGGTCCGACAGCGGTGAAGACATGGCTGAGCAGCACCCGTGTATGATGAGTGAAGCGCTGTTGTTGCTGGATGTGCAAGGGCGGCAGGACGCAGGGAAGAAAAACTACAAGTTGGTCCGCAGGACGTCTACCGTTTGTTGCCAAGCGTTGACAACTTGCATTTGTGCGCACGCCTGCGCGTGATTCTCCGTGCTTGGCGAGGACTGCAGGGGGTGTGCGCAGGAGGTGCTCTCGCCTGGTGTGTGTTGAGGTCTTTCATGTAGACAGCGAAGGGGAGGGGAGGTAAGGTGAGGGGAGAGGAGGGGAGGTGAAAGGAGTGACATTACCTCAGGGGTCTTCGGAGCGAGTCTGCACATCCGGCTCCGTTAAATTTCGACGTATGGTGAGGAAGATCTGTGTGTGTGTGTGTGCCATCGTGCGGCGCTCACCCAGTCGTTGGACTCAAGGTGATACGGAGGTGCGATGCGGATGCCACGCCGATCTGCCTATTCATTTACTTTTCTCGGTACTTGCGACAGTTGCGGCACTGGCCTGCAGTGCAGCAGCATTCCTGTACAGAAGGCTCGAGCAAGAGACTCGAGTGGGAAGTACGAAGGAAGAAACACACACGCACACGCACAGATCTTCGGCTTCCTGCTCGTTGCTGATCCGCGTGCTCAGCTCATGCGATAGATACAGAGCGCTTGTGAATTCTCGACGTACATCATCTCCCCTCTGTATGTGTTGGGGTTGACCACGCCACTTCTTGCCCTCCTTGAACGCGTGTGTATGTATGTGTGTGTGTGTGTGCGCGGAAAAGTATACGCGGAGGAGAAGCGGGCGGGGCGGGGCGGGGCGGGGGGGGGATAACTCACTGGTAGATACTCAACAAAGAAGTATACAGCCCTGCGCTCACAAGACAGGCACACGTGCCCAGAGACACCCACTCCCCCTCTCCGTTGGGATGCTTCGCAAGTGCTAACACTAGCGACAACGGAACTGCGACGACGACAGCCGGGGGAACCAGAAACGAAGCGGTGCTGAAGGAGGAAGACAAGGAGGCATGATGCGAGGACGGGTAAAAGGTAGGAGGGGAGAGGACAGACGAGGACTGGTCCAGAAGCAGCTCACACACACACACACACACACGCCCGCACGCGACACGTACATGTACGAGCCAAAGCTCATCGCTCTTTCCTTCTCCTTCTGCCACTAATACTCGACTTCCCTCACGCTTACTGTGCGTGCTTCGGACGCCACCCCTTCCTCTGTGCCCATCGTTGTGTGTGTGTGTGTGTGGAGGGGGGGGGGTTCCCTCCCTCTTTCCCACCCCGTATGTCGTATGCCCCGTTTCTCACCCCCCGGCGCCCTCCGGCTTCCCTCTCGGCCGTCCGTGTCTTCCTGCCGCTGCCACAGTCGCGCCTGTTCCACCGTCTCAATAGTTACCTTCGCCCATGTGACCCATCGACTGCTGATAGAAGTGATACATTTGCTTTGCCTTCTCGACCGCAGCATCCCACTCCTCCTGCGTCTCCGCATCCGCGCCGCCGCCGTGCGCCGCCGCTGCCGCCATGGCTTCTCGGGAGTCACCATGGCCAATATCGGTGAGGCCGCTGCGGACCATCTCTTGAAAGATGCACATCGCCAGGACCGAGACCTCCCTGCCATCGCCGTTATCGTCGTAGTATGCGCCTTCGTCGTGTGCCTCTTCACCGTCCTGGTCAGCTTGTCGCACCGACTGCGGCTGCTGCTCCGCTGCCTCATCTCCCTGGTAAGGTGTCCCAACATGGGCGGATGCAGCCGCCGTGGCGAGTGCTTCATGCGGTTGCGTCCTCATCATCTGCTGAGCTCCGGCGGACTCGCTCTCCCCCAACTCAGTTGGCCCTGCCATTGTCCCCACTGTGGTGGTGATGCCTGCTGCTGCTACTTCTGCTTCAGATTTGTAGGCGGCGCCGCTTGCGTGCGTGCAGGGTTGATGCTGAGGATTGCCACTGCCACCGCAGCCGTCGCTGCCAGTCAGCTGCCACCTTTGATGGTCCTTGACAAGTTCTTGCAGGTATGGGTTGATCTGCGGAACCCGGTACACCTTCTGCGTGAGTGAGGACCAACCGAAGAACTCGCGGAGGTTGGCCCATACGCCCTTGTCGAACAGGCTGTAGACTCTGTTGCCCAGGGTGAAGCAGTACATGCTGCTCTCGTCCTCGCTGTGCTCCATGTCGTAGAGGGTCAAGTTGCGGGCGAGAGCGCTTAACTGGTTGCACAGGGCACGCAGAACCACCAGAATCATGAGGGGCAGGATCACCTGAGAGTACGTGTAGACGAAGCGGCGCCAGACCGTCGCGAGCGGCGCCGTTTCCAGTTTCTTCGTCACGACGCGATCCACCTCCATCGCGGCCGCCACGCTGGACGTGCTTTTCCCCGGTGCATCATCCCGTGACGCCGCCGACGTGCGAGCCAAGTCTGACACGTTGCTCAGGAGACGCCCGTACTCGCACGCGTAGGAGTAGAAGCAGGACAGCATCGACAGCAGCGCGACATGAAGCCACAGGAACGCGCGGTGATTGCCGCCGCCGATGGCGGTGTTCAGAAAGGTGCAGAAGTGATCGTAGCGGAGCACGATGCGCCGCAGCTGCGGGCAGTACTGCGCTCGCAGCGGCTTCTTCACCATGGTGCGGAGATCCATACTGTACAGCAGTTCTCTCTCGTACGTCCCCCGAGTGATTCCCAGACTGGCGTATACGCCTTTCCGCTGCCCTTCGGTGCTCGCCACAAGCCCGGGGGAGAGGAGCATCACACATGCCGTGAGCCCCCCCGTCGCCGCGACGGTCGTGACGAGGCACCAACTCCGTGCTTTGTGGTACCAGCCAAATCGGGCGTACGGGTCATCGTGAGAGGTCGCGCAGAGGCACAGGCACAGCCCTTGTGAAAAAAGAAAGCCACTGAACCAGCCAAGGTCGCTCAGGGGGCGACTTTGGACACGGCGTCGGTCGAGGCGCTGCAGCCCCACGTAGGCGACATATGGGAGCGGCAACAGACACAACAACACGAAGAAGTTGCGGATGATGCAACAGCAGATGTAAAAAAAGATATGTGGGAGCGTGGCCGTGGCGACGAACAGCACTGCGTCCATGGGCGCGTAGCGCTTCCACTGGTACCACGCGGGCTCCTCACGCAACAGTTTCTCGCGTGAGGGCGTGGTTCTAGCGCGACTGTAGGCCGTCAGCAGCGCGCGCACCTCGCGCAGGCTCTTGTCTCGCTGCCGCTCACGATGCCGGCGCCGGGCAGCAGCGGCGCTGACGGATGCCGGCTGCAGCATCACAATGAGCTCGTCCTTCCAGTACTGCTTCCACGACTGGGCAACCGACGACTGCGACCGGGCGAGTTGGAGCGGTGTCACGCCGCTGTAGTTGGCTGTGTGCACATTAGCGCCCTTGCTGAGTAGCGCTCGCACGAGGGCCACGTCGGCGGTGTTCACAGCGCAGTGAAGTGGCGTGTCGCCGCTGTTCAAAGCATGCATGACGACGACTTCGACAGCAGCGGCACCTGCATCGCCGACCCCGGCACAGGGGGCGTGGGTGAGGTTTCGAGCGCCCGCCGTCGTGGTGGTGTTTGTAGTGGGCGAAGCCGAATTCGCAGCGGATTGCACGGGTCTCTGCTGGTTATGCGTGCCATCTGGCGCGTCCCCCGCGAAGAACGGCGCCGTAGTGTCGTGTGTGTGGGAGCGGTTCTGGATGCCGTCCCGCCGAGGGCTCCTTGGGTCAACAGGCAACACTTGACCAGGCAGCTGCGGCGCTGGCGTTGCGGTGGATGCGTCAGTGTCGACAACATTGCTCATGTTCACGTCCAGGCCAATTTGTTCAATAAGGTAGAGAGCCGCATAGGTGTTGCCGAGGGAGCGGCACGTCATGTGCAGCAGCCGCTCCCGCACCGCCGCCGCGTAGAAGACTTCATTGCCCATCCACAACCGCAGCACCTCCATCACGTGAGGGTAGCCGACGGCGTAGCTCAGCACTGTACGTCCGTGGATATCCTGCACGTTCGCATCGGCACCCTTCGCGAGCAGTAGCTTTACCACTCGCACGTTCGGTCGAGAGGCTGCCACCATTAGCGGCGTTTGCCCCTGGCCACCACGCATGGCCGCGTTGACATCGGCTCCGTTGTCTATAAGGAATGAGAGAATGAGCTGATTTTGGCACGGCGGGCTCAAGAGGCTACTGGTACTGCCACGGTTCTCGTCACCCCCTTCGGCGAGGTCCTCCTCGTGAGTGGCAGCGTGGTATCCACACACGCTGCCACCTCCAGCGCTGTCGCCACCTGCCATCTGGCGATAGCTGCCGCCACCCTGCGAGTTGTCATTGCTCAGCACCTCCAGAGTACCCGCAGCGGCAATGTGCAGCGCTGATGCACCATCTTCGCCTCGGGTTGCGTTGACCGGCACGCCGCTCATCAAGAACGTTACCAGGACCGCGAAGTCCGCATCACTGAGAATGCACTCAAAGAAAGTGCGCCGGTCAACACTTGTGTGGAGGAGGTCGATCTCCTTGCCACGGTACGGCGCTGAACCACCGTCCGGCGCACTACCGGCGTCGGGCTGCAAGTAATACAAGAGCGGCAGCGGCCCTCCGTTTTTCTCGATGGCCTCGCGGAACACTTGCATGGCGACAGGGGCGCATACGATGGAAAGACCGAGCGGATGTGCAAGTTGTGGTGAGTGCTGAGTAGCTCGTGATTGCGTTAACGGCTTCTAGAGGGAAGGGCGCGTGCATGTGGAGAGAAGTACTGCACTGCTGCTGAGAAAGTGGCGGGGGAAAACAACGACAGCTGAGCCAACAATCTAAGTCCACTCACACGCCGAGGGAGACGGAGAGGGAGAGGAGACACACAACAGTGAATACATGCGATCCTGCACCCGATGCACCTTCCAGAAAAGCGGAGGACCCCCCCGTCTCTCTCTCTCTGTGTCTGCCTGACCTCGCAGCGCAGGCGGCAAGCAAGCGCGATGTGTTCAAAAGGAAATACGCGCCAGGGTGTGCTGACACTGATGTCGATACTGCCACAGCACAGGAAGTGAGTGAGGGAGGTTACAGTAGCACACGTGTACGTGGGTTCCTACATAGAAAGAGAGAGAGGCACGTACGCACGCAGTCACATGCGGCGGGGAAGGCGAAGATGAGTTCAACGAAGCTCTACCTGATCAGCAAGAAATCTGTGCGGCAGGGAAGGGAAGGGAAGAGTAGCGGTGGTGGTGGCGATGACGGGGCAGAGGTGAGCCCGCGCGTGTGTGTGTGTGTCGCGACATTGCCCAGGTCTCTCTCTCCCTCACACACACACACACACACACACACACGCGTACACAGGACAAGTAGATAAAGCAAGAACGAACGTGCCAGGCACCGAAACGTTAGGTCTGGTGGAAGGGGTACAAGCGCTGTGACACGGCTGGCACCGCAGCCTCTGTCGTCTCGCTGCCTGTTCCATGCCATCGAGCCACTTATGTTTGTACTTCCGCGTGCTGGAACTCACGGCACACACGCTACCGAGAAGAGGGCGCATTAGACCTCACGTGATCGCTTTCGATATGCCACAGAGTTTGCTTCACCGAGCACTGCTGACGCACCCGAATCCACGATGGCATCAGCGTCCGCTGCGAGGACGGTGTCGCTTCTACTCCTATTACTTTTGCTATGCGCGCCTCCATCCGCCGGCACCGCTTCTACAGCTGTGAAGAGGTGAGATATCGTTTTCTGTTCCTGTCGTGCCAGCTCCTCGAACGGCACCGCGTCATACGCACGTAGGCCGTCCAAGAGACGACGCAGCTTTGCCAAGCCCCGCTGCAGCTCCTTTCGAGACGCCGCCAGTCGCATAAGCGCCTGCTCCATGTTTGCCTGCAGGACATCTCCAGCCAAGGCCAGACTCAGCTCTTCAGGTGTCTGGAGCAGACCCGCGCTGCCTTGATCGCTTTGCTGCTGGCTGTCAGTCGGAGACGAAGCAAGCGGCGAGGCGGCAAACAAGTCAACAGCAGCACCTCTTGTTGTATTTCTCAGCACTCCATCATGAGCTGATGTCGCCATCTCGGTGCGGGGCTGCTGATCCTGTAGTGGCGCAGTGGTGCTGGCTTGTGCTTGTCGCGCATGGTACAACTGCAGTGCCCTGCGGTAAACGCCCACCTGCTTCGACGCTTTTGCACTCTCCAGAAAGTTAGTCCAGACGAGTTCATGCAGAAGGTGACAGCTGCCGACTGGGAGCAGAGGCGCATCGATAAGGGCCCGCTGCAATACCGCCGTCACCGCCAGCGCGGACGCCGGGCTTGACGTTGCTGCTGTCCCAGAGGTGCTCGCCTGTGCGATTACCGCGCGCTGTGCCGCATCTACCACGCTGGGTATCGACGGCGCATCCTCCGTTGCAGCGGTCTGTGATGATGCAGGACGCAGAGAGCGAGGCGTCTCACCAACCAGGAACGGGTTGCGCGAGACGCGCTCTAGTATAAACGACGCGAAGGACGGCTCTGGTGAGCTGGCCGGCGGCGCGGTGCTTCGTAGGCCGGCAGCGGGATGCGATGAGGACATCCGTGCAACAACACGGCACACAGGCTTGCTGGAGAGGGGGGGGGGTTCGCGGCGTTCGGCGGCGCGACGGTGGAGGGGGAGGAGTGCGAGAACAGAGGCGGTGTGCGCATGCGTGTGTCCGCTGGATGCAGCGGGGATGTCAGAGAAAGGGGGAGGGAGGAAGGGAGGGCTGTGAAGGGCATCAGGGATACGCGTAGGGAGGCGAGACGTGCGCACTGCTGTGAGCGCTGCCCGCCATGGCGGCATTTTCATACCGCCAGAAAGGGCACGAGGCGGAGACGAAGGTGCCGTGACACGAGTGCGAGAGAGAGAGAGAGAGGAGGGCGGAAGGCGCATGCACGTGGGGGAGAAAGAGGCATTGTGGGTGGTGGTGGTGAAGGTAGAGAGTGTACCTGCCAGAGAAGGGGGAGGGTTGCGCCGGCAACCGAGGCGGTGCAGTCAGCGAAGACCAACGACGGAGGAGACCTACAGGCGAGAGACTAAGGAACGCTCGCGCAGGTGGTGGGGAGAGTGAGGAGAGAAGCAGCACGCACGACAGAACGACGCTGAGCGCGCACCGCGGGACGTACATGTTGATGTGCATACGTGGGTGCCGCTCGCCGGTTCCTCCGTGCCTTCGCTCGACGCTAAGCAGTGTGCGGCCTCCGATGCGATGGCCAGCCGCGACTTAGTTGGCGGGGGCACAGAGGGTGGGGGGGGGGTGGAGGGGGCTGAGAGTGGAAGAGCGCGCCTTGCAGGAGGGAGGTGTATCGCAGCAGGACGGTGACGTAAAGAAGGACGCGGTCCGGCCACGCACACACTCCTCCGAAAGGTTGTGCAGTTTCCCTCATTACCTTTGTCGCCCACAAAGGTTGGGCCGCGGCGTCGGCGCTGCCTGAGCTGCTGTTGGTCGTGGTGATACCGACTGCGGCGGGGCCTGCGGCTCCGCCCGCTTGGCATCTGCTGTGTCCACGCACGCGTACAGTGCTTTCAGTGGCGCCTGATGCTTTCTTCTCACCGGCACGCCGCTGCCGTCTCCAGCCTCCCCCCTTTCCCACCTACTGAGGGCGCGTACGGCATCAACGCGACATAGCCGCACTGCCGCTGGTTCCGTGCCCCCATCTTCTCTGCCGCACCACCATGCGTCCATGCATCGTTGCCGCTGTGGCCCGCCTCGGCGGCGGTGTCGCAGTACTAGCAGCAGTACTGCTTAAAGGCTAGTTCCACCGTTCGATGAGATGGGAGCAGGCGATGCCCGCAGAGGAGGGGCCGGCCGTCCCAGAGGAAGGCAGGTCATGGGTGAGGTGTGGGGGCATGGCTTTGGGGGGAGGGGGATGGGGAGGCAGGACACCCGGCGTGGGTGGGTGGGGGAGGTGGTGGCAGCCATGCGCATTGTGATAGCCATCAAGAAAGATCGTGAGCAGCTTCTGGTTGCCGGCCACCACAGGGGCCACGCGCGCCCGCCGGATACGCGCGCTTCGAACGGATGAGAGTGGTGTATGATGGCGCTTGAATCGTGTCTGGAGACTGGCTCGCAATACGGTTGCACAAAATCGTCGGAGAGGTGGATCAATGTGCGAGTAGACACGTACGCGCGCGCACACCGAAACCTGAAACGGGCGAAGAGAAATCGAGAAGACAGGGAGAAGATGGCCGGAGGCGGTGGGTACCGGGAGGGAGGGAGGGAGGGAGAGAGAGAGAAGGGGCAGCGCACATCGAGCCATCCCTCCCCCTGCCCCCTGCCCCCTGCCAACCCCATTGTCCATCACCGGCAACTACGTTCAACGACGCGGCACACCGAAACAGCAGCACATACCAAGCGCAAACATCGACGGTGAGGCGTTTCTTCTCCCCCCTTTCACCCATAGGCGCATGTGCGCGCGCGCACACACACACACAGAGCGAGTGAGCCACCGACAGAAGGAGGCAGGCAGGTGGAGGGAAGCGGGTAACCCAACGATAGCACACCATACTTACAGGCATGGCCAACGGGCGCGTGCAAACATTCGAAAAAGCCATGTACATCACACACACGCGCATGCCATGCGCACATCTGTGTGTGTGTGTGTGTGAGCGTGTGTGCACGCCGGTGAGGTGCACCCCTTCCCCCCTTCCCGCCCCCGTCCGCCCATAATGCGGCATGCCAACGTGGTGTGAGCGAAGCGCCGAGAAGCGATACAACCGACTGCACCTGCACACACGGTGGACACCACAGCGATCGTAGCGCAGTCTACAAAGCGCAGTCGTGCGGCCCCGTGTCGATCGTTCGAATACGACTCCTACGCCATTCTCTCTTCCTCTCCACATACAGGCCACAGCGAGGCGGTGGTATGGATGAGTTACGAGTATTGCATATGCACAACACGTGGCTGCTGAGGTCAGTGTGGGCCGTGCAATTCATTGGGAGGGAGGCAACGACATTGCTCATGCTGCCGTGGATGGGCGTCCACACGCCCTTACATCGTCACGCGTTCCTCGCCGCGGCTTCCGTGCCCCGTTCTGTGAATGCGGCGGTGAGGCCGGCGCAACATCCGCGCCGGTATTGGCTTCTGGCGTGTGGTAACCCCACCGGCCAGCAAACGACGTCACACGCGCTGCCCACGGTGCCGCTGCTGTAATGGAGAGGGCGCTCTTAACGGTGACGTGGGGGATGCGTCAGAAGCTGGCCGCCCCGCCACCGCCGGCGCTCGGGTCAGTGCTCCACGAAAGGTTCCTCGATGACGGAGAAGCGCGTGGCACAGCGGTGGCGCGTGGTGGACCAGATCCTACGTGCACGCCGCTGGGCACCGTGGCGATCGATGGCGGCGGCGCAGCGAGGTCCCTGTCACGATCTCTCTTGATGAACTTCAGCGCCTCAAAGAACTGCCTCAGGCTAACGTACCCCGTATCTCGCTTATCACACAGCCGGAAGTAGCGCATCGCCTGCTCAGGTGTCTGCGCGTACCCGTGCAGCAGGCATAATGTGGCGTAGCTGTTCGCGTCGATGACGCCGTGGTACTCGGGGTCCACAGAGCGGAACTGAAGGAGGGCGTCGGTGTACTCGTACCGGCTCAGCCCGAACAGCGCCGATGGGTCTGGTTGATGCGTGCTGAGCCAACGCAGGAAGTCGTCCTGAGAGATGTACCCCTTACACTCGTGGTCCATGCTGGCAAAGATGACGCCAACGTCATCGTCGTCCTGCACAAAGTTCATGCAGAAACACACGTCTCGCAGCTGACTATGGGTCAGGCGGCCGGTGCCGTCATCGAACATCAGAAAGATTCCGACGAGCTGGTCATGCTCGATCTGTGAGAGCCCGTAGCGCTGCCATGGTTCCTGAGTCGGTGACGGTGTGGCGCTCACCGACATACAAGTGTGCGATGCGTTATCGTTAGTGGGCACTGTATGTAGTGTCCCGCTTGCTTGCCTCGATATGGTCGGCGATGAGGGCCTCCACAGCGGTGACGTGGCGATGCACGAGCTGCTGGTGGATACAGTCTCACCGGGAATACGGTTGTGCGATGCATCGGCACGATCCCTGAATGGTGACATGCGGCTCGATCGCAGCGACGCCGGCGACGGGTCATCACCGATGGGTATATAGCCATCCTCGATCTCGCGCTGGGCCCGGCGCGGACCATTGCGGGCCGTGAGAGGCGGGTCCGACGTTGACGAGGACGCCTGCGCGCCACCCTCTCGAATCGGCAGCTCTTGGGAGAACGCGGGTGCCGTCGAAAACGTCACGCCAGACGTCGCGGCGGGGTCTGCCGCAACGACCTCTTTCGTCACTGCCGTCCCTGCAGAGTTGTGACTCGACGTCATGGCGCGGTCTACCCCTGTGCACGTGTGCTGTTGCTCCGAAGACTCGCGCGTCCCTCGCCAATGGCAGTACCGGCATTCCACCTCAATCATCAGCACTGAGTTCAGCAGCATACGGTTGGGCTTCTTCTCTCTCTGCAAAACAGTTTGGCAGAGTGGGCACTGAAAGTTCTGCATGATCATCGGCTGCGCCGCGTGCTGCGAGCGGGCGGCGTCGATGCACTGCTTGCAGAAGATGTCGCCGCACGGCACCAACTCCACCGGATCCGCCCAAGAGTCGTGGCAGAGCGGGCACAGGAACAAGGGGTCGATGCTCTGCCCTGGCACCATCGTAAACTGCCGCAACGGCAGCGGGACGTCCATGACGACGACGAGAGAAGGGCGTATGCGTGTGCGTAATATCGATACCTGCGCACAGGTCTCCGCGGCCAGGGAGTAATCAGCAGTCGCACGCACTGCTCCCAGTGACGCCGCAGCGCCACACCGCCAGCGCGATGTGTATGCCTACACGGAGGCAGCAAGGCCGGGCAGGGAAGACGTGTGGTGTGCCGGTGGCACACGGAGCTTGGGGGAGTGGATACGGCAGAGCACAAGCGAGAGAGTAAAAAAAAAAAGAAAAAAAAAAACGTTACCGCCGCCAACCCACACTACCACTGCAACGACCAAAGGCAGAGGGGAAGACAGTGAGGACCCATGCGCTTGCTCGCTGTGATGATGTGCGTGCCTCGGAGTTGGGCGCAATGATGGGGAGCGGAAAGGTGAGGGCTGCGCGTGACGTGGCTTTGAGCACGACAGCCAGATGACCTCGCCGAAACAAAAACAAAGGGCGATTGCACCAGCGGTCGCTACGAATGGGGGTCACTAAAACAGATTCACGAATACTATCGGGGGTACACCGAAGCGCACACGGCCCTCGCAGTCAGCGTTCGGCACGGGCGTGCGCGGCTAGCTGCAGCGGCAGTGGCGATTGACGGTGGTGGCGTGCCGAGAGAGAACAGTGGCCGCGCGCGCAGGAAGAGAGAGAGAGAGGAAGAGAGGGAGGGGGAGCGTGCAGCTGGGAGCATGTCTAGCACACAATGGAAGGCTTGCAAGTCAGCAATGACTGCGATATACGTGACTCGACTGGTGGTGGTGGTGGTGGTTGGCCGCCGACTTGCTCGTGGTCGCGGCTCCACAACCACACAGAGAACAGAGTGATTGCTCCAACGGCGCCACAAGAAACGGGATGCATGGCCTTGCCCAGTTGCACGTGCGCGTCTCCACACGGGTTCTGCAGGCACCGTTGTTGACTTCTTTTCCGCTCACGTCAGCTTGGGGAAGGGGGCAGGGAGGGGCAAATTGAAACTCAGCGAGGAGGTGGCGGCTACTTACATCAAGCATACACTAAGCCACGTTGATCTGCCTCTATAGGGGACCTGACACAGACACAGACATACACACACACACACACACACGTAAAAGCATCAGCACATTCTCCCGCCACGGACGTACACCCACATGCGGCTTGCCGGGGGGGGGAGGGGGGGGGGGGCTTCGTCTGACCCACCTATACATACGACACAGCACACACTTCCTTTCGCGCCGAGTTACGGCCGCAGCATTGAGTAGGCAGCGTCCATGATGTCTGCTTCAATGCGCGGGTACGTGGCGTGGTGGGTGAGCACGCGCTTGCACACGTCGATCGCCTTCACCGGCTGGCCACCGCGTAGGTAGTTGAATCCCAGCTTGTATCCGACGTCCGGGTCGGCCTCCTGCACCAGCTTCCATGCCTTTTGATAGCACTGCGAGGCGTTCTTGTGCTTCTGGTTCCGCTCGTAGATCAGGCCGAGTTCGTTCCAGGCGGAGCTGCAGCCCTCGTTGGCCGACAGCACTTGCTGCAGCACAAACCGAGCATCCTTGAGGCGGCCTTCCTGCGTATCCATGTACGCTTCGAAGAGCATTGCACGCTCAATTGTGTCGTCCTCGGAGCAGGTGAGGATCGCGATCGGAGGAGAGAGAACCATTGGCGCTGCGGGTTCCGCAGCCTCCTTCGATGCCGCGTCCTTCGACGCGGCGTCCTCCTTGTCCTCCGCCTGCTTCATCGCCGACATCTTTGTTGTGATATCCTTGCTCTCCAGTAACCTCGCGAGCACGTTGCGCGCCGCCGTCTCCTGCCCAGAAATGAAGAGACAGATGGCCAACCCGAGAAACGCCTCCGGGTGTATCACCTTGCACTGCAGCGCGAAGGCGAGTGTGGCCGTGCTGTTGCCGCTGCTGCGTTGGGCCAGCTCCGCAGCGGCCTCGTGCATGCTGGCAAGCAGCTGGAGGTCCTCATCGTCGTCGGAGTCGCCTCCCTTGCCACGCCGCGGCTGCTTGCGTTCTTCGGCAGCAGTCTTCTTGGGGCTGCCACTTCCGCCGTTCTTCTCGGCAGTCATTGCGGCGGAGACGCCGCCCGTCTCAGCGGCTACAATGCACTCCAGGAACAGATGCAGTGCCGTCTCGAGCTCCTCCGGGCGCCGCGTTGCCATCGTGCAGTACGCCTGAAGGATGCGCCTTTCCTCGCTGTGCACCGGCAGCAGCAACAGAAGCTGCTCCGCGTGCCGTATGTTATCGTGTAGTTCTGTACTACCGGTCGTGGCCGCCGCTAAGGGGACTTTGCCGGGAGTCGCTGACTTCTGCTGCTGCTCCTTAGCGCGCGGTGGGTCTGCCACTGCTGTTGCTGCCGCCGCCGCCGGGCTCGTACCTCGCACCCAGAGATCCTGCGTGGTCGGCACAAGGTAGATTCGGATCATGCGCACCAACGCCCGCGTGCACCACGGGTTGCCGGCTGGCAGACGCGCCAAATTGAAGTGTCGCAGCGCCTCGGCGTTGTTGTTGCAGAGGTGCTCATAAAGGCCGCGCACGTAACTCAGGCCCGGGTCGGCGCGCTGACCAATCGGCACGGCTGCTGCCGCCCTCTCCAGCGCCTCCTTCGCTTCCGGCAGTTGTCCGGCGTGGTAGAGAAGGATGAGGTAATAGACCAAAGCCTCGTAATGCTGAGGAGTCTTCCTTAGGAGGTCCTCAAACATGTTTCGAGCGTCCTCGTCACGATTCTGCTCCGTGTACAGGTTCGCCAGCAGTATTGCTGCATCTGCAGTGTTTGCGCTGCCTTCTGCCATGCGCAGTACTGTTGTGCAGTGTTGCTCGCACCCCTCCGTGTCGCCGGTGCGGTAGCAGAGCTGCGCCGACTCGAGCTGGGCGCGCTCGTTCGACTCATCGAACGCGATGGCCTCTCGCAGGTATTCCCGCGCGTTTGTCAGCCGGCTCGCAATGGCGGACTGGACCGCCAGCGCCGCAGCAGCCTCCACCTTCTTGTCCGTCATGACGACTGAGAAGGGCGGCGGCGCTGGGGTGCTGTAGATGCACCGCGCGCCAGCTTCCGTACAAATCCTCGACATGACGACGCGCTGCTCGGTGATCACTTCGGGCGCCTCGGTGGTACGCAGCTGGTGCTCGAGGAGGCGCCGTTGCAGAGAACGTGCTGTGAGAAGGGCCGTGAGGGCCGCATCGCCATGGTTGTCGTCGCTGTCGGCGGCAGCGGTGCCCTCCTCGCTCAGCGGAACAGTCCAAGGCTGGTCGCGCAGCACCTTGTACAGGAGGAGGTACAGGTTGATCCGCTCAATCGCTGTCCCGACTGCTTCGGCAGACCCCGCCGCTGCTGCAGATGCCACCCCGGCACCGGCGCCGTCTGTGGAGGGCAGCTCATACACGGGCGACGCCACGATGGTCTCGCGCGCCTCCTCTATGTGGCCCAGCCGCCACTGAAGCGTGGCGAGGTCGGCCCGCACGATGGAGAGGTGCGGGTCGGTCACGAGGGCGTCCTGGTAGTACCTGATTGCCTTGGCGTAGTCGTGCGCTGCGACAAGAGCGCGGCCGACGCGCACAGAGAGCTCACTGCTGGATGGCGAGAGGGCTTTGGCCTTCTCGTATGCTGCGATCGCCTGCTCTGGCTCCTGGATTGTGGTGTAGGCTTCGCCAAGCTCCACGTAGCTCTGTGCCGACGGGACCGATTCGGCCATCTCTTGGAAGCACTGTATGTACATGGCCACGTTGTGCTTGTGCGTGAGGAAGAGCTTGCCGAGTTGTGAGTGGGCGGCAATGTAAAACTCGCTCTTGCTCGACACCTGCCGAAGCAGCTCGATGCTTTTATCGACATCTGTGCGCGCGGCCAGCATCGCCTGCGCAATGATGACACGCCCTATCTGCGCCGAGCCTCGGAACTTGAGAGCTGCCTCCGTCAGGGTCTCGCGCGCCGCGTCCACGTCGCGCACGCGCAGCTGCGCCTGTGCCAGCTGTAGGTACAGTGTCACTGTCTCTGGCACGCTGAGCGGATTCGTTGGCTTTCCCGCAGAGGGCGCGGTGGCTGCGCTCTTCACGGTGTTGTAGGCACGCTGCAACGACGCGAGGGCCTCGGCGTACTCCCCGGTGGTGCCTTTCACGGTGCCGAGGAGCAGGTTATAGAGAGGTTTCTCCTGTAGGGAGAAGTCGAGAGTCCGCGCCTGCGCCAGGGCCTGACAAGCGAGCTTGGTATCTCCCATGTACTGGCATATCTGACTCGACAGCAGAAATGCGTCCGGCAGCGGCTGCTCTTGCACGATAAGTGTGCTCTTAAGCAGATTTTGCGCCTTGCGCACCTCCCCCGTGACGAACCACACCTTGGCTAGCATTAACTGCGCCTCCATGCAGGCTGGCAGGTGCTGCACGATAAATTCGAGATGGCGCCCACACTTCTCGCCGACCACGTCTGCGTGCTTGAACATTGGGTCTGGTGGCTCGTTGCGGCAGTGCATGATGTATGCATGGGCAATCGCAAGTGCGACGGGGGCGTTCAGGTGCACGTACACCTCCATTCCCACACCCGCCCTTTCCTTGACATCCTGCTTGATTGCCTCTGCTGCCTGATCTAGATACCGTAGCACCGCTGTCTCCTCTTCCATGCCGCGCCGGTGCCACCGCAGCTGTGCGTTCAGCATGCTGAGCTCCGCATTGCGCTGCGCAGCCGGCTGCAGCTGATTACACAGTTGTAGCTGCGTCGCCGCCGCCTCCATGTCCCCCTGCCGCAAAAGACACGTCACGGTGCCGAGGAGCGGGTCCAGGCTATCGGTGAGCGTGGCCGCCTTGCGGAACGTCTCGGTGGCCGCCTTGTCGTCGTGCCGGTACAGCTGCTGGTACCCCAAACCGCAGAGCACGTCGCCGTTTCGGCTATCGAGCGCGTACGCCATGTCCGAAAACTGCGTGGTGAGGCTCAGTAGATCCAGCCGATCACCCGCCAGGCGGGAGAAGACGAGTGCGAATTGGTGCAGCAGCGCGACATTGCGGGGTTCCTTGGCCCGGACGGCGTCGAGCAGGCGACGCACCCGCACCGGTGCCGCGTCGTGACGCGTGTCCTTCGCCATCGCATACAGCGCCTCGAGCGCGAGGGCTTCGACGTTCGATTTATCATGGGCAAGAATGCGGTGGGTCACCTCGATCGCCTGTTCCCAGTCCTCGGCCTGCATGAGCAGGCGCGCCTTGCCCACCAGTGGCGGGATGCTGCAGTTCGGGTAGAGAACGAAGAGGCGGTCCAGCAGGCTCTGCGCCTTTGCCGGCTGTGTTTTGCGCTCAAGGAAGGCAACATAGCCGAGCGCGGCGTTCAGGTCGATCCACTTGGTGGTGCCGCGACTACCGCTGCCAGACTCATTGTCAGCCTGAAAGTATGAATACTGCGCCTCTTCCATGTCCATCACACTGGTGAACAGCGCGCCGGCCTTCTCCAGCAGCGCCCCGCGACCCGACAGCAGATCTACCCAGCCACGGATAGTGCCGTAGTTCGTGTACTCGTCCCGGTACGCCATCGCTGCCTCGTTGTCGGTGAACCTCAGTAGAATGTCTCTGGCTGCGTTGATGTCACCCATGGCCCAGCACAGCGCAGCTGCCTGCACCCAGCCACCCATGTTCGCAGCAATTTCGAAGCCGTCGAGCTTCGCCTCCGTCTGCGCCACGCCCTCCTGGTCGCGGTTATGCTTGTAAATGAGCTGCATGCCCATGAGCGCCGGCACAGCGGTGGTGCGGCGCGACTCGACTGCCTTGTACTCACGAATGGCGTCGTTCGCCATGCCTTGCCTTTCCAGCGTCAGCGCGCGCCATACACGGAACATGTGATCATCCGTGGACTGAATAACGGAGAGGCACACCTCCTCCGCATGATGCCAGTACTTCTCTCGCACATAGAAGAGAAGGAGGGCGTAGTTCGTGCGAAGAATGGTGGTGGTCATCGCGGCGGCGTTGGCCAATGTGAGTCGCGGGGAAGGGGGAGGAGAGGAGGGTGGTGGTGGTGATGGTGGGGGAGCTGTGCGTTTTTTTTTACATCCAGTGTCAAGATCGTATTCTACTTGCCTGCTGTACGTGCTGATAGCTGCTGCAGCCAGGATTCTTGAGAGAGGTGTTATTTCAGGGATATGGGGCTCCCGTGTGACGGCCATCCAGACGTCGGGGAGAAAGGAGGAGGAGGGTTGCATGAAGAGAAGACGGGGCACGTATAGGCATCGGGCAGAAGGGGCTGCCTCACTTTCCTTTGCCACTCCATGTCGCAGCCGCCAGCAGCGGCTCCGTCGCCGTGTGTGACATGTCCAGCGGGTTGGACACCACTCGCTAGCATACTTCACATATGTCTCCGGCACCACCGCGCCACAGTCACAGAAACTTTCCTGCGCACACAACTCGCTGTGCCGTCACTGTTGTTCTTTCCCGGGGTACTTCCTAGCCTGCGCCTATTCCAACATGACTGCATGATACATCCTCCTGCGCGCGCTCACCACCGCATTCTCACATCGGGCACGCATATTGCACAACCTTGTTTCCCCACCAAGCGTTAGTTCAGCGAGTACCCACCGACACGACCCTTGACCAGTGCTCCAAGTGATACACTGCCTCCCACACACAGAGCTAAAGGCCCGCGACTCCCTCAGAGAGCTTACGAGCAACTATATGGGCACACGCAGCAGCAGCGGGGGGGGGCGGGGGTGGTGGTGCCCGCGTCAGCCAAGACTTGAACTTGAAACGGAGCTCACAGCAATCGCTCATGCACACGGTCGGATTGAAGGGCTAACTTCATGAAACTGCTAAGGGATACGTCGCATCATGCGCCCGGCCGCCGTGCGCCCGCACACCCTCCTCGCATCTCCGTCGCTGCTATCACAGGCTGTGCAACGGATGCAGAGCTCTGCACAGTCTGCTTACACAAGCACGTGGGGAGGGACAGCACACCAGTCACACACACACACACACACACACACACACACACACACGCAAACGCACACGCGCACGCCTCGCTTGCACGGGGCTACTCCTTCTCGATCGCACACTCTCTGATGCGTTTTGTTCGACCAGCACACATACACGCGTGCGGAGACAGCGGTCGAGGAAAGGACATCATTCACCGCCGAGACGGCGCACAGGCACACGCAGCAGCAGCGGGGGGGGGCGGGGGTGGTGGTGCCCGCGTCAGCCAAGACTTGAACTTGAAACGGAGCTCACAGCAATCGCTCATGCACACGGTCGGATTGAAGGGCTAACTTCATGAAACTGCTAAGGGATACGTCGCATCATGCGCCCGGCCGCCGTGCGCCCGCACACCCTCCTCGCATCTCCGTCGCTGCTATCACAGGCTGTGCAACGGATGCAGAGCTCTGCACAGTCTGCTTACACAAGCACGTGGGGAGGGACAGCACACCAGTCACACACACACACACACACACACACACACACACACGCAAACGCACACGCGCACGCCTCGCTTGCACGGGGCTACTCCTTCTCGATCGCACACTCTCTGATGCGTTTTGTTCGACCAGCACACATACACGCGTGCGGAGACAGCGGTCGAGGAAAGGACATCATTCACCGCCGAGACGGCGCACAGGCACACGCAGCAGCAGCGGGGGGGGGCGGGGGTGGTGGTGCCCGCGTCAGCCAAGACTTGAACTTGAAACGGAGCTCACAGCAATCGCTCATGCACACGGTCGGATTGAAGGGCTAACTTCATGAAACTGCTAAGGGATACGTCGCATCATGCGCCCGGCCGCCGTGCGCCCGCACACCCTCCTCGCATCTCCGTCGCTGCTATCACAGGCTGTGCAACGGATGCAGAGCTCTGCACAGTCTGCTTACACAAGCACGTGGGGAGGGACAGCACACCAGTCACACACACACACACACACACACACACACACACACGCAAACGCACACGCGCACGCCTCGCTTGCACGGGGCTACTCCTTCTCGATCGCACACTCTCTGATGCGTTTTGTTCGACCAGCACACATACACGCGTGCGGAGACAGCGGTCGAGGAAAGGACATCATTCACCGCCGAGACGGCGCACAGGCACACGCAGCAGCAGCGGGGGGGGGCGGGGGTGGTGGTGCCCGCGTCAGCCAAGACTTGAACTTGAAACGGAGCTCACAGCAATCGCTCATGCACACGGTCGGATTGAAGGGCTAACTTCATGAAACTGCTAAGGGATACGTCGCATCATGCGCCCGGCCGCCGTGCGCCCGCACACCCTCCTCGCATCTCCGTCGCTGCTATCACAGGCTGTGCAACGGATGCAGAGCTCTGCACAGTCTGCTTACACAAGCACGTGGGGAGGGACAGCACACCAGTCACACACACACACACACACACACACACACACACACACACGCAAACGCACACGCGCACGCCTCGCTTGCACGGGGCTACTCCTTCTCGATCGCACACTCTCTGATGCGTTTTGTTCGACCAGCACACATACACGCGTGCGGAGACAGCGGTCGAGGAAAGGACATCATTCACCGCCGAGACGGCGCACAGGCACACGCAGCAGCAGCGGGGGGGGGCGGGGGTGGTGGTGCCCGCGTCAGCCAAGACTTGAACTTGAAACGGAGCTCACAGCAATCGCTCATGCACACGGTCGGATTGAAGGGCTAACTTCATGAAACTGCTAAGGGATACGTCGCATCATGCGCCCGGCCGCCGTGCGCCCGCACACCCTCCTCGCATCTCCGTCGCTGCTATCACAGGCTGTGCAACGGATGCAGAGCTCTGCACAGTCTGCTTACACAAGCACGTGGGGAGGGACAGCACACCAGTCACACACACACACACACACACACACACACACACGCAAACGCACACGCGCACGCCTCGCTTGCACGGGGCTACTCCTTCTCGATCGCACACTCTCTGATGCGTTTTGTTCGACCAGCACACATACACGCGTGCGGAGACAGCGGTCGAGGAAAGGACATCATTCACCGCCGAGACGGCGCACAGGCACACGCAGCAGCAGCGGGGGGGGGCGGGGGTGGTGGTGCCCGCGTCAGCCAAGACTTGAACTTGAAACGGAGCTCACAGCAATCGCTCATGCACACGGTCGGATTGAAGGGCTAACTTCATGAAACTGCTAAGGGATACGTCGCATCATGCGCCCGGCCGCCGTGCGCCCGCACACCCTCCTCGCATCTCCGTCGCTGCTATCACAGGCTGTGCAACGGATGCAGAGCTCTGCACAGTCTGCTTACACAAGCACGTGGGGAGGGACAGCACACCAGTCACACACACACACACACACACACACACACGCAAACGCACACGCGCACGCCTCGCTTGCACGGGGCTACTCCTTCTCGATCGCACACTCTCTGATGCGTTTTGTTCGACCAGCACACATACACGCGTGCGGAGACAGCGGTCGAGGAAAGGACATCATTCACCGCCGAGACGGCGCACAGGCACACGCAGCAGCAGCGGGGGGGGGCGGGGGTGGTGGTGCCCGCGTCAGCCAAGACTTGAACTTGAAACGGAGCTCACAGCAATCGCTCATGCACACGGTCGGATTGAAGGGCTAACTTCATGAAACTGCTAAGGGATACGTCGCATCATGCGCCCGGCCGCCGTGCGCCCGCACACCCTCCTCGCATCTCCGTCGCTGCTATCACAGGCTGTGCAACGGATGCAGAGCTCTGCACAGTCTGCTTACACAAGCACGTGGGGAGGGACAGCACACCAGTCACACACACACACACACACACACACACACACACACACAACGCACACGCGCACGCCTCGCTTGCACGGGGCTACTCCTTCTCGATCGCACACTCTCTGATGCGTTTTGTTCGACCAGCACACATACACGCGTGCGGAGACAGCGGTCGAGGAAAGGACATCATTCACCGCCGAGACGGCGCACAGGCACACGCAGCAGCAGCGGGGGGGGGCGGGGGTGGTGGTGCCCGCGTCAGCCAAGACTTGAACTTGAAACGGAGCTCACAGCAATCGCTCATGCACACGGTCGGATTGAAGGGCTAACTTCATGAAACTGCTAAGGGATACGTCGCATCATGCGCCCGGCCGCCGTGCGCCCGCACACCCTCCTCGCATCTCCGTCGCTGCTATCACAGGCTGTGCAACGGATGCAGAGCTCTGCACAGTCTGCTTACACAAGCACGTGGGGAGGGACAGCACACCAGTCACACACACACACACACACACACACACACACACGCAAACGCACACGCGCACGCCTCGCTTGCACGGGGCTACTCCTTCTCGATCGCACACTCTCTGATGCGTTTTGTTCGACCAGCACACATACACGCGTGCGGAGACAGCGGTCGAGGAAAGGACATCATTCACCGCCGAGACGGCGCACAGGCACACGCAGCAGCAGCGGGGGGGGGCGGGGGTGGTGGTGCCCGCGTCAGCCAAGACTTGAACTTGAAACGGAGCTCACAGCAATCGCTCATGCACACGGTCGGATTGAAGGGCTAACTTCATGAAACTGCTAAGGGATACGTCGCATCATGCGCCCGGCCGCCGTGCGCCCGCACACCCTCCTCGCATCTCCGTCGCTGCTATCACAGGCTGTGCAACGGATGCAGAGCTCTGCACAGTCTGCTTACACAAGCACGTGGGGAGGGACAGCACACCAGTCACACACACACACACACACACACACACACACACGCAAACGCACACGCGCACGCCTCGCTTGCACGGGGCTACTCCTTCTCGATCGCACACTCTCTGATGCGTTTTGTTCGACCAGCACACATACACGCGTGCGGAGACAGCGGTCGAGGAAAGGACATCATTCACCGCCGAGACGGCGCACAGGCACACGCAGCAGCAGCGGGGGGGGGCGGGGGTGGTGGTGCCCGCGTCAGCCAAGACTTGAACTTGAAACGGAGCTCACAGCAATCGCTCATGCACACGGTCGGATTGAAGGGCTAACTTCATGAAACTGCTAAGGGATACGTCGCATCATGCGCCCGGCCGCCGTGCGCCCGCACACCCTCCTCGCATCTCCGTCGCTGCTATCACAGGCTGTGCAACGGATGCAGAGCTCTGCACAGTCTGCTTACACAAGCACGTGGGGAGGGACAGCACACCAGTCACACACACACACACACACACACACACACACACGCAAACGCACACGCGCACGCCTCGCTTGCACGGGGCTACTCCTTCTCGATCGCACACTCTCTGATGCGTTTTGTTCGACCAGCACACATACACGCGTGCGGAGACAGCGGTCGAGGAAAGGACATCATTCACCGCCGAGACGGCGCACAGGCACACGCAGCAGCAGCGGGGGGGGGCGGGGGTGGTGGTGCCCGCGTCAGCCAAGACTTGAACTTGAAACGGAGCTCACAGCAATCGCTCATGCACACGGTCGGATTGAAGGGCTAACTTCATGAAACTGCTAAGGGATACGTCGCATCATGCGCCCGGCCGCCGTGCGCCCGCACACCCTCCTCGCATCTCCGTCGCTGCTATCACAGGCTGTGCAACGGATGCAGAGCTCTGCACAGTCTGCTTACACAAGCACGTGGGGAGGGACAGCACACCAGTCACACACACACACACACACACACACACACACACGCAAACGCACACGCGCACGCCTCGCTTGCACGGGGCTACTCCTTCTCGATCGCACACTCTCTGATGCGTTTTGTTCGACCAGCACACATACACGCGTGCGGAGACAGCGGTCGAGGAAAGGACATCATTCACCGCCGAGACGGCGCACAGGCACACGCAGCAGCAGCGGGGGGGCGGGGGTGGTGGTGCCCGCGTCAGCCAAGACTTGAACTTGAAACGGAGCTCACAGCAATCGCTCATGCACACGGTCGGATTGAAGGGCTAACTTCATGAAACTGCTAAGGGATACGTCGCATCATGCGCCCGGCCGCCGTGCGCCCGCACACCCTCCTCGCATCTCCGTCGCTGCTATCACAGGCTGTGCAACGGATGCAGAGCTCTGCACAGTCTGCTTACACAAGCACGTGGGGAGGGACAGCACACCAGTCACACACACACACACACACACACACACACACACACACACGCAAACGCACACGCGCACGCCTCGCTTGCACGGGGCTACTCCTTCTCGATCGCACACTCTCTGATGCGTTTTGTTCGACCAGCACACATACACGCGTGCGGAGACAGCGGTCGAGGAAAGGACATCATTCACCGCCGAGACGGCGCACAGGCACACGCAGCAGCAGCGGGGGGGGGCGGGGGTGGTGGTGCCCGCGTCAGCCAAGACTTGAACTTGAAACGGAGCTCACAGCAATCGCTCATGCACACGGTCGGATTGAAGGGCTAACTTCATGAAACTGCTAAGGGATACGTCGCATCATGCGCCCGGCCGCCGTGCGCCCGCACACCCTCCTCGCATCTCCGTCGCTGCTATCACAGGCTGTGCAACGGATGCAGAGCTCTGCACAGTCTGCTTACACAAGCACGTGGGGAGGGACAGCACACCAGTCACACACACACACACACACACACACACACACACACGCAAACGCACACGCGCACGCCTCGCTTGCACGGGGCTACTCCTTCTCGATCGCACACTCTCTGATGCGTTTTGTTCGACCAGCACACATACACGCGTGCGGAGACAGCGGTCGAGGAAAGGACATCATTCACCGCCGAGACGGCGCACAGGCACACGCAGCAGCAGCGGGGGGGGGCGGGGGTGGTGGTGCCCGCGTCAGCCAAGACTTGAACTTGAAACGGAGCTCACAGCAATCGCTCATGCACACGGTCGGATTGAAGGGCTAACTTCATGAAACTGCTAAGGGATACGTCGCATCATGCGCCCGGCCGCCGTGCGCCCGCACACCCTCCTCGCATCTCCGTCGCTGCTATCACAGGCTGTGCAACGGATGCAGAGCTCTGCACAGTCTGCTTACACAAGCACGTGGGGAGGGACAGCACACCAGTCACACACACACACACACACACACACACACACACACACACGCAAACGCACACGCGCACGCCTCGCTTGCACGGGGCTACTCCTTCTCGATCGCACACTCTCTGATGCGTTTTGTTCGACCAGCACACATACACGCGTGCGGAGACAGCGGTCGAGGAAAGGACATCATTCACCGCCGAGACGGCGCACAGGCACACGCAGCAGCAGCGGGGGGGGGCGGGGGTGGTGGTGCCCGCGTCAGCCAAGACTTGAACTTGAAACGGAGCTCACAGCAATCGCTCATGCACACGGTCGGATTGAAGGGCTAACTTCATGAAACTGCTAAGGGATACGTCGCATCATGCGCCCGGCCGCCGTGCGGACATTGGTGTGTGAGGAGAACGTCTCCTGCAGGCCAAAGTGTGGGGCAGCAAAGGAAGGGTGGGGGGGGGGAAGACACTCGCTTTGAGGAGGAGAGGGGGCGAGAGAGAGGGGGAGGTGGTGAGGGTGTGGCACACGGACGTGTGTGAGGTGGTCGTGAGAGAGTAGAGGGGGAGGGGGGAGAGGCTGAAATGGATGGGGGGCGGGAGACCGCGAGTAGAGCACAATACGGGTCGGCAGTGCTGCACAGAAGGCTTTAGTGGTTGTCAGGGCGTCGTTTTCGTGGTCGCACAGAGTAGGGGGTTGAGGTGCCGACAGTGGAGAGAGAGAGAGAGTCGCGGAGTGAGGAGGAGGGGTGAGGTGGGAAGCAGGTACCCCTGGTAGATGAAGGCGGTCGTCTTCGCGAGGTCAGTCATCTTGATTCTCCGCCGGTGGGAGGGAGCGGCTTGTACGGGTGAGAGTGCACGCTGGTGGGGTACCGGAGAGGAGCCTCTGCTGTTCATGCGCCCTTCGAGTGTGGTGGTGGTGGGCGATGTCTGTTCAAAATACGATGATGAGCGTCCAAGGGATGTGGTCGTTGATGATCACGGCTGGTGTGGCCCTCTCGCATGGCCACACGTGTTTCAGTGGTGACAGGACCGATGCTAACAGAGAAGGGATGCGGAGAAAGAGTTGCACAATCGTACACGCGAGGTATAGAACACACACAGCCACTGCGCACCAGCGGCAACCCAGCAGCGATGAGGATACATCACGGCTCGGCGAAGCCGAGCCGAAGGAGAAGGACGAGGGGCCCCGATCGCGCCCCATCGGTTAGCCATCGCTGCTCCGATGCCATCTCAACAGCGGTGTGCGCATGATGGAAAAGATGGGAAGCACAGTGCCCGGTGCGCCCCGGTCACGTCGCTTCTCCCAAGCCAGCCGTAGTCGCTGAGGTAGCTATAATAGAAGGCACTAGGGAGTGGCCGCTACTGGCGGCGCTCGTCAGGGCAGCAGACGTGACGGGCTGTAACGGCTGCTGCTGCATGGTTCCCGTAGGTGAAGGGCCGGATGTAGAGGTTGTACTCGTCGCACCGCTACTGGTGACGGCCGGTGCTCCGGGCGCCGCCGCTGTGTTTGTCGTCGATTTGGCCGTGCTGCTGCAGCTCTTCTTCATGAGATTCTTGTCCGGTGCAAGAAGACTGTACCCGAGCTGCATCGCCTCCGCCTCCATGAGTTCGCGGTCGGACGTCACGAGCATCACGCGCGGCGTCACGGTTACCCACGATGCGACAAAGGGCGGGGTCAGTTTCACAATAGGATGGTAGAGCTCCACGTACTGCTGGTCCCCAACTCGCGCCTTATCGCTGGCGAAGAGCTTGTACTCCTCAAATATGGACACCAAAGACCAGCCTTGTAGGTGACGCAAGCACGCCACGACAGTGCCGGTGCGGTGCTTGCCCTTGTTGCAGTGGATGAGCAGGGGGAGGTTGCGAGTATCGCAGATGGCACTGAGAATGCGGTGCATCAGGGGCTCGGAGATGTCGCAGAAGGGCTCCTTGTTACCTTCTGTAGGGAAGCGCAGGACATGAATGCCGTTCTCCTCGCAGAACTTGAGGTTGCTCTCGGCGTAGTCCTCCGGGCAGAGATATAAGATGCTGCGCAGCCGCAGCGCGCAGAGGAAAGAGTAGTTTTTCTTTGTCGGGTAGCCGCTGCGGTACACGCCGGGGCACACCATCGAAAAGTTGATCGTAGGCACGAGGGGCTCTCGTGAGGCAGAGGCGGTGGGCATCCGACAGAGTTGCCTTTCCCAGCAACGCTGTCGTACCCTCTCGTTGGTATGTGTGTGTGTGTGTGTGTGTGTGTGTGTGTGCGTCAGGAAGGGGGGAGGGATGCTTGCAGTATGCTTGCGTGGCGTTGATGCGCAATGCAAAGCAGTGACCATGCTGTGGTGCATCCGCCGAGTGTCCCGTCGGGTGGGGTAGGCAGGGGAGTGGGTAGATGAGAGAGAGAGAGGTTGTGTACACGCCTCAGGGAGAACGGGGGTATACGTGAAAGGCCCGCAACGGTTTCCAGGCAGTCGCAAGCCGTGTGCATCATATTGGGCACCTCTGCAGAACCTCCGGGGCCCCACCGGGCCCCGTTGCAACGCGCTGCGAGGAGAGTGTGTGGAGATGGGGGAAGGAGGGAGTGGGGGGGGCGGGGCGGGGAGGGGGAACCGAGACACGGATGATCAGAATTGAACGACGCGTTCGAGACGCTCACGCGTGGTCATGCCGGCATCGCTATACACGACCACCAACACCTCAAGGGCTCCCTTTGCGCAACGGCTTCTCATGCACGGCACGCCCTTCTCGTTCTCTCTCTTTTTCCCCCGTCAGAAGTAGTCGTCGAGGGCATGCGGCCGAGAAGCTGCCGGCCGCTGCGACTGCTGCGGGTTGACAGCCCCTGTTGCCGCTGCGTCCGTTGTCGAGTGTGTCGGCATGCCCGCGAAGAGATCGTCCATCACAGCGCGAGTTGTCGGCGTCACGATGGCAGCGGAAGTCGTCGAGAGCGCGACGTTGATGCAGGGCGGTGCCGTTCCCATCCTGCCGGGCATCATTGGAGGTCCAAGTGGCGCCCCCGTACTCCACAGGCCGCTCTCACTGCCACTGCCGCCTATCTGTGCCTGTGCCCTCTCAGCTTCCGGCCCCTGCACTGAGGCTGGCTGCACACGCGTCATCACCGATGGTGTCTGAACGCCCCACGAGTCCCACACATCACGGTCGCGCGACGTCGGAGATGCCATAGGGGTGCTCACAGGCGGTGCTTGATATCGCTGCGCATCTCCACCAGGGTGCCCGCTCGGCATGACAGGATTCACAGAGGGGTAGTCCTGCGGAGCGCCACTCGTGAAGGCGCACCACACCGACGACGGCGGGGCTGTTGCCTGCGGTGGTGCTGAAAACGAATACCCAGACCCTTGTGGAATCGATGTCTCCGCCAGTTTCCCGGGTCTCGACGGCGGCAGCGGTCGTGACTCCACCGATGAGGCGGGATACAACGCAGCGGGCGCGGGTGACTTCACTCCCCGTGAGGCTGACTGCTCTGATGCGGTGCGAGTCGCACGGGACTTAACCTCACACCACACGTTCATGCACGACGGGCACAGAAGCCCTACTCGCATGTAGGCTGCCGCGGACGCGGCGCTCAGAGCGTCACCACCGGCGCTAGTCGACGAGCCTTCTCCGCTGCCTGGCGCGACAGGGCACAGCAGCGACTCGTACGCATCGAACCTGTGTACGATGTCGAGCGGTAAGGCGTGACACATGTAGAGAGACGCTTCCGACATCGCTTGCAGACTTCGAGCGCGCTGCTGTGCAGCAGCACTGGTGCTGGCCATCTCCGAACCGGTCCCCCGCTCACTCATATACGCTCTTTCTCTGATGTAGACGCCGACGTCAGGGATGTTGTAGCCATCGCTGCCGAGACCTTCCACCCGCACCACGTTGACGCAGTCATGCAGCGTGAACTCTGTGTCAAGTGCGATGCGCTGCTGCTGCTCCTGCTGCCGTCCCCACTTGATACGCTGCGGTGGTGGCATACAAGTCTTGAGGAATGCCTGTGTGTTGCGGTGACGGTGGAGATGACGGCCGTGACGGTCACTGGCAGCACAACCTGCTTCGCTGCGATTGCTCTCCATCACGGTGTTCTCCACGTGCGACATGACGGCAGGCGACTGCCGGGCTACAGGAAGCTGCGAAAGGAGCGGTGCGCTGAAGGTGTGCAGGCAGGCGATTGCAGCGGGGAGGTAAGCCGTGCGCAGTCCACGCAAGCTCCCGTTGCCGCCATGGGCCTGCTTCATCACCTTTGCGATCTTCGAAACGAATCCGAGAAGGCCGCTGCCGCCACTACCACCGCCACTGCCCCCACGGCTACCGTTGCTGTTGTGATACACACCAGAACCACTCCCGCTGTGGGCAGCGCGGCTTGCACCGGCAACAGCACTTTCCCCAGCGCCGGTGTAGCCACCCGCTAGAAGACGGATGGCACGCGGCGCGGTCACCGATGATGAGGGACCCGATCGGTTCGCGAACCACCGCGTCACCACAGAACTGTACACGAGTCCAACGACGTCCACGGAAGCCATGTCAGCGTACAGTTCCGGGTAGTGTAGGCGCGCTCGACTACATAGAAGAGAAAAGAGTGCCAGGTAGCGGACATTGGCCAGGAGCGGATGGGCTTGCTCGCCAGTGTGGTGAGACCGAGGTCCCGCCGCCTTGCCCCCGCGCGCTAGAGCAGCACCAGAGAAGACGCGACGCAGCCCTGCCTGCTCTGCGGCCAACACCACGCACTCAAACTGCTTAAACATGTGCGTGTGGGCGACGCGCTCCGCCAGTGCGTGGTGCTGGTCCATGCCGGGAACCAAGAACACAGACGTATCGATGGCTGGGCCGCGACTTTGCCCACTTCCACCAGTGCCACGGTTGCCAAGTAGCGTCCTGGACAACCCTCGGCGGTACGCCCCCATGAAGCGACTCACCATGTAGTCGAACACAGCCGCTTGTACTTGCCAAACATCGCTGAGGGACAGTGTCGGGAACTGCGGTGCGGGGACGGCAGGGAAGGATGTCGCTAAAGGCATGGGACCACCAGCGAAGAACTTGGAGAAGGGTTGTGCGAGGACCTCCGTGATGGCGCGTAGCGAAGCTGTGTCGTCGCCGTCATCATCGCCAGCGCGCGTCACTGTGAGTCCATCGTTTCCCTCCTGGGCGTCGCTGCCGATGCTGCGATTTTCGAAGGTGTCGTTAAGCGTACTATCGAAGCACACACTGCTGTCGGCATCGGCGGCTATGATTGCCTGCCCAAGTCCCCGTTTCAGGCGCTCCGCCAGCGACTCGAGATCCTTTACCCGGGCCTGCGTGTGCTGCGCCACCGCCTCCAGACTGTGGCGGAAGAAACGGCGTTGGTCGACGCTCGCCACGCGGTGCAGCTGGTCTCGCAGATCCTCGCTGAAGGCAGGCAGGAGGTCCAGCGGTGTTGCCTCCAAAACGTTCGACATCGCCACGTTGCGCAGGCTTCTACGAGCTGCGTCGTAAAGATTGGTGCGGCTGCGGCCCCCGTCTCCCCCGAAGCTGTGTGACGTAATCCGGCGGAGATTTACATGGGTGCGAGTCCCCCAGGCGTTCACGGCGGTGCTGCTTGCCGTCGCCGTTGCCACTGACCCGTCCGACGGGTTGGCCGATGGTGGGGAATCAGCCTGCAAGAACAGTGCTACTGGCTCCTGTGGGCATACACCAACGCAGCCGGTTCGAGCGTCAGCGATCCAGACCCGTAACGCGCGCTTACCGCTGGCGCCGCAGCCCGTGACGGTCACGCCTGCCTCGCCTGGCGAGGCAGAAGCGAGGAGTACGAGATAGGGCTGGATGGCGGCGGTGCTGCCCACCAGAAAACCGCTGCTCTCCATCCGCTGCGAGGCTGGCAGCGCGGCAAGGGGCTCAGAGGGCGGCTTCAATAGCGTCCGCAGCAGCCCAGTCACGGCGGCCAGATGTGGCGGGAGGTATGGGACGAGCGGGGAGACCCACACCAGCGGGCTCAGCAGCGCCAACAAGCTGACGACACACGCCGATGCGTGCTGCGGGGTGGCACCGAGTACCACCACTCGCTCCTCCTGCATCAGGAGCGACTGCAGCACACGTAAGGCGTCGCCATTGAAGCTCAGTAAAAGAATCGACAACGGCACGTCGGCGTAAGGGTAGAGCAAGTCGAGGGGGCGGCAGAAGGTCAACGGTCTCGAAATGGAGGATGCGAGCGGCACGGTGAAGGTGGCCCCCGGCAATGTACGACTGCTGGCTGAGCCAACGTGCAGCAGTTCCTTCGCCAGAGGCAGTATGACTTCCGCCTCTAGCGCGCCATCCAGGAGCGCCGTGTAGATGTCGCGAGGGAATGGGGTGCTTGCTGACGCTGACCCCGCGGGTACGACGTGCTTGCGGTACATCTGCTGAGCGATGTGGCTCATGACCGCCACTGCCTCGTGCGTGAGGGTGCGCATAAAGTTGAAGACTGGTGCGTCACTCAGCACACACCATAGAAGCACACTGGCGTCCTCGTCGCTGTTGTCACGCAATGCGGCGTCCGAGCGCTGACTGTGCACCGACGCCTCTTCCGCGGCGGTGGCTGCATTGTCCGTACCGCTGCCGCCGTTGAAGACGTCACCCTCCAGGACAAACGTGTAGCCGTGCACATAGCCGCCGTCCTCAGCAGCGCCTGCGTAGTGCACCACGTCGTTGTACCGCATCGGCCCGCCGCAAACGTCGGGCTCGACAGACACCGCGGCGCGTTCCCCACTACAGCAGCGCATCGCTTGCTGCTCACACCACTGCACGTACTGTGATGAAGGCAATACCAAGTAGCAGCCCTCCGCTGAGACAGGCAGGAGGCTCCACGGGTTCAGCTGCGGGTTGTGCGGTGTGATGGTGCTGCACCATGCCACGTCCTCCGTGAAGTTTGCTGTTGCGGCAGCGACAACACCGTGCAGCTGGCTGCTCTCCATGCTTCTGCTGCTGTCGCCACGCGCGGCGGGGGCGGCCTCGGCGGAAGAGGTCAGCGCTGCTGCCCGCGCAAGCTTTACAGATGTCCGCACGACATCGGTCTGCAGCCGGCGCAGCTTTACCTGTTGTGCGAGACGGTCAGCGGCAAGAGAGCTGAGAAAACCCTGTAGCGAGGGATGCGCCTCCAGAAACTGCACCGCTTCTTGTGGGGTGGCTGTGGCTGGCCGCGGTGATGACGTAGACGTCAGTGGGGGCCCTTGTGCGTAGTGTGAGACGATCGACAGCTTCGGCAGCATGAGAGCCCTCTCGCATGCTGAGGACGTCGAGGGAGTAGCCGGCGACAGGTTAAAGCGTACCGTGGCGCGGAGCAGGAGAAGGCGTGTGATGAGAGGGACGCCGTCGCCACCCCCGCCGACTGTTCCACCAAGCATTCTCACGTCACGACCACCCCCCAAACAACAGGAGCTGACGAGTCCAGGTAGGGGCCCAAATGCGCTGCCGCGGAAGGGCAGCAACACGCGTGCTGGGCGAAGCCACAACACCAACAAAGAAAAAGGGAGCGAGCGAGTGTGTTCAAGAGTTTGTGTGCGTGTGAGGAAGAGAGCGCATCGTGCGTGCGTGCAGGCCGGACGCAATGCGCGATGCTACGCGGGGAGATGTTGCCGCTGCTGCTGTCGCTGATGCTTGGTAGTGCTGATGGTCCTTTTCCCCGTCGTGACCGCGTATTGATCGGTGTGCGCACACGCAAAAGGAATAGATGGAGCGAGAGGTGGTGGACGGGGGCAGCAGCCCGCTTTCCCCCCCCTCCCTCCCTCCTGGGAATACCGGGGCAGGCGGTGCAGAGATGTAGGAAGAAAAATGCGTACAGGCACAACAGGAATGACTGCAGCTGAACGGCAAAGGGCAGTGGATCGAAGGTACGGCAGAGGCGAGGCGGACACGTCCACGCAGGCAACAACGTCGTCCGCGTGTGCGTGGGGGAGGATGGAGTGATGGCTCGCCCGCCAACTAGGCCGTGAAGGCCAGCGGGTCAGACAAGACGACCGGCGCGCAGCTGACAAGATAACGACAAGAGGATGCAGCTGTGGGGGCTCACAGGCACGTAAGATTACATCGGCACTGCGCGGTGATGGACGAGATTCAAGCAAGCTACTCGGTCTCTTGCCCTGCTTGCGTGCGTCTCTGTGCACGTGGAAGCAACCGCGAAAGGAGCGGCAAGGAGGAGGAGGAGGAGGCCAATACGTCACACCGACGAAGCGCAGGGGGACAGGACGTGGGCGTTGCCCAGAAACGGCGAGGAGACGAGGTCGAGGGAGGTGGCGATGATGATTGCGGAGGACGCAGTGAAACACCTTGTGTGCTGCAGGATGGGAAAGCACACGGATACACAGATACGCACGCACAAAACTCAGGGAGTAGCCAGTATGGGTGTGCTGACGACAGCGTCTTTGGCGCTGTCGTATGAAAGAAAAGCAGGGAAGGCGTTCAGCGACGCTGAGTTGAGTCGTTGCCAATAAAAAATGTTGGATGGCCGTCGCCGCACTATCGACACTGGTTCTGCATCTACCAATATGCGCTCGTCACGGAAAGAGAGAACAGAAGGGGCGGTGGTCACGATGCGCATTAGTGGTTTCGCGGACAGCAGCAGCGAGGGAGGGCGGAAAATGAAGGCGATGGACCAGGCCGAGGGATGAAGAGCGCGGGAGGTGGGGCTCACAGCTCACCACTCTCTGAACCTTCTTCTGTTCGAGCACTCCAGGCCGCAAGGCTGGCGCGTACGCGCTCGCCGCCCCACGGCAGGCTACCGTAGGCACCAGCCATACATGGCCTTTCACACATGTGCGTTGATGGTATGGTACTCGTTGTGTTTCATTTTATGATGCGCTTAACGCCGTTCAGTTCTTCCCTGGCGTGAGAAGGGGGCTGGGGTGCGAGTAGCACCGATCAGCGTCCTCCACATCCTCCTGCCTTCGGTGTCCGCATTCGTGCCCATCCCCCTCCTCCCACATCCCGTGCGTGCACGCACAAGGGTAGGAAGGTGAGTTGATGAGGTAGACGGGTACACAACGGGGGGGGCGCTTAGGGCGACGAGAACATGATTAGCTTTCGGAAAAGAAGGGATGCCGTTGGGACTCAAAGAGAGAGAGAGAGAGGCGGGAAAGAATGAGGGTGCTGCGGCTGGGGATCCGAGTGATCGAGTGCAGGACAAAGGCACCGATGGCGGCCTGCAACTGTCACAGTCCGCGGGTTGATGCGCAGCGCACCGGCCCACTGAACCTTTGAACGCTTTCGCTACGCCTGCGCGCCCTTTTCCGAGACTGAGGCCGCCTCTCTTCCTTCTCTACTTGTTCAAGTAAGCGGCGAACTGCGGCAAAACAAAGGCCGCTTTGTGCACGTCGGTGCTGTAATACTTGAGTTGGTCGGCAAACCCGAGTGTCTCCACCGGCCTCATGGGCACCGTCACGTCCGTGCCTGCTGACTTGGCGCAGACCAGCGTGCCGATGCTGCCACATGGGTAGGTCGGGGTATAGATCATCGCGTACTTGACCGTAGCAAACCCCATCTCCTTCAGGAAGCCCATCATTCTCTCTATCAGCGGGCGATTCAGCCAGATCGACTCGCCTTGGTTGCACACGACGCCCCCGGGCCGCAGAATGCGGAGCACATTCGTGTAGAACTCCGCGCCAAAGAGTTCAGACGCCGGACCCTTGGGGTCTGTCGTGTCGATGATGATGACGTCGTACACGCCGTCCGGCGCGTTCTTGACGAAGGCGGCACCGTCACCCACGGTCGCCGTCACACACGGGTCCGCGAAGCCGCAAGCCACCTGTGGGAAGTGCGCCTTGCTCTGTTCTATGACAGCGCCGTCGATGTCCACGAGCTCGATGGACTGCACAATGCCTTCCTTCTCCTTCTTGTGGCGAAGCACCTCGCGCACGACGCCGCCGTCGCCGCCGCCAATGATGAGCACGCGTTCCGGCTTGCAGTGGCACGTCAGCGACACGTTCGCAAGCATCTCATGGTACACGAACTCGTCATAGTCCGTGAGCTGGATGGCGCCGTCGAGGGTCATGACAGTGCCCCACGGCCCGGCCGGGTCGGACTCGAACACCGTCAAGTGCTGGAACTCGGTGGGCTGGTCATATAGAACCTTCTTCACCTTGAGCCCCTGTGCCTGACCGGGCCACATGGAGCTCTCTTCACGGAACCAGCCATCAGGCAGAAGTCCGGGGCCCGGCATTTCCAGTGGGCTGCACACTTGAAGTCGTAACGGGTAAGTTGCTTGAGGTGGAACGCTATGACGGGTGATGTATAGATGATTGCTGTTAGAGTTGCCTTGTGTCTGTGAGCGCGGGCTCTGCGTGAGCAGGGACGTAGACGTAGACGTCGAGATAGGGGGAGAGGGGAGGGAGGGGCAATAGGCCCATGCACGGGCTGCGCGTGCGCCGCTGACGCACGCTCGAGCGAGCGAGTAATGATATAGATGAACGAATACATATCTGTTTCTCTGCGGCAGCCTTCATTGAAGCGCTCTTGCCACCGTGCTTGCGCACCTCCGTGCCGCCATACTCTCTGTCTTACACATACATACGGACACACGCACACACAAAATCTCACGCTCCGATATGTTATGCAGTGGGCAGTGACGCTGGTGAGGGGGAAGAGCTGAGAGAGTAGGGGAGGGGACGTCAGGTCACTGTTGCGAGCCTCATGGCTGTGCGTGTCTGCGCACCAGATGCGTTAGCGCATCCTCGCAAACACACGCACGCACGCGGAAGCACCTCTCCACCCTCCAACGCTACCCACGGCTTCGCAACTGCTCAGATTAGGCAGGCACTCGACTCGTGTGTTCAATCGGCCAGCACGCTCGCGCGGGCGGCCATCATCAGCAGCGCGAGGATGCAGAGCAGATTGATGTAGTTGCAGTAGTGGCGCATGCCGCTGATGTAGCGGTCAAGTCCACACACAATGAGGCCGCCCATGAGCACGACTAGTATCCCCACTATGCCGACACCGCGGACTTGGTTGGGGGGCCGCATGAAGATACAGTAGGCGGCCCCGAGGCTCACAGCCACCGAGACGATGACGATGATGTTTGTCATTACTTCATCGGCCATGACGTCGACCTTCGTGATGCGCTCGCGGCGCGGTGGCTGGCCAGCCTTGCGGCGCTCGTCGTTCTCCTGCCAGAGCTTGAGCTTCTCCGCACGTTCCTGCGAATCTTTCGCGAGCCGCGCATGGCGTGTTTCCGGGTCCGAGACAGCCGCCCGCCACTCGGCCTCCGCTTCGTCCTCGACGCGGCGCTGCTCCTTTGCCAGGACGCGGCTACAGGCGGCGAGGAAGCTATTGGAGGCGAAGACGCACAGCACTACAATAAGCATGTCAAAGCTGATCGCCAGCGGAGGATCGGGCAGCAGCTCGTACTCGCGCCTCTGCATGCCGGCACGGTTCTTTCGACCAAACCTTTGCCAGAGACTCCCGGGGCCGTATAGCGACGCGCTCCCGGTGACTTCCAGGAGAAAGTAACAGCTGAGCAGCATCAACAACATGCTGAGTGCGGGCTCGGGAGACGTGAGGACGACCCAAATGGATGGACGACGCGGGTCGGGGATGTAGATGGGCGTCGTCGGGCGCTCACGCCTGAACCAGCGCATTGTGACGCGTACAGTGTAAAGGCTTTGTGAGGCGTGTGATGACTCGCTTCGACGCTGGTGCGGCGGCTGACGCAGCGCCTCTTGATGAGAGTGAGGGCGTTAAAGGAGGGTCTCGGTAGGACACTGCAGTAGAGATAAGGGCTTCCCCACGCACGCCGGCACACAGGCTGAAAAGTTATATATATATATATATATATATATATATATATATATATACAAAGGGAAGGGGGGGGGAGGAGGATGAGGGGAAGGTGATTGTGGCGGGGTGGCGGGCCCATGTATGATGGCTGGACAGAAAGCAGATTCAACAAGGGGCCCAGTCGTGCAAGGTACACGGCTCCAACAGTGCACCCTCCCCTCCTACTCCCTTTCCGGAGTATCTGACACGACTACCGTGTGGCAGTGCCGTGTGGGTGGTGGTGGTGGTGGTGGTGGCAGAGGCGGTCTCCGGACCTGCTCATCCATGCCATGTCACCCTCTTGTTGCTGCAGTTTCCTTTCCTATTCCACGATCTTCTCGGGAAAATGGGGAGGCGAAGCAGGCTACCGGCCTGAGGATGCCCTCCTCCACGAATTCGTGGTTGGATGCCTCTTGCTTGTGTTCTCCTCTCTCGGTGTGCATCCGTGCATGTGTGTGCGCGCTCGGCAGCCACAAGGGCCGTGGGTGGCCAAGACCCCCCCCCGAAAAAGAAAAAAAAAACGCACCCAGCGTCCTGCTCATACGGCGGATCTCCTCACGGACACTGATTAGCACAGCTGATGGGCTCGCCTTGCCCGCACCCCGCTACAGAGTCTCTCCCGAGGCGAGAAACAAGTAGCGCAGCGCTGTTCCTTCCATGGCCGCACGCAAAATACCTTCTGCCTTCGCCGGGTCGCGTACCACGTGCATGAGGAACACGTCGTGCGGCGCCAGCAGCCTGTACTCCACAGCCGCGGCGGCGGCGGCGGCATTGGAAGACGTGGAAGAGGAGGAGAACGGCACGGCCGCTTTGCGCACACCCTGCGTAACCTCCTTAACCCCCGTCAGAAGTGCATCTTCAGCGTCAACGGTAGTTGTTGCCGTTGGTGTGCGCATCGAGACCAGGGTGTTCGGCTCTGAAGATGACGACGCGTTCGACTGCAGTGGTGCTTCATAGCCGACGTCTTGCTTGAAGGGCGTCCCCGTTATCACGTCCACTGCTACTGCCGGCTCGTCCTTGGCTTCATCTAGGCTCACGCCCGCATCGGGGCTTGTCGGCAGGCGCTTAGGATGCCAGCGCCAGCTGGTGGCAAAGCTTCCGCCGTTGTTGTTGCTGCTGCCAGGCTTGCCTGCAATCCTGGGCTGCAGGGTCTTCATATCCTGGCTGAGAACATGTGTCTGCAGTTGTGCGCTCAGCGCGTTCTCGCCACCACCACTGCCCCTCACATCGTCCGCCATTACTGTGGGCTTGGCAAGTGGTTCTTCAGCAGCCAAAAGTGTATCGGGCGGTACCGGCGAGTGCAGCAAGTTGTTGGGAGGTGATTCGGTTCCGCCAGCCGTAGCACGCACGACGGTGATGGCTGGGGCAGCGGACGACAACAGTGCGTGAGACGCAAGCAGCGGTGCTGAGTGTTGGGCCTTGGCGCATGCCACATTCCTCTCTTCCGACACAGGCAGCGTGAAGAGCTGCTGCTGCTGCTGCCGCCGCTCTGCCTCGCGCTCCTCTTGGGTCGGCATCCAGAGAAGATGAACGGCACTGCCGGTGTTGGCGGCCTGCCGAATCGCCTGCTGCGTGGACGGTGGCAGCTGCGCGTAGGCGCACTCACCCAGGGATGATAGGGCGCCGGTGGATCTACCGATGGGTGGCGTCGACAGCTGTGCACGCGCGTAGGTCCACGCAGTCGGCAATGACGACGCCGGTGCCATGGAGTCGGTGGTGACAGCGACGCTCCCCGGCTCCTCCTGGCTTGCCGCAAGTTGGGTGTTGGAGGCAGCTACCTTGTCCCTGTCGCAGCTGCCGGTGTGGCGTTCGGCTGTGGCCGCTGCAGCGATCAACTCTGCTGAGTGCCTCATGGGGTGGGTCTCCGTCTCCTCCGACGCGAAGACGAACGTGGCGCCGTAGGCGCAGAGGAGGTACACCATGCTCGCGTTCTGGTTGGCGATGGCGTAGTGCAGCGGGGTCAGCCCACGTGTGTCGAAAGCATTGAGTTCTGCACTCAGCTGGCGCAGCAGATGCAGCGTCCCCTGCTGCCTGTGCGGCCCACGGCGGCGAGGCTTCTTGTCCTCACTCGCGGAAACCCGGGCGCGCTCGTCCGGCTCCGCTGGGGGAGACCCATGCGTTGTCGTCGTGGCAGTGCCCCTGCCCAAATGAACAGAACTGTCGTGGCACAGCGCAGAGGGCGAATCCGGAGAAGCGCAGGGCAGAGATGTGCCAAAAGCACAGCAGCAGCGGTGGTCGGCTGCGTCCCTCGCTCTGCCCTCTCCCATGCTTCCACCTTGGCTGCCGATGGAAAACTCACTCTTGCCGGCAATGGCCACGTTCCTGTTACCGTCGACGTCTCCGGTGGACACTGTCGACACCTGTATGGCCGCCGAGACGGCGGGGGTCGTTGTCGACTCAGCATCACCTTTTACTGCAGACGTGCGCCCGTCATCCGGGGCAGACGCGGTTTCCCTCGCGGCTGCCGCGACGCAGCTGAGCTCCGTGATGAGCTGAGTACGGCGGTGCTGATTCTGCAGGTGTTGAGTTACGATCAGCAGCGACTGCTGCAAGGCGCGGCGGGCGCTAGTGGAGACCATCTGCGTGCAGGCCTCGTCCACCGCTGCCTCCACCGCCGAAAGATGGGCGATGTCGATTGGAATGCCGGCCGTGCAGTGACGCAGCTTTGCCACCGCCGAAATAAAGGCGCGGGAGCGGTGTTGACGCAGGCGGCGAGTCCGTTCCGTTTTCTTAGCTCGCCGGCGCCGTGTTTGGGGGGCAGCGAGAGCCTCAGCAATGGGGCACTGCACGTTTGCATGGTTGCTAATGCTGCCACTGCAGCGTGAGCTGGGGTCGCCAGCGCCCTTTTCGCGACAGCATTCACTTCTTATACGACGGCGAGGGGGGTAGCCCATGGCTGCGTAGTAGTTGGCCATCTCTGTGCGCAGCGCTGCAGCTGCTGCGAGAGAGCCATAGCAGGTCTTCGCCATCATGGTGCTGTTGTTGCTGCCGTCGCCGTCCTCATCTACCCCGTCAATACGGGGTCGTTGCAGTGACTGACGACGCGTGGTGAGACGCCGGGGCGCAGACGTCCTCCGAAGGGTAGGACTGCCGAACACGGTTTTGCGCACACGTCGCCGTACCCCGTCGACGCGAGTGTTGGCATGCAGCAGCGTGAGCAGAGCGGGCACGAACCCCCGTTTCTTTCTCTGCAGGCGCCTCTCTCGCGGCGGGCTGGCCGGGGCCGTTGCTGTGCTCGCGACCTCGTTTGACTGAGCAGAGAATCGGGAGCTGGTCCACGCGTGGTTGAGCATGCTGGAGATGGCGCTGGAGGCAATGCTGCCGCTGTCGCACCGGAGCGCCATCTCCCTGGTTTCCGTTGTGCTTGAGTTTGTCAAGGATCGACCCGGCGACCGCTGCAAGGCCACCACTGCACCTGCGGCAACTCCGCTCGTGGCGGATGCAGCAGGCAGCGAGGAGGGAGACGTGGAGACACCGTCCTGCTCAACAATCTTTTCCAGACGAGCTGCTGCTTCCCCGGTAGCCGCACCCTCACCGCTCGCCATCACGTGGTTAGCCCAGGGTGTGCGTGTGCTGCTACCTCTACTGCTTACAGGTGCCGGGAAGGCGTGTTCCTCCGTGCCGAGCGCATCCAGCTCGGTACTCGACGACGCTGCAACCAACAACTCAGGCGGCTCAGAGACGTCGCAAGCTGATTCACCTTGATAGGCCTGTGACCGTCTCGGCTGCCGACGACGCCAATACGCGCCCTCCGTCGCCGTCGCCGACTCCTGCCCGGCACTTTCAGCGCGCTGCTCATTCACGAACAGGTCGTCTAGCGCGCAGGGAACGTAGTCTGGCGCGCCACGCCAGCGCAGCACGTACGCGAGGCACTCTGTTGAATCGCCCACCGCGGCAAGGTGAAAGAGATTCAGGCGCAGCGGCTGC
Source organism: Leishmania tarentolae (assembly GCA_033953505.1). Classification (NCBI taxonomy): domain Eukaryota; phylum Euglenozoa; class Kinetoplastea; order Trypanosomatida; family Trypanosomatidae; genus Leishmania; species Leishmania tarentolae. The sequence continues at coordinate 221,642 of CP119828.1, forward strand.
ACCCAGAAGGCAGCGGGGCCGATGTGGGGGACGAGGAAAAGGGCCATGGTTGGCGCTGTTGCTTCTTCTGCTGAGCTGCCACTCAGACTCGTAGGCCATGAATACCCATTAGTCTCCTCAGCGAGGGAGGGTGTGATGTGCGCCAGCACTGGCTGATGCTGTTGCTGATCAACAGCCCACTCATCCAAGTGGGAGCCAATGACCGCACCACTGGAGAAGTCCAACAGGGTTCTAGCTGTAACGTCGGGCATCGCAGTAGTGGTCATCCGCGGTTCATTCAAGTTCGACTCGCGCGCCCTTCTGCTCAGCATCTCTGCGTCTCTCACGCTCTTGTGCGGAGCTGCCGCGACGTCAGGGCTGTGCGTGGCCGCCTCGGCGTAGGACCATCGTAGAAGCAGAGTCCGTGTCACCTGTGCGTTGCCAAGGGCAAGAGCGATGTGCACGGGGTTGAAGCCGTGGAGGCAGCACCGCTCCCACCACATGTGCGCAGGTGGGGAATCAGCTAGGGTGGCCGTGGCGGTGGCGTTGAAGGAGACACCCGTATCCGCGACCGCAGACATCAGCTGAAATGGTGGCGGGTTCACATCGACGTTGCTAGGGATCGTAGCTACTGCGGCTTCGACTGCCGACGTCAACGGCGCAGGCGTCCATGGCGGAGAATCCGGTGCTTGTGACATCGGGGAATCATGCGCTATGGATACCGTCTCGACTATAGCGGCGGTTCCTGGAGGTGCACCCAGCGGCGCTGCTGGGTGCGACCGTTCCGTGATAGGCGAGTCAGCCACCACACGCTTTGACAGCCCGTCCCCCACCCAGGCCGTGGTGTCCTGAAAAGCGACGTGATGCAGCATACTGACCACTGCCAAGTCCGCGTCCAGTTCCACAGCCAGCAGCAGAGGCGACTTGCAGCAATCATTGGGGATGGGATGACCTGCGTTGGTGAGGTGCACGTCCACCCACTCACAGCGCCGCGTGGGGGTCGCAGGAGAGCCACTCGCGTCACTGAGTACTCTGCGCAGGTTGCCGTTCTCGCTCGACAACGTCCGCCGCTTCTGCGTTGAATGTGATGCGGACGTGTCGTTGCCTTGCCCGAGAGGGCAGCACGGAAAAGCTGTCTTGCTGGCGCCTCCCACGAGGACTTCGGTGTTGGTGCTGCTACCTTCACAGCAGGAGGCTGCGCGGCTCATCATGGAGGCGTGTGGCAGAGTCTCTAGCTCCCACCCCCGCAGTGGGTTTGCGCCTGCGCGCAGCAGAGTGTTGACGAGCCCAATGGACTCCTGCATCACGGCTAGGTGCAGCGCCGTCAGCCCCTTTGCGGTAGGGAGGTCGACTTGCGCGCCGAGACGCACCAGTGCACTCACCATCCCGTGACACTGCTCCTCCGGTACCACGACGGCTGTTGCTGCTGCTGCCGCCGCCGCTGCCGAAACAGCTGTGACTGCTGGAATCACTGTTGGGATCACCGTTGAGTTCAGGCCGCAGAGGACGCTGCTTGTGCTTCCAGCGGTTGCGCTACCGATACCTGCTGGTGACTGCCGCCGCTGCGATGACGGCGTGAAGAGCGGGGGTGACGAGAAAGAAAGCGTCTTGACCGGCGTCTTCCTGGCCAACGGGTCACTCCTGATGCGCAGGGAGGTTTCTCGTGATGTGCTCAAGCATCCCGTCGTGCTGCTGTTTGTGGGGGCGCTCTCCTGCGGGTTCCTGCCACCGCTGTTGCAATCTTCCACTCCACTGGATGCGTCACTACCGGCCGAGTAGGCCGCTTGCAGGGCTGTCGCTTCGATGACATGTTGGACCCCTTGCGTAGCTGCCGTCGACGACTCGGCCGTGCTGCGCGACTGCATATGGACTTTAGTGCGGTAGAGCACCGCGTAGTGCAGTGGCGCGTAGCCATCCTTGTCCAGCACGTTCAGCTCAGCGCCGATGCGGGTGAGAAAGATGGCCCCATGCACAAATCCTCCCATCGCTGCGTAGTGCAAGGCGCCGCGTCCTCTGGCGTCCACGCGATGCCCAAACGTGTTACCGTAAACCGCCAGTAAACTCTGCAAGGCGTACGTGTTGTCGCCGTCGTGGCGCACGCAATCCAGGAAGCGCGCAAAGCCGTTTTCCTCACCCATCCATGCATGCGCCGTTGCTGTGCTGAGCGATGAGCTCTCGTGGAGGGGCGCGTTCGCCGTCGAGATGGAGCCCGGCGTTGTCGATGGCGATGATGAAGGCGCATCATCACCCTCACCACTGCAGCGCGGCGCAGAGAAGCCGGGCACCACCGTTGCCAGCGCCCGCAAAAACCACCCATCTTGCGTGACCGACTGCTGCTGCTGCTGCTGGGCCTCTTCTGGGTTCTCAAGAATTCCACCGCTGTCGTGGCTGCCGGCGTGCTCACGAGCGTCCGAAACTGCCGAGTGCGGTGGAAGGCTACTGAAGTATAACTGCTCTTCGTTTTCGTTGGAAGACGTCGAGGTGGCTGTCATCTCACCCGAGCAAGAGAGGTGCTGTGCCCACATCGTTTGCTCCTCCTGCTGGAGCTCCGCGTGATTCATCGTAAGAAGCCGTTCTTGTATCTCCAGCTCCGCTGCCTCAACCCTCCGCCTCGTGCGTGCGACGGCGGGCAAGGTCAGCAGCATCGATCCCTTCAAGTTTTCGCGTGTGAAGCAGGCAGGGGCGGAGTTCAAGTGCTCCATACCGTGTGCCGAGGAAAGGATAGCCAGAGGACTGACAGTCGGCATTTGGTGCAGCAAGGAGGCGTCGGCAGTGGAGGCGACACCGATGCGGTTCACGTCTTCAGCACCAAAAAAGCGTGAAGAACTACGGCGAAGCTCCGCCGTGGTGGGCACGGCGCCTGTGGCGTTGTCCGACTCCTGCAGTACCTTTGTCGCTACACGGTGCCAGAACTGCAGAGGCGACATCGGTGTCTCCGCCGCGCTGCCGCCGGTCACGTCCTGTGAACCAGATACACCACCACCGAGAAGCACCGCCTCTTTCCGGTCGTCGTCCAACACGACATGGGCTGCTTTTTCGCTCAGCACCGTCGCTGTCGTGGTTGTCCCGGCTGAGGAGGCCTCAAGACGGCGCCCCATCCACAGCGGGCCTGTGCAGCCGTTGGCCTTCATCAGGCGCGCACTTCGATGTGCGGTGGAGTGGCGACGGAGACGACTGCCAAATGGCGACTTCACGGTGGCGCTGCTGAATGCCATGACGATGTTGCTGCTGTGGTTCGCTAGCGGCTCCCTGCCCACGGCCGCTGGCAAACCGAGTCCACCCCGCGACCCCGGCGCCGTTCCTGGCAGGGAGTCTGCCATGTACTGCTCTTGCGTGCTCATGCAATCGAGAGATGGCACGGCAAAGGAGAATGAGAAGAAGAGCTCCCACCATGTGCAGCACACCAGATAACGGTATTCGGTGGTCACCCAACGCAGCGGGCCCGCAACGGAGTCGACGAGGTGGACTACCGCACACCCCGTCGTAAGGAGCACTGCCGCTGCCCACACCCACGCGGCACCCGAAAGGACCTGCAGCGTAAGCAGGAGCACAGCGACCGTCAAGACGGGCCAAAAGCGGCATGGCACCGACATCATCGACGCCTCGGCGGCGTCGGTTGCGGCCGCTGCGGTAGCGCGCGTCGCGGCAGATCTGGCCGTCTCCACACGGAGATGCCGGCTAGGGAGCTGAGCATGCAAGAGATCAAGGCTTCTGCGCCATCTGCTGCTGCCTAGCCGCCGATACGTGCAAGATGGCGTGCGCTGTCGAAGTTGCTTCTGGCGTGCGGCAGCAGAGCTCATTCCAGCAGGGGAGGTTTCGACTGACGCAGCCGTCATGGCCGCAGGGACTAAGGCAAGAAACTGCTGCGTCAGTCGCATCCAGCGGCTCAGAAGTATCCGTTCCGCGGTCAATAGCAGCAGTCCAGTTACACCCACAAAGCCTTCTGTGGGGCATGGGAGAGCTGCGGCGGTGGCGGTGGCTGTTGGCAATCGCGGACCACCACGTCTTCCATGCCCCAGTCCAGAACTCTCTTGTGCTGCCGACGCTTCCGCCGTCGCCCAGGCGGACGCTGCTGCCACGGCGACGGCGATGCGGGCTACAGCAAGCGGGGCAAAAAGCAGGAATGTGAGGAGCACCACCACGGTGTCGCTCAACCAGAAAGCAACGAGCAGGCGCTGGCGTAATCGCTCGAGGTGACGGTGCTGCTCCCGAGAAGCGTGGCCCCCACCCGCAGCACTAGCACGGCCGCCTCCGCGGGTACCTTCCTGCCCTTCTTTGCACGCCCAGGCGCTGGAGGGACACAGGCGCCGCCCGGAGCCGCGCGATAATCGGCTCCATAGGCTGCTGCTGGGCACTGTGGTATTCCGTAGCTCTTCGCCAGCGTCATCGATGCCCTCGTAGTCGTCGTGGCTAGGCGATGGGGCGCGCTTCTGCGGTTGTGTAGAACGCACGCTGCGTCGCCAGGACTTTCGACGGCCGCGGCTGGGTGTCTTATTCCCCACCAGGAGGTTATCGATGCTCGTCGCTGCGGCTGTTGCCTCGTGACCCCCAGTATCATGCTGCTTCACCTGATTTGCGCGGCCGGTGCCGGAAACGTCGTCGCCTCCGCAGAAGTCCTCCGCACCAGGGGTGGCAATGGTGATGCACGTGCTGATGCCGCTGTCTGCCAGGTCGCCTCGGGTGCTGTCACCACCACTGTGAGCACCATTCACGTATGAGGGCGCAGGTGCCCAACGCCGGCGCTGCGTTGGGAGAGGTTGCTGGACAAGAATACGAGGTGTCACGAGGGAGCCTTGGCTCATGAGAGGCGGCAGAGACGCTACAGTGGCGGCGTCGCTGCCTGCTCCATGGAGGATCGAAGTGCCACCCTTGTTGACTTCGTCAGCGGCCCCCACCAACGATACTGCCGTAGCCGTAGTAGTGCTGACGCCCACGATGGCCTCCCAAAGGCCGGGATGTTGCTCAGCGGTGTTCGTCACCGCGTAGCGCCACTGCGCGTTGCACAACAAGGAGAAGCTACTGAAGAATGCCGTGGCGGCAATGACCTGCAGGAGGGGCTCGTAGATGTCGTTAGGGCGCACTACGCTTTCTGCGGCCGCCGGTGAAGGAGACGCTGATACAGCCGCTGCCCAAGGGCTCAGGAAAGCTTTGAGCACCACCTCACCTAGCAGCACACACACTTGCCACAAGCTTGACGCTGACAACGGTTGCAAAGCTGGCTGTATCCAGTGGAGCTGCTGCGGCGAGGAGGCACTCCATAGGGAGGCCGCCTGTTCACCGACGTCCTGACTCTCGCGGCAACGTCGCATCGACCCAGGGCGCATGAAGTAAACGAGAAAGCCTCCATAGCACACGTAGTGCAAAATACAGTACCACGGCTGCACCTGCCGAACGCAGTGCAGGCGGCGAAAGCGCACGAGAAAGTAAGTGCCGACAACACCAGCGACGGTGTAGCCAGCAAGTGCGACAAGACACACATGCGCCAGCTTGGACATGCTGCAACCTCCCTGGTGTGGCTGCTGTGCTGGGTCTTAAGCTCGAAGGAAGAAAAGGGAAAAAGATGGCAACACACACACACACACACACACACACACACACACACACACACACACACACACGAGAGTAGGCGAGCGGACTGCTAACCAACGCCAGCCCAATTACTCAGGTAAGGAGGGATGATACGACACTCCAGTATACATGCATATTCATGCGCAGGTACGCGTACATATAGACAGGCACTGTCGACGGCAGCGAGACGTTGACGACTGGCAGATGTTCCGGCACCACAGCAGGAACGCCTCTATGCGTTGCAGTGCACAACAGAATATATATATATATATATATAAACGGATGGGAAAACGAAAGGGAGGGAGGAGGAGAGAAGTTGGCGACGACGCGCAGCAACAACAGTGGAACGGATGGGATGAGTATAGAAGATACGCCAGCCAAGCATGACACACACGCACACACGTGGCAGCAGAACAGCGATCCCCCGACCGCGTCAATAACGGAGAGGGAAGTGGAGAGGGGGAAGGGGAAGAATACGCGTTAGTGAGCCCACATGCATGCCTCTCCGCGCTGAGTATGAATGTGTGCGTGCGGGTGTGTGGCTGTATGTAGTATATATGTATATATATATATATGGAGAGGAAGAGGGAGGGGGAGGGAGGGAGGGAGGGAGGGAGGATGCCTGTCTAATGTATAGAGATCAATCGATCGATAGGTAGGTATACCAGCAGGGAGAGGGGAGAGGGAGAGATGCGTAGAGGACTACACCAGTTCGCGGTATCTGCGTTCTGGGTGGTGGTGATGGTGGTGGTGGTGGTGTGGAGGGTGGTGAGAGGCACGGGCTCCCCCCCGCTTTGCCTTGTCACGTGTTGTGCAAGTGTGCCTTCGTATGGGTCCCCCACCACCACTGATCCACAGACAAGTAAGTGCGCGCAAACGTGTGTTGGGCACAGTAAGGAGGGTGGTGCGAGGATGGAGGCGAGATACCTGAGTTGCCCGGGGGCACCAAAAAGCTGTAAGGTGAAGAGAATGGAAAGATATGTGTGCGATGGGCACGCGTGTGGGCTTCCCGTCAGGCACACATGGCTCGCACACCCGAGAAAGAGAGAGAGAGAGAAAGGAAATGGGGAGGGGGAGAGTTGATGTGGCTGCAGAGGGCGAGAAAGAGATGTTCTCAGCCACACCGTTAAGCGCAAGAACAATGTGTGTGTTTGTGTGTGTGTGCAGCTGCCAGCCCGCGTTCAGCGGGTTGCACTGTTGCAGGGTCCTGAGGAGAGGCGCGCATCGATGCGCGCAGGTGTGTACGTTCGAGTATTGCCAGCTGTTGGTGCAACACGCAGACACACAGTGGGGTGGCCACCGCTGTACACATAAGGCCACGCCATGGGGCCGCATTTTTCGGTGTGTTGCGTGGACTCTTGAAGTGATCCCGTCATACACAAGACGCGCACGACGATGCACGGTTGCCCCTCTCCCCTTTCTTTAGCATATATATATATATATATATATATATATATTCTTTACGTTTCATCTCCGTTGATTACCTTTGCGTTTGACACGCGCATCAGGGAGACGGGAGGAGCGGTGGGCAGGGGGGAGGAGGAGGAGGGCAGCGTGTGCATCGTCATACCACGCGCACACCCGGCCTGTTTTTCCGTCGTGTGTGTGTATATATAGAACGTTGTCCGATGCACATTTACGCATCCACATCATCTCTGCCCGACTCGTTCGACGACGATGCGGACACTGACGATGAGAAAGCAGAGCAGGCCGAGCTCGAGTCTGAGTGCGAGTCTAGCCGGCTGCGCAACTTCTCCTCGAGACGCTGCTGCTTCTTCAGTTTTTTGGCTGCGCGGCGCTTTCGCTTCTTCGCCTGTGTGCTTTCTAGTTTCTGGACCTTCTCCTGATGCGCCTGACGACGTTGCTGCAGCTCTGCTGCCGAAGCGGCGGCGGCGCGGAGGTGTTGCTGGCGCACCTCCTCACGCTCTTCTGCAATACGCGTGTTGGTGTTCGTCTTACCACCAGCGCCGGCAATGGTGGACCGCAGTCGCGGCAGCGAGCGCATTGTTGCAATACCGCGGATGTATGACTCATGCTCGCGCTGGAGCCTAGCGTCACGAGCGGCCTTCTCCTCCGGCGTTAGCGGTGGCGGCGCGTTGCCGCCGTGGCTTTTACCGCTGGAAGAAGGAATAGACATCCTTCACTGGCGGGTGATGAGGGGGAGAAGGGCGCTTGCCGTCGTATTGACACAGACGTGTGTGTTGGTGTGTGTGTGTGTGTTTATGTGAGCAGCAGGGAGAGAGGAGTGCGTGTGGGCGGTGATGAGCAAGCGGAGAGGCATCATGCGGAAGGAGCCGTCTGGAGAACGACAAGGCACATTCTCCTCCTTGTTCTCTGCGGCGACTTTGAGTGGGCATGCGCGGTCTGGTGCCTATCAGCCGGCACGCGGCGCAGGATCTGTTCGCTGTGGAGGAGCCCACGCTCACGCACGCAAGTGCACAGTACGAGGGTAAAGGACACAGGGGTGGCGTCGCGGGGAGCTGCAACGCTGGGAGAGGGGAAAGCGAGAGGACGCACGTGGAGTCTCTCCCACCACCACTCGTGTCCTCCACAACAACGACACACGTGCATGCATGCCTCCATATAGATCTGTATGTATAGACAAGTTTGCATACACGTGTCTACCGAGAAGCGCACCTCGGCATGAAATCTGAACATTTTTCCGCTGCATCGGTGTACGCTGCTGGCAAACTTGAGCAGCGTGCCCGTGCGACAACACCTACACACGTACTTTCTGTGCGTGTGAAAGAGAGAGAGGGAGAGAGAGAGAGAAGGAGCCGCTGGAGCAACACAAGCGCCATCAGCCCCTCCCCTCTCCCTTCTCTTTCTCCAACAGAAAGATGCGGCGGAGACCACATCAAGTTAGCCATGCCAGTTTTCCCGCGCTGCGAGAGGAGCTACTGCACTGCTCAGACACCTCGCACACTCTCCTTTGCGTACTACTGGTGCCGTTGTACGTCATCTCACCGCTTGTTCGTGGACTCGGGGGAGGGCGTGCCGCGCGCCGGAGACGTCTCAGCAGTGATGGGGGAGGATGCAGCGCCGACATGAGCCCGCTTTCCTTTGGCGCTTTTCTGTGCCTGAGCAGCGGATGAGGGATCGCTGACGCAATTCGCTACACGCGGGCGCAGCAGCGGCGGTGATGGGCTGGCGGGCGGGGGCGCTGTCGTCAACGGCGGGGCGGCAATGGATGCCTCCGCGCCGACCGGAATGGTACGCGGAAGCGCAAAGATGTTTGCTGGTGAGGCACCCAATATGGATCTCGTTGCCACTTTCGATGCCGTGTCTCCTCGCAAGTGCTGGCGGCGGCCCTCACGCGGTCGGGCACGGCCGCTGCAGGCACCCTTTGTCCGCTTCGTCACTGTCTGATTCAACACGGGCACACGCGACGGCACAGGCGAGCGTCGAGCACGCGCTGCGTCTCTGCGGCCGTCATCGCCGCCGTGATGCTCGCGCAACCGCTTGGCGCCAGTGTGGTGAGGTGACGGCTGCCACTGTTGCTGTTGCTGCTGCTGTGGAGGCAGCCGATCTGTGCGTGGTATTGATGCATCCACTGTCGTTGTTCCTTCAGCGACAGACGCCAGTGGTGGTTGGCGGAGGGGAGCCGTCGGTGGCGTGGAGGGGTCCGCTGAATCAAACGCGATGCCCCCCAGCTCATTCACCATGCCGTTGCCGTCGGTGTGCGATGCCACCGCCTCCACTTCTATACCCCCTGGCCTTATTATTGACCTTTCAGGGTAGTGGTGCGCTCTGGGGTCCTGTGGCTGGGGCGAGATGCTGTACGATGATTCTGAGCCTCCCTGCACCCGTACCAGTCTGGTGCCAGTCCCGTCCTGAGAGAGTGGTGTATAGCGCTGAGGGCCGCCACCTGGGCTGCCCCTACTCGTGCTCGGACTGCGACGCATATCACCGCCGGCAAGCGAGGCAGCACGGGCTGCCTGCAGCGAGCGAACCCGCTGCTGCTGCCGGCGCAGAATACCATCGGCCTCGTCAGCCCACCGGAAGTCCATGTTGGAGACTGAGCGTCGTGTTGCCTTATCCTCGGGAAGAGGTGGGCACGGATGGCGCTGCTGTGGGTCTTCATCGTACTTTGACAGGCTGAAGGACGCATGACTGGCGTGGCATGGTGGGGAAGTCCAGGGCGAGGAAGGAGCGACTGAGACATCAGCCACGGGAGTAGGAATAGCGTTTGCCCGAGGCACCCGCTTTTCCATGCTTGATTCACACAGGGTCCCGAAGTCTTCATGGACACCTGGCGGCGCGGCGGTAGTGCGCTGGTGCGCAGGACACTCGAGGGAAGGCCGCTGGGGCGACAAGGACGCTGCCAACGTCGGCACCGCGGCATTTCGTTCCTCATCGTCCTCATCGTCGGCGTCGTCGGCAACACGTTCGTCCTCGACGCCAACAGCCGCAGGCGCCACCGAGCAGCCATCACGGCTCCCCTGGCCATCTTCACCAGCTTCCACAGCGCAAGTTGCAGAATCTACCGGCGAATACAGTGCTGTGGTGTCGCGCGGCTCAGCGGTGTTGACGCTCGCAGTTGCAGCGGCACTCGTGCGACATTCCTGGCGGATGTGTGAGACGGTCACCCCAGCATCCACTTTGTTGTTGACGTGCATCCCTGCGGCATGAGCGGCATGGTTGTCAGCGCAGCGGTCATCCGTGGCGCCCGCACTGTTGTCTACCGTGTGAGTGCGAGAGGGAGCCGGAGAGACTGGCGGCGGCGCAGCTGGTGGGCTCCGAGCGTCGTACGGGCACCGCTCTTGCGGGTGCATGGGCGACCAGCATGATGAGGGCAGCAGAAGCGACTGCGACGGCGACTCAGGGACCGGCGTGTGGGGCGCAGAGACCATATCACTTACTGCACGTGGTGGACGGGGACGGCGGTGTTGCAGCTGCCGCCGCATCTGCTGCCGGCACGGTGGGCTGAAAACGAGTCCGTTAGGGGCCGCCACTGGACTCATTGAGGTCGACACTCTGGTGGCGTGCCCATGACGACGCGTCGGCGAAGCGAGCTGGCCGCCGTCCTCGTCATCTCTCGTGAGGCTACAAGGCAGCTCTGACACGGCGGGAGTGATCATGGTGACCTCCAGCGCTACAATCGGCTCTGGCGATGGCGTTGTAAGGTCTGAATAGGTGCCGTCCTCCACAGGGCACGGGTACCGTTGCTCAGGAGCTGCAGCGAATGGAGATGTGACGAGGGAGAGAAACTCTGCATCGCTGTTCTCCTCTCCACCTCTTCCGAGATTTGCGTCGTCGTTTTCGTTGTGCTCGCCCTGTTCTGCGGACTTGTCGGTATCCTGCGAACTGCGGTGGGGACTGTGGTGTCGTTGAGACCGAACGGGTGTCCCCGTGATGGCGGTGCTCTCCTGCGCACCGGATGACTTTACCGCCTTTGCCTGTACAAGTGTATGCGTCTGTTCATCGTCAACGGCCCCGTGGTCCTCTCCATCACTGCCCCTGCCAGCGGAATACGCCAACGGAGGACGGCAACCTACATCGCGTCCAGGACCGCCGAGTCTGCCCTCCTTTTCCGTTGCCACGGTGGCTGTCGATGTCGCTTCCACTAAACACGTGTCGTCATGAGGTTCCGCATCCTCGTTCCTGTCGATGCGACTCGCACTGTCGTCCTGCTCAATACTCATGGGCGGTGCCGCGGCAGCGGCCAATGCTGCCGGCGCCGACGCGCATGTCAAGGAAACGTCCGACATGGAGACTGGGAGCACCCCATCAGGTGGCGAGGGGACGACTGTGGAACTCTCTCGCCAGGGCCGCAACAGAACCGCGCTGCCGCGGCCGTCGTGATTGTCGATATCCCGGTTGCTTTTGGACCCGCGCTGAACCGATGAGAGAGGTCGTGACACGGACACTGTCGCTATGACGGTGTCAGAGTGAGAGACGGTCGCCACGGTGCTGCGCGGCTTTGGGGCACACCCACTGTCCACACCACTGACTGATTCAGCCATAGCACACGCCTGTGGCGCGCGCAGCGGCGTCAAAACAGATGTCTGCTCTCCATCCGCGGAGGCGCATGGCTCCGTTGGTGGGGCAGCGACGCTCGATGCGATGTCGGATACACACCCTTTCCAGGTCCTCTGTGGTTCTTCCTCCCCCTTCCTGTCTCGGTGTTCTTGGGGAGACACTTCTGCTGCTGCTGCCACCGCAATAATTGCATTCGATGGATTACCACGAGGTTCTTCCGGATCGACCGCCGCCGCGCACGCGGTCGACGGCGCCATCGACGCTGATGGAGCCGAGGCATCGGAGTGGGCGGTGACTTCTCCAAGGAGTGACTTCGCCCACTGCAGATCATCACTACCGTGACAGTGGCTGAGGGCATCGCGGCGCTCGCCATTGCCTTTCGCCGACAGGCGGAGGTACAAGAGGCGCTCCAGAGCGAGAGGCACCCTGGCTGGTGCGTAGAGGTGCTCCCAAAGCACGTGCGTGCTCGCATGTATCACACTGTCCTCCTCCGCGCTTGGCGCACAGCCGCTGTCGTTGTGCTTGCTGTCCTTGCGGCTGTTGTCATGTTTCCCTTCTGTTGGCCCCCACCGTGGCGGCGGCTTCGTCGCTGGTACGGAGGAGAGCGGGCAGACGGGTCGCTGGTGCTGTGGCGGCATCGGCGTGGAGAAGAGCAAGAGAGCAGGAAAAAAAAATAGGTGATCAATGATGTCACAAGAAAGGCAAGACAAGGTCTAGGAGTGCGAAGCTGCTGATCGTCTTTGCCGCTCATACATGTGATGGGACCGCTCTCCCGCCGCTGCTACGGGTGATCTAGTCTAATCTAAGGCGCGCACGCACGGCGTACGCACGAGGAGGCGAGGGCTGGGGAATCTAAAAAAAAAAAGGCAAGAACAGGAAGTGGCAAGAGAGATCGAGCTGGTGATACGGGACGCTTTCTCAGCAGATGGTGAGAGCAAGCAGATAGCAGAAACAATGCACACACACACGCACACACACCATCACGTGCCTCTGTATGTGCGCCGAGCCGCCTGTGGGTGCGTCCGTTGTGCAAACAACTCGTGCTCTGGAGATATGTGAGGTAAGGGTAGGGAGGTGAGGGAGGTGGACGGGCTGGCCGGGATGTAAGGAGGCGTAGACGAGATTGTCACAATGGCATAGCTCTACACACACACACACCTACAGGCGTATGGGTTCACGTAGGGAGAGGTAGTAGTGGATGAGGTGTAGCGTCGAGGGGAGACCATGTGCACTGTAGCGGAGACAAACAAGGTGGTGCAGACATGAAGAAGGTGCAGCTGCAGCAGTCGAAGTGATGGCGATGCGCGTCTCCAGACGACACGGAGGGAAGGGGAAGGAAGTCGGCACTGCGGTGCACGGTTCGCACACGCGCTTTCAAGAAGCGAAGCACGCAAGTGCACATGACTGTCTCCCTGTACTTACGTCACTTTCTGTGCCACGCGTGCCCTTGACGAATATATACAAGCAATCGGCGTTTCTGTCCCTCACACATCCCCCCCTCCCCGCCCACTCGCGCTGTACGTTGTCTTCACATTCATCGCACATTCACGCATGCACTCGTACTGCCTTAGAATATCATAGGCGCCGAGGCACATGGACGAGCAAGTGTACGTGTACGAGGGGGAGGGGGAGGAAGAAAGAACGGACACTAGCACTCTCGAATGCGCACAGGAGCAGCAGTCATACGCCCTCTACCAGCAGCCACATGAGCGAGCCACAAGATAATCACATGACACACGCACACACCGGAGTGACCATGAGAGGACCCTCGCACACATCACTCTCCTACACCCCCTTTATACACCACCACACCGGGTGGAAAACATAACGCGTCGGGAAAAGGGGAGTTGGGAGGAAGAGTTGGAGCTGACGAGGAATAACAAGCGCTGACACCAAAAAAAAAAAAAATGGGGAAACGTGAGCTGACTGGGTGCTGCGCGGGGGAGCGGGGCTAGACAGGCGGTTCGAGAACAATGGGCTTACCCGTCACTGAGTAGGGAGCAGGAATTTCTCATCCCGGTAGTCACCCCCTAACTACTGTGCACAAACGCATATAACAGCGATGACGCAATGGAAGCAGAAGCAGCAGTATCTCCAAAGTCGTCGGCTCTGACACATGCATTGGTTTTACCGTAGCCGTGCTGTTGCCAACACTTCTTCACCGAGGATAGAGACTTGCTGTCATAGGTGGAGTGCGAAAAATAGATAAATACGCACAAATGAAGGAGCTTCGCCTCGCAGTCGGAGATGAGCGTGAGGGCTCCATCCACCGGTGAATACTTGATGCACCCTGCCACATCCATGTGCGAGGCAACGTTCCTGTCGTCATTCTTTCCCGTCCCTGAGCTCGATTAAAGAAGCACACCGTGCCGTTATACGTCACCGTGGTCAGCGCAGATGATCTCCATGGAGTTGTGAACATTGAGGCTCCATGCGCGGTAGCCTGTACCCGTCGGAGGGGATATCGCTGCTCTTTGTGCCGTGAGCGCTGCATTCATTGCAAAAAGGCCCTGCCGGACCTCTGCGATGGTGTTGACAAGGACTCGCAAGCTGTAGGAGGCGTATTCGTGTTGCGTGCTTGACTCCAGCTTGCGTTTTCACCGGTGCAGGCAAAGATACCTTCTGGGCTGTCAGCGCTCCGGCGGCCTTGCCAAGTCAGGTAGAGGCACAGCGACGACATCTGCCGCATGTATGCTGTAGAGGACATTTGTGAGTGTGTAGTCGACGTTCCTGCTCCACTTGCGCAACTCCAGCGCAGCGACTGCGTAACCAAGAAAAGCGTACATGACGCCATATACATTTTTTAGCGGTCGGGAGACTAGTGATCGATCTTGTGACAGGAAGCCATCTGTATGCTCCCAGCTCATGTTGGCTTCCTTGGAGTGATTTGAAAGGAGACGTTCGCATTTACTCCCATTGGTACTGGGCTTGTAGAGGAGCTTTCACATAAATTCGTTCAAATAGTTATCGATCCGAATTGCCAGCAAGTTCATTCCAGGGTACCACACCAAGATAAACGCATCAAACCCGTGGTTGCCATCGCCACCATGAATAATAGGCTTCCAAATCCAACGGCTTATTGTGTCCAAAAAGCTGTAACCAGGAAAAAGCCCTCTGTGGTAGTGGCCGCTGCGAGGCGAAGATACTCTGAACATCAACAAGAGCGAGTTAAAAGGAGTTTCAAAGAGCAGGCGACAATACAGGAAGAGGCCATCTACAACGACGGTGAATGGACGCAATACCCGAAAAAAAAAAGGAAATATATTTAAGCAAAGATAGAACTACATGCCCTTGACAAGCATGTACCAGAAAGAAGGAAAGTGGTTGTCTAGGAGACCCTAAAAGCCTCCATCACCAGTCTGCAACCAAGAGGGCAAACAGGATTTATCGAAAACGTCTTTGAACTACCCCCTTTATGTGGGTAGCATTTGCTCACAGGTTTCTATTCTCTTTTTTTTATTTCCAGAAGAGATAGGGAGGCGCTCACTCTCAGCGACAAAGGTAGTCAGAACAAAAAAGCAAAAAAAAAAATGTGTGTAACTGTTCAAACTTCCAGGAGCACACGCACACAGATACAGGGATAAAAATAGCAAGAAAGGCACAAATGTAAGCAGATGTACATTACTGATGCGAGAAAACAATGAAACAACGAAAACAAAAAACGACAGCACTGCTTTGAGAAATAACAAAAAAATTATGCGTACATCTCTGATCTCAACTTTTTCCTTGTTTGGCAGCATTTCCGCTGCAGCTTTCGTTTTAGTCTATGGTACTGCCAATGAGAGAAAAAAAAAGATAGAATTATCGTATATAGGAACAGAATAAACAACAACAAAAATGCGGTCTTCGTCTGTCATATATACGGTAGATGAGCTATTCGACCTGCAGGGGGTTTCGAGATTGTGGTCGATTGCTTGCCGCGAGGTTGCTTGGTACGCGCTTTCAAGTTCATTGTGTGCATAACGTATAAAGATGAGCCAGGCTGAGCATCGCCAGGTGAGCTCATGCCCAATTGAGGATGATTCAGCCCTGGTACATTGAAGGTGGTTGCATCCAAAGGAGAAAGGATCAACTGTTGCATGGGATTCACATCAGGTGAAAGAGCAATAGATGACGACATCGTTCCTGTAAGGCTTTTGTTCCTTTCCGCGCGTGACATCGTTTCGCTGCTCAACTTTGCATTACCGATGAAGCTAGGCACTTGGCTCACTGAGTTTTGCTTGTCCAACAACAACAAACCGTCATCGAAGCTAAGATGCGCCACTTCATGCTTATGCTGGCTTACTGTCACAGAAGCAAGATAAAGCTGTGAGGAGAGCCAGAGCTGTAGTTTCTCCTCGACAATACTCAGCATTTCCGTACACCAGCCCTCCAGGTATTTCTTTACTGCCTCACAGAGAAACTCGCACTGTAGCGTATTCATGTTGCTTTCGGATGCAGCTGCATCGTCATCTGTACCGCAGACCTGCAAGCCTATTGAGACTCGGGCTGAATCGGGCAAGGTCAATTGTGCAGGAGCGGTGTGGCACACCGATTTTCCTTTCTCGGCGCCCCCAAAAAGGGCAACCTTCTTCCACATATCCGCTACTTTCTCAGCTTCGGCGAGCTTCGAGCGCAGAACTTGTGTGTGCTCATCAAATATACGCTCGATAACAGAGTTAGCAAGTTGCTCGCTGTTGACACGAAGCGGCTGTATGCTATTTGAACTGGGTCCAATATACTCTGAGTTCAGAAGACGGATTGCCTTTTCAAGAACTCCATCCCTGTACGCCATGTATGTGAGTGCCTCTCCGCTGTCAACAAACTTTGGAAGCGCAGTCGCTCCAAGCTCTTGCAGCAGTGCTATCACTTGTTCTTCCCCATTACTCATTATTGGCACAGCTATATGTGAATAGAAGGACGCTTGTCGCTCCCAAGGAAATGCGTATTTTTGATAATAGAAATCGAAGAAAAATTAAATGGTAGCCAAACGAGAAAGTATTGAAGAGAATAGAGGGTAAAGCATACGCTACAATTAATACATGAATTTGGACATGAGTGCGCAAATAGAGATTACTGCGGCATTTTAAAAGGTCAAGACGTCTCCATCAGAGGCACGCTGACTTTCTTTCCCATGCTGCTGCTTCTGTCCGCGCGGTTCGCACTACTCCATGCTTGGATGAGGGGCAGAGTGCATTAACGGAAGGTGTATTGGATGCTACCCTAGTCACATTTCACTAGGATTTTACTCCTCCCTTAAAGATGGCCGATAAACTCTATTGCTTGCTTGACTACACTAATCTGAAAAGCTGATCAGGAAAATAAATGGACATCAGGAAAAAAAAGGCATCCTTTGAATTGTGAAAAAAAAAAATCACAAAGCGTTGATACCCTGATTCGAAATAATGTCCCTCATTTCCTGATTTTGCCCAACGACGACAAACAAAAAAGAGAACTCCTTTTTGTAATATCCTAAGTGCTAAGATTTCCCAGCTTATATCCAACAAAAAAAAAGATGAAAAAGGTGAGTTAGTATTTTCTTTTTCTTTCCTTTCCGTAACCGTTCTGTCAATTACTTGAACTCAGCGTACTGCGGGGCCTGACCGTAGCGGTACCACCAGATGAACAATGTCACAACAAAAGCCATCAGAGTTGTGACAAATGAGGAGTACCAAATGATGGACATGAATTCCTCATCCGTTCCAGGGCGTGAATTCTGGTGCATCGCGTTTTCAGTCACGCCCACCAGGTTCGTCGACTCGCACACAAATAGCACACGGGTCCACAGCTCCTGCATGTGCTTCTTATAGTCGCTGCTCATCTTTTTGCTAGTCATGTAGCTGGTCAGGCGCTTGACCTCGTACTCATCCTTTGGGATAATGCTACCCATGTGGTCCAGCTCTACAGTGTTAGTGATGGTTGCAGCATAGCAGCCCCTCTTGAATGTCATTTTCTCCTTCATGTAGCGCTTGACGATCTCGTTGAAGCGAATTTCCGCAGCGGTGCGAACTTTGGTGCGGAATACATGACGACGGAGCGGGTAGTGTACCTTCCCGACTTCTTTGTATACGAACTTCTTTGCCAGCGGGCTTGTGTAGTTACACATGGGGTTGGACTGACCGCCGAAGGTGGCCATGGCACCTCCTAGGGTCATGTTACCGAAGTTCATCGTCATTTTGGCGAACAAAGGACAGACTTGGTGCTCTAGTTGGTGTTACTCACTTTTGCAGTGGCTTTTGAGTTTCTTTTTTGAACGCGTGTTAAATAAGAGCAGAGAGTGATGAGATGTCATATAGAGAGAGCACAGGGGATGCGACGAGTAATGCTGTTTTGTGCAGTTTCAGTGGAGGAATTATAGCTAAACATAAGTAAGGTAATTTTTTTTTCCAGGTAGCCTATAATTCGGCGGAGGAGTGAAGTGAGCATTTACACACAAGAAATATTCATGTTTTTGCCTATAATTTCAACATCGAGACATGTACAGTAGCAGTTTTGATGAAAGTACAATGACAGTGTGCCCAGAACCAATGCAAACATGACAACTGTCGACACGAAAAACAGGGATACATGCACAGTCCGGAAGGCGCTTGATGTGGACACATCTGCCAAATTTCATTTGGAATATCAAGCTGTCCAGCTGGCATGAACTTCTCAATGTGTACATGGAGCAGGGGTTTTCAGACGCAGCTGCTTTTGATGTTTCAACACTGGGCAACGGCATGGGGAGCTCCCTGCCTTCGCCTAAGGGGGGGGGGTGGTGGCCGGTTTTGTGGGGAGCCTGCGCCGCATTTGTTTGGTGGCGCCTTGATCGTGGGGGGGGGCATTTTCTTCCGCGTCAAAATCCTCGGGGGCGGTGGCCCCCCAGGCCGGCCCAGCCGCCGCGCCCTGCTTTTGGTCGCCGGCCCAGCCGCCGCGCTTGGGATGGCGTTGGTGCGCGGGGTCGTTCGTCGTGGTTGGGGTGGTGGTGGTGGTTTGGAAGGGTCCGCGGCCTCGCCCCCCGGCGGCGCGGTTTGGCATGACCGGGGCGCGTGCGGGCAACCGGGGGACGCCGTGGCTGATAGCGCTGGCGGTCGTCATTGCGGGTGCTCGTCCAAAAGAGGGGGGGGGGGCGCACTGCATCACATGCGCGCTTTATTTTGTATTTTTCAAAAGCTCGCGTGTGAGCGCGATGGCGGGAAGCAAGTTACGGGAGTGCGAGCGAGCAGCGGGCACATTGGTGCGCACCCTCGAAAAGGATCATCTCCCACACCCCCCCCCGGGAGGAGGGTGCCAGCACACGCACACACACACACACACACACACACACAGACACAGACACAGACACAGACACAGACACAGCCCCCCAAAGAAGAGTCAGGGCGAAGAGGTATACATTCGTTTTTGAGGAAACAAATAAGGGCGCGGGAGGAGGGGAAAGCGTTACGCATTTCCTCGGTTTCGGACGGGTGCGGATCTCCGCTCATGCCAAAGTCGCGCTCGCAGTGAACTCCAGCGCTTCCGCACCCTCCTCCGACGTCGTGGTGCGTGGCCGCCGCGGCGGCAGCAACGGGAGAGGAGGGTGACGGCCAAGCAGCGCGCAAGCAACGAGGAGGAAATATACGACGAGTGCAACTAGCGGACAGGTCTGGCGAGGCGATGCGGGGAGAGTGGGGAGGGAGGAGGAGGGGGTGGGGGAGTTGGCGTTAATGTGGATGAGTTCGCACACAAGCGCACTACCTCCACCACCCTTCCAAGACGGCGACTACAGCTTGAGATCCTTGAACAGGGCGCTCTGCAGGAGGTGGCCTGTGAGAATGATGCTGACTGCTACGACGAAGAAGTCGTCCGCGTAAGTAGCGGCGGTGTACACGACAACGGTAAGGGCATGCACGACACTGGTGCACGCGGCGGTGAAGGTCGATGTGGGCACGCTAGGCTTTACAGTCTGCTGCTGCTGCTGCTGCAGCATCGCGCCATCAACTGCCTCTGTCGGGCTTGCTGGCATGAGCATGCACACAAACATGGTCACGTGGAGAACAGCGATGCGGAGCCCGATAACGATAGGCAACAGACGCGCGTGTGTAATGACGCGCAGTCGCAGCACACAGCGGTCTAGCAGTGACAACTTCTTTGAGCCGCAGAAGCCGCCGTTGTACTTCTGCAAAAGCAGCACATCATCGACAGAGGGCTTCGAGTTGGGGACGGGAACGGGGCACATGAGTTCTGCAGGCTGCCGGCATAGCGGGCACCGAAGTCGCCGGTAAACCCCGGAGCACTGCCATATCTGCACGAGACAGCGGGCACAGAACCGCTGATGGCCACACGGCAGCAGCTCCACGGGATGGTCAACGACGGTGGAAAAGCAGATGATGCAGTGCACCTCATCTCCCGCTTCCGCCACTCCGGCAGGCGCAGTGTCCTGTCCTGCCTGCTGCGGCGACGCCGGCCGCTTTGGCCGTAGGGCGACCGCCATCGTCCGCACCTCGGCGTAACTCGGCAGCGTTCCCCAGTGGGTTGCCTGCTGTCGCATCCGCCGTCCTTCGAGGCGCATCACGACGAGCCGCGCCATCCATAAAAGAAGCATGACCAACGCCAACCCCGGCACGGCCACGCGGAGAAAGTTCAACGCCATCGAGCCGCCGTTTGACACGCTCACGGAAAAGTCGTAGCTGGCTGGGAACGTGGCCGTCGTTGGATGGGACGTGTTAGCGTACCTTGCCTGTGCAAATGTCAGCCCCGGTCGCGGTCGGTGCTCCATCTTTGCCCCCGCCCCGCCCCGCCGCGCGGCGCCTTTCTCGTCCCTCGCACCTTGCCTAGGCGCTCTACTACGTGTGAGGGGTCACGCTGGGCGAGCGCCAGCGAAGCGGAGGAGAGACCACAAGAGCGCACAGCACCTACGCAGAGAGAGAGATGCGTGTGACGAGCAAGGAAGAGGGAGGAAGGGGGAAGAGGAGCGCTACATTCACAGCGCCGCAAGAAAGCATGACACCGAGAAGCAGGCAGTCGCTGGCGATGACGCGACTCTGTCGGCGAGCCAGAGAACGGATCGCGACACAGAGAGAGGCGTTCTGGGAAGGTGGAGCAGAAAATAATCCAAAAGTTGAGTAGTGCCGCAACAGCACAGATGAGCGAGGGATCCAAAGAATGGTGGCCTGCGGCGGGAGGGAGGCGTGTGCGTGTGTGTGTGTGAGGGTAGGTGGGTGGGTGGGGGGGGGGGTTAAGGCTGCAACTGAGACGACACCGGGCTGCAACCCACCACTGCAACAATGCCCACGCACAGCAAATAATAACGTGAGAGACGAGACGGAGAGAAGTGAATGGAGGTATCGCAGACGACAGAGCACAGCTGTTATATATTGAAAGCGTTGAAGGGCGATGTTACGTGTGCGTATGGGGTGCGAATAGATGCGCGCCGCAGGGGAAAAGTTGCCGGTGCAGCCGCGGCCGCCGTGTGGGGGAGGAGGCGAATACAACAGGGAGAGGGAGGGAGAGAGAGAGAGAGTGCGGTGGAGAACACGTGAGTCGGTTGGTGGGCCCGTAGCGGAGGGGGGCATATGTCTGCTAGGCACGCCACGCCTCACCGCACCATCACGTCTTGCCTGCGCTTTCTTTTTCTGCAGTTTCCTTGGTATGTAGCGCGGTGGCGAAGCATTAGGCAGGGGCGCACGGGCCGTAGCGCGGAGGATCCTCCCCATTCTTACTTGGGCCTCAGTGGTGCTGCTGGGCGGGTGGGTGAGGGAGCAGCGCGACTGTGCGCTCCAACGCGTCATCTAGACGGTCTCTCACGGGCACAACAACAACAACATACTCAGAGAACAGCTGATCCGTGCATAGTGACGTATTCGCCACACCCATGGCCTCACGGTATCACACGCACTCGCGCAACCACGGATGCTGCAGCGCTTCGTAAGCCGTCAGCCGCCGCGACGGGTGCTTCTCCAGAAGTCCGCGAAGGAAGGAGGTGCCGAGCGCCGAGATAGGGGGTAGAAGCACATCTGTGACGTGCCCGCTCGACGTCATCACGCGACCAACAGAGGCGTCTGCCTGCGCACCGGTTGCGGCGGCCTCCGCGGAGACGTACACAAGGCGGTCAAGGTCCACTTCCACCCCCCTCGACACACACATGTCGGCGTATGCGGTGAGTGATGTGCACAGCTGCTCCACAGTGGAGTCAAAGATTGTATCAGCCGACGTGGCGCTGCTG
Source organism: Leishmania tarentolae (assembly GCA_033953505.1). Taxonomy (NCBI): domain Eukaryota; phylum Euglenozoa; class Kinetoplastea; order Trypanosomatida; family Trypanosomatidae; genus Leishmania; species Leishmania tarentolae. The sequence goes on from CP119828.1 coordinate 243,333, forward strand.
CCTCCAGCGCTGCCCCCAGCATGGGCGCGCCTCTGCTCCGAACGCCGCACAGATGCTGCCATGGCCTCCGCGCGCCCGCGCCACTGCCGAGTCTGCTCCGAGACGGCGGAAGACGCACCTGCCGGCTCGGCGCGTGTTTTCCGCAGCTCCACGCAAACTGACTCTACCACCGACAGTGGAGGTAGGCACACGGCATCAGGAGAAGGAGGTGCTGCAGAGCGAGACGGACGTGAGGGTGGGTGCGGCCCAGCGCCGACTGGGCGGCGGCGGTGCCGCTGGAAGCGCAGGGGGGCGTCATAGTTCACCACTGGTGTCCCGCCTGGTCGCCCCGGGGGTTTCGCTGTCGGAAACGGTGCTCGCCCCGTCAGCAGAGCGTAGGTGATGACGCCGATGGAGTAAATATCGACTGCTGCGCCGTACCCCATCGTATCCGGGCGCAAGGTCGGATTGGTGACCTCGGGAGCTGCGTAGATGGGAGTGCCGCAGCTCGTCTTTGCGTCGTTGCGGGAGTAGATGAGCTTCACTCGCTCTGGCACGGCTTCTGTGGCGGCGGCTGCCACGGCAGCAGACTTGCCTTCAGCGTCCTGTGACATCTGCGAGAGCGTCCCGGTGAAGCCGTGCAGCGTTCCTGTGGAGTCCAACGGATATGTCTGCAGCTGGTCGAGCACATGCGAGAGACCGAAATCCATCACCTTGACGACCGGCCACATGTGTCGCGGTACGTGCACTGTGTAAAGCACCGACAACGGATTTGTGAACTCCACCGTCTCGCTGTCGTCCTCACAGGTGGTCGAAGCGCATGTAGACGCGGCGCTTGCATGGCGCAGGTGCGAGTAGGCACGGAGCTGATGAACCAACATCTGCAGCTGCAGCGCGTTGAGGGCGTAGCGGTCGCAGGGGCGCTGCAGCATCAGATTCTCGAGCTTCAAGTCGCGGTGGATGATGCCCATTGTGTGCAGGTACAACACTGCCTCAATCACTTGAACGATAATGATCTTCACAATGAACTCTGGAAGAGGGCCGCCGACTGCGACAAGGTCAACGTCGTCGTCGTCGTCATCGAACGTAGCTGCAGTCTCCGCTAACGTCGGCGACCTGCTCGTGTCGTTGCCGAGTCGATGGTTCAGGGCGCCACGCTCACGTCGTTTGTAGATCTGCAGCAGGTCCCATACCTCCCCACCGGTCGCTTGCTCCATTACGAGCGCCAGGTGGTCTTGTTGGTCAAATACTTCGTACAGTGCGGTGATGCTGCGATGGCGCACCGCCAGTAGAATTTGTATCTCGCGCTGCTGACGGCGGCGGTGCTGTAGCTCCCTTTCATAGGTGCGGCGGAGATCTCGGGGAAGACAGCGGATCAGCTCGCGACGGCGTTTCTCACGATCTTGCCGTGACACTGAGTATGTGCCTCCATCGTTACTCCAGTCCTTGTTGCCGTCGTTGCATGGCTTGTGCTGAGACGTTCGCCACGCGCTCAGCGAGGAGGACGCCGGCAGGGAAGCGGGCGCTGCGTCGGCAAGCTGAAGTCTGGCGAGCACACCTGCCGTCCACTCCTCCCGTCGCTGCGCGGCGAGATCGTCTGGCTGCGTCTCCATGAGCAGCAGCTGCTCCATGACGGCGGCATCCGCGGGCGTTATCGTCCCTGGCACCGCTTCGGAAGTACGAGGGGTGGCGATGGTAGCGGCGTTGTGGATGCATGGCACAGCTGCTCCATCTGCACTAACTTCGCTTCCCTCGGTATGCTGCTGCTGCTGCAGCTGCCCAAGAACTTCCACCAACATGCGCTGCTTGCGGATGACCTTGACAGCAAACACCTGTGATGTAGCCTCTGTGGTGGCTGCGTCGGCCTTCCCTGTCGCCGTTGATGCCGCCGACGCGCAGGCATGCCGCACCGAGGCCGGTGCCTGTCGCTCCTTCCTCCGTATGTAGGCTTCCCGTAGTTGAGCCACCGCTAGCGGGTTCGTCATCCACCCACCTTGGCTGTCTTCGCCAAAGACGTGCTGCCAACATGGGGGCACGCCAGCCGCGACACCATCACCAGCGTCAGTGAGGGACGGCGACTGCGATGAGGCTGACGCGTCTGCGTTCAAGGAAGCCCGGTACACGGTGCCGAACGTTCCCTGACCCAAGGGATGTGCTCGATCAAGACAGTAATACTCGTCCACGCTGTGGCCGTACATCCGCCGCACCTGCGCCTCGACGTCCCACAGCGCTCTGCACAGCAGTGCTCGCCGTTGCTGCTGCTGCTCCTTCTTCGAGGCTTTCTCCGCCAAGGAGATGCTTTCCCGAGCGCCTTGCGTTGTGCGCGCCTCGTGCGGCGGCTTTGCCGCCCAACGCACAAACGCTTCGGCAGTCAGGAAGAGAAACGCGAGGTTGTGGTCCTTTCTATGCCGCGGGCCGGCGTTGATGAGTTCCACCACGTCGCCGTCGCGCAGACGCACCGAACGACCGTTGCCCACCTTCGCTCCGTTGACAACACATCCGTTTGTGCTGCAGTCAGAGAGCAAAACGTGCACGTTGGCGGGTCGCTGCTGCTCGGCGGCGGCGTTGCGTCCGGTGGCACCGCTGCGCGGTGGCGGCGGAGCGGGCACCTCCGTTGCGAGCAGAGGCCTGCGATGAAGCGGAGCCGCAACCTTATCTACGGCGCTGGTCGCCTCGGACGTGGCCTTCTGCGCCTCCGTGTTTGCCACCGCTACAGCCGCTGCCGCCGAAGCGTCGCCGAGACGCTGATGACTTTCCGCTTGGTAGGCGATGGTGCAGTGTACACTGCTGACACACGGGTTTGTGGCGAAGACGATGTCGTTGTTGGCGAGGCGACCGAGACGCACTGCGCCCTTGTTGCTGCGAGTGCTGCATAGGGGCAGGAGAAGGCGAGGCGGTGAGGCGTGAGACTTGTCTCCCTCCTGCGACAGTGAGACGGTCCAATGCGTCTCCGAACACGCTGGAGCGTAGAACTGCCGCAGAGCCGGTGGAGTGTGCCGCCACAGCCAGTCCTCGCCAGGGTTGCGCAGAGATGATGATGATGATGATGATGATGCGATCCGCGTCGCCGCCGACTCTGTGCCGGGAGCGTCCCCTCCATCCACACGGCTTCTGTGACCGCCGTGTGTGTGTGCCAGCAGTCCATTCTCGATCGAGGGCAGGTTCTGCCCTACGAGGACACCCCAGACATGAACACGGTCCCTGCTGCCATCGTCCTGCAAAACCTCGCCACAACACCCGCCTTCGTGGCGTTGCCTTTTCACAGGTGACGCGCTGCTGTGTTCGTGCACCGTGGCGTTCATCGAGAGCTCCGTGAATGGGACAGGGAGAGGCTCTAATGAAGATACAGTGTGCGTCAAGCATACGCGTGTCCAGAGAGGTGGCGCAGGCAGCAGGCGAGCGATGGTGGGTGAGAGGAAGGCATAACCTCCTGTGCGCTACCGCGTACGTGCGTAGGTGTGTGTGTGGGTGTGTGTGTGTGGGTGGGTGAGTGGGTGAGTGAGTGGGGAGGGCGTTTTCTCTATTCAAGGAAAGAAGAGGAGGAAAAAGGGAGGGAGGGCTCAGGGACGAGTGGTGTAGCGCCAGGAGGCGTGCTCGAGAGAGGCGGCCGAGCAACAACCTTGCGAGGCTGCGCGCGTGCAAACCTCGTGCTCAGGCAGTACTGCACCGAGGACAAGAGGTGGTGGCGGCGGTGGCGGGAGGGGAGTGCGATCGGGGTTCTGTGCGTGCGTGTGTGTGTGTGTACGAAGAGAAACATGGAAGCATAATAGAAATAAAGATATGCCGTCACGTGAAGGTCGACAGTGATGAAAGGTGTGGGCGGCGAGGGGGAGGGCGACCGCCGAACGCGCGGCACGTTGCCGCGCATCAGCGCAGATACACACACACACATACGAGAGCACAGAATCAATGGAGATGTTGACAAGCAGGCGGGCACATGTATGGAGAGAGAGAGAGAGAGTTGCAGGAGTCGATGCTGTTCAGAAGACTGAGGAAAGAGGAGTGGCGGGTACGAATACAGTCACACATACCGTGTTGATGGCCACTTTGCGTAGCAACGAAAGGAGGAGATTGAGGGGGTGGGGGGTGGGGGAAAGGGCAGTCGGGATGCGCTGATGCGTGCCCGTCGACTTCGCCCTGTCGCTCCGATACCAGTACGGGTGACGCCTCCGTCACTGCTACTGGGGAGGCTGCATTGGGTGCTCTCTCTGGCACTGTGTGAAGTAGTCCCACGCCCACTTGCAGCCATCGGCAGACTCGGGGTTCGCCTCAAGGCACTTGGAATAGCCCACAAGCTGCGGCGTGCAGACGTATCCCTCCTGCTGCGCGGCATGCGCCAGCTGCTGCGCCTCTGCCGGCTGCGTCGGTGCCTGGTTGCTGTTGCCGTAGAGGTAGTTGCTGATGCCGTGGCCCAGCACGCTGCCACCGGCGACGGCCGCCATCGTGCCGAGAATGCCGCTACCGCCACCGCCGGCCATCGGACGCTGCACGTAGATGTTCGTGACGCCGTTCGGCTGCTGCGGGTGCGATGTGGTACCGGGGCGGCGCTCGGGGCGAAATCCACTGAAAGCGCTGTGGCGACGGCCACCGCCGCCACCACGACTACGAGGCATTGCCCCACGCACGAGTGAGCGCACTTGTCCTCGTGGTGGAAGGCGCGCGTGTGTGTGCGTGATAGAAGTTGGAAGATGGCCGCAAGGGAAAAAAAAAGGTATTGATCGCTGCCACGCACCTCGCGGAGGTGGACGTTGCGTGCCACCACGGCGGCAGCCCACGCCTGTGAATTTTGACGTACGAACGCGCACACAAAGAGAGAGAGAGAGAGGGCGACGGGATGTACAACACTTTGATATTCGACTTTGAGACACGCTGAAGGTGGTGCTGGTGGGGTCGTGCTGGCACGTATGCCGAAGCGAGCGGCCCAACCTCTTCTGTAGGTATCTGAGTCTCTGTATGCCTGTATCTAGGGCGGGCCGGGGGGAGGGGAGGGGGGTTGCGCCTTCGCGTGCGTGTGTCACACTGGAAGAAGAAAGCCAGAGAGAGAGAGAGACCAACACATACGGGGCCGTAAACATGCGTGAGGGGAGTCGCGGAGCCGGTAGGCGGCTACTGCCAGAGAAGTGTGGGTGAGTCGAAAGACCAGAGGCGCTGCCAGAGGCTTTCAGAACAGGAGCCGACGTCAAGCGGAGGGGCGAGGTGTCGGCGAGGATGTACCCCTTGCATGCAAGTCGCCTGTTACCCGCTACACGCACACACACGGAAGGTGTGGGAGTGCAGAGTGATTTCTATGTAGACATAAATCGACACACATGGGAGGCTGCTGCTGCTGCTGCTGCTCCACCTCCTTCTCTTTCTCAGTCTCCAATGAAACGGGATCATGCGAAAGAATGCACTTAAATAAAAAAAAATAAATATATATATATATATATATGGAGGTAAGGCAAAGCCAACAAGAGAAGTCCTGGGCCTTTCCCTCCCTGCCCTGCTTCAGACAAACACGTTGGCAGCAACGAGGGCAGCGCTACACGTGCGTAAGAGGTGGATGGAAGCGAGCGGGCGATGCTGTCACAAAATGCGTCCTCCCACACATCCACACACACACACACACACACACCTACCCACCCACCCACAACAGTAAAACGGAGATGCTCATCGGGTACTCCCGTTGCCCCACTCGCCGTCCCGCCCCTGTCTCTGAGCTGGCCTCACCATGATGAGAGCTGGGGGAACGCGGGAGGAGGAGGAGGAGGAGGACGGTAGTGATGGTGCACTGTTGATACAGATGTAAGTGTGTAAGTTGTCCACGTTATGCGCAGAACTCGTGCGTGGGTTGTGTAGCCCCACCCTCTCTCCCCCCGCTTCTTCGGCAGACACCACCTGCTTCTGTGGATGTCGTCTCGTGTGGGGTGGCGCAGGGGGGTGGCGGCGGTGCCGCGTGTGCGTGCTTACGCCGTTCGTACAAGGGAGAAGAGGAGGGGGACGGTGCTCCGTTTTCGTTGTCTTCCGCTGTATCATCAAAACGAAGCCAGCGCGCACACAAGCACACAGAGTCCTATGTGCGAGGGCATCCCTCTTTCACCTCCATACCTGCACCTGCCGTCGCTGCTACTGTGGAGGCTGCATTGGGTGCTCTCTCTGGCACTGTGTGAAGTAGTCCCACGCCCACTTGCAGCCATCGGCAGACTCGGGGTTCGCCTCAAGGCACTTGGAATAGCCCACAAGCTGCGGCGTGCAGACGTATCCCTCCTGCTGCGCGGCATGCGCCAGCTGCTGCGCCTCTGCCGGCTGCGTCGGTGCCTGGTTGCTGTTGCCGTAGAGGTAGTTGCTGATGCCGTGGCCCAGCACGCTGCCACCGGCGACGGCCGCCATCGTGCCGAGAATGCCGCTACCGCCACCGCCGGCCATCGGACGCTGCACGTAGATGTTCGTGACGCCGTTCGGCTGCTGCGGGTGCGCGTGTGACGTCGACTGGTGCAGCGGCTCTGCCTTCTTCGGCGGCGGCGGTGGGGCGGCAGCATGGTGGCTGCTGCCACCGCTGGTACGCGGAGCTGCACGGGAACGAGCCATTAGGTGAGTTGCCACGTGGGCGGAGGAGGTGGAGTTAGGAAGGAGCGAGTAAATAGCGAGGTGCCACACTGATGTGTAGGTTTAGCGAAGCACGAGGGGGAAGCGTTGGTGAAGGGATCTGTTGCTCCGATTCAGCGAGACCACCCGTGAAAGAAGAAACCAAAGGGCGGATGGCCCGTCATGCATAGGGGGAGGGGGAGGGGGAGGGAGAGGGCAGCGTAGGAGATGAGGATGGGGCAGAGGTGCGCTGGAGAGTCATGGTCATGCCTGTCACGCACCCTTCAGAATGCGCCCATGCAAGGAGGGTGGCGGCGAGCCCGGGTGTGCGCAGAAGCACCCCAAAAGGCCTATGCGTTCACGTAGAGCAGCAGACAGCGAGGCATTCGCGGGGGCGAGGGAAGAGAAACCGAAGACGTGTAGAATATCAGATAAGGGGAAAGCGACGAGGAGAGGTGCTTCGTGACAACTGTGCATGCGTATGCGTCTGTGTAGGCCAGTGTGCGTGAGGGAGCACTTTGGGACACGCACTCGGGACCTTCAATACCCCCCAGCAGTTCGTTCCACTACTTTTCCCTCGCATGCAAAATCTGCGTGTTTTCTTCAGTGAAAGGGCTGCGCGTCGTGCCTTCTCCCCCCCCCCCTGGGGGCCATTCGTTGATACCAGCTCTTCGCTGTACGTGTGTGCTTCCTATGACACCAACCTGAATCACGCGTCCATCACACCGTCTGCGCCGAGACACACCCGTGTGTGTGTGTGGGGGGGGGAGGGGAGGGGAGGGGGACGCCGATGTGTCAGCCCTCCGCCACTCTCACCTCCCCCCTCTCACACCACCTGTTGGACTCGAGTGTGCCTTTCACGTGCACACACACACACACACACACCACTCGTGAAACATACAAATACGGAAAACGAAAACTTGTGTTGATGGGCGGCTCGCTGTCCACCGCTGAAATGACTGTCCTTCACACGTGCGCGCGGAGTTTTACGACGGCCATTTTACTGCTTGGCGTACTTGCGCGTCCACTCGCGGGCGGTCTGCAGCGCACCGGCCTCGTCTTCCTTCCAGTGCTCGGCGACGTCGTTCGCCAGGGGATCGTCTGGGTTTGGGCTCGACATGAGAATCTGAATCGAGAGGAGCACCTTATTGATGAGCAGCGCCGGCGACCACTTGTCCTTGATAATGTCGAGGCAGATGCGGCCCACCTTGTCTACGTTCGGGTGGTAGATGCGCGTGAGGAAGCGCACCTTTGGCGGCTTCATCGGGTACTCTTCCGGCAGAAACAGCTCCAGGCGGAAGAGACCGCCCTCGTAGCACGACTGCGGCGGCCCCTGGATGGTCACCATGAAGTAGCGTGGGTTTTCCTTGGTCGGCGTCGCCGTGATGCCCGGCGGGCACTCTTTCTGGAGCTTCTCCGTCTCCTTGATGATACGTGTTGTGAGCATCGCGGACAGTGGGCTTGGCTGCTCAGAGAGAGAGAGAAGGGTGGGGTGGGGTGAGGTGTAGGAAGTGGGTAAGGAAAGGAGGAGAAGGGCGAGGAGGGCAGGCCTGCCAGGACACGCCTTCTCTGAATGACGTCAAGGAAACGGAAGGAGACCCAGTTTAAGAGAGCGAGCAGGTTGGTGGTGGTGGCGGTGGCGCCGTCTGTGGATGAGTGGCGCAGTGGCTGTGCGAGGGGGGGGGTGGGTGAAGGTGAAGGTGAAGGTGAAGGGGAAGACAGGAACGCCCCGTTCGTGTTGAGTAGAAAAAAGTCGCGTGCCCGTGCCCTCGTGGGTGTGTATGTGTCCCAAAGCACCGTGTGACTGCAGGACACGCGCACGGCTACGCTTATACACCTGTGAGGGTGGAGAGGGTGAGGAGAGAGAGAGAGAGGTGGCGGTTGCCGGTATTCTTATCGCCTTATCTAAAAAGACAACACTCACACGCGTACTCCTCTCTTCACACCAAAGGGAAGGGGGGGGGGAGCGGCAGATGCGCGATAATGAGGTGCTGCAGACGGCCCGCACACCCACACACACACACGGGGCGCACACTAATAATGAGGTACAGAGGGGAAGGCAAGAGGAGAAGAGAGAGGGAGGGAGGGAGGGAGGGAAGGGGGGAGTCGCAGGCGCAGTAATGCGGCGGCGGCAGCGGCGGGGGCGGAGTCTGGCAACGGAGAGAGGGCGGGAAGAGCTGCGATTCTGAAAGCAATCTTGAAAGACGTGTGTGTGTGTGTGCGTGCGATCGGCGTGCCGGGTGGGAGAGGGGTTTGAATAGGGAGAGAGAGAGAGAGGAGAGGTGGAGAAAGAAAAGAGGGATGCACGTGCGGGGGTGCACACTGCAGTAGGGGTGGGGAGGTGACACACGTGCAGGCGATCGCCATCGAAAGCGCGACGCCTTTTCCGGCACAGCCGCAACTTCACGCCGCCCCGTTCCCCGGGGGACCCTCCTCTCAACGACATCCGACAGTCCTCGGCCGCCTCTGCCGGCATCGTTCACCTCCTCCCTCACCGGGGGAGCACTATGAGGTGGAACGACGCGCGTGATGGGGCTCGAGGGGAGGTGGTGCGCGAGGTGGCCACATCTGGCGGAGAGGGAGACGTTATGATCCCCTCACCTACCTGACGCAACCCAGCCACTTACCGACAAGCACACACACACACACACACACACACACACACACACGCACGCACGCACACACGCGTGTGCGCGGCCGCGTGCTCACCCTTGTTGGGTTCATTTTGACATGGCGAAGTCCACAAAGAAAATGGAAACACCAGCGATGACCGCCAAGCAAGCCGTTAAGGACCGCGGCTGCGTGCCGATGTGTGTGTCGTGTGTGTGCCTGGTGCATCCGCAGTGAGGCACACACCACACACACACACACACACGACACACACGCACACGCAAACGGAGGCTACTGAAAGGGAAACGGAAGGAAAGGAACAAGGCGTGTACGCGTGTGTCAAAGACTATACATAACGGCGCACGTGTGCCTGTGTGTATGGGTGGGTGGGTGGGTGGAAGACGCACAATGAAACGGGGTCCGCGTGGGGAGCAGACGCACGCGACACAGGAGCCGAGAATGTGTATGTAGAGGAAAGCTGCCTTTCATGGCAGCGCCGCTACACACAGCAGCGCGAGAAGCGCGCGCCATAGTTCCCACGGTCTCGCCATCACTACAATGCCAATACGACGGGTCACACACACACACACACATCGGCACGCACCCACCCATAAACATGAATACGCGTAGGAGAGAAGATGTTGTACCGACACCTGCACGCACGCGCTAGAGGAACGTGTTTGTAAGAGCAGCGGCGCCTCGAGGGTTGAGTGGTGGTACATCGACGAAAGACCAAGTCGACACGACCGCGACAGTGCCGGGGAAAAAGAGCGGAGGTGACGCGTGTGTGTGTGTGTGTGAGGGGGCGGCAGCGGCGGCGGCGGCAGCGGCGGGGGGGGGGGGGCGGGGAAGAGGAGTGCTCGCAGCGATACCATCCACACACCCATTAAAGGGAAGCCGTTCTCCGTGTATATTCATGCGCCCGACTCGCCTCTGCCTGTTCACATGACTCACATAGGCAAGGAGCTACGACGCGCAGCATCCTGCGCCGCCTTCACCAGCTCTGTGTGCGCCACCAATCGCTCTTGCAGCTTGGTTTGGAAGTATGCACGTTCGCAACTGGCCGCCAGCTCTCGCGCCTTCCTCTCCTCCACCCACGTCTCCAGCGCTGCCTTGTGTGCTGTCGCGTACGCCAGCCGAGACCGTAGCTCCGCTACCTGGCGCTCGAGGAGTTTACACTGCGCTGCTGTTGCTTCTCGCGCGTCTTGGCCGTCCAGCAGACGCTCTTGCGTGGCCGTGGAGCGTTCGCGGGCGAGGATGGCGCGGCTGTCGATGGAGAGCTGCGCCTCATCGAGGAGGCGCCGGAGAAAGACGCCGCGTTCGGAGAGATCCACGGTTACCTGCCGGATGAGCTCCTCACCGAGAAGGTTTAACTGCACCAGCGTTCGCTCCTTGTTCAGCTCCAGCACATTTAGCGTTGTGAGGACGGTAGCCGAGCCGCCGCCGCTCACCGACGTGGCTGCCGGCTGCGCTGGAAGCGGTTTTAGTGTGTGTGTGCATACCCACTTGTCTGACGTATGAAGGATGGCTGTGGCTGTGGCTGTGGCTGCGGACGCTTCTCGTCTTTTCGTGGAGGCTGCACTGACACCTCTGCGGGCGCTCTGCTTGAGTTTCACGTCGGCCGGCGGTGAGGAGTTGAACGACGACGGCGACCCGCCGGATGCGGTCGGGGCCAATGCGGTGCGCTGCTGTTGTAGTGAGCGTGACGAGTTGGCGGTGCTCGCGCTGATGAGTTTCAGCGGTCGACCGCAGCATCGCGCTTGCACGTTGTGGAGTACCTCATCCAGCGTCTTCTCCAGTTTCACAAGGTAGTCGCGCGGCGCTTGCACATCGCTCGTCCGCTCGAGAATGACCAGAACAGCACCAACTGGCACCTCCGTATACTCGCTTGCCAGCGCCTCACGAAGGGTCTCGATCTCTTCCAGCACGCTCACATCGTCCGGGTGCGCCTCCAGGTGGCGACGAAGGTGCGCTTCACGCTGCTGGGCGGCCTGGCGCTGCTGCTGCACTGTCACGGCTGTCTCTTGATGAATGACGTAGTAGATTAAGAGCCGCGGCGGTAGCACTGCGTCCAACGTGGAGCGTAACGTCGTCGTCACCACCGGCGTCCGCTCGACGGCGGACACTGTGCTCGCTGCGGTGGTGCTGGCGAGAGAAGCAGCGGGCGCATTTTCCGCCGGCGAGACTCCCACGAGCACATCGCGCACATACGCTGGCAAGTCTACTTCCGCGCCGTCCGAGGCATCATCCAGCTCAGCATCACGCCGCAAGTCCGCCAGCGAGATTAGCTGGTTCAGCACCTCGACATATTCGAGGGTGTCCGCGGGAACTTCACGCATGCCGCTGAGACACGCGGCGATGGTAAAGCTGCGCCGCGCCTCGTCGCGGTCGGCGCTGTCGGCCGAGGTAGGGGAAAAGAGGTAGTCTAGGAGCTGCTCCGTCGCCCATGTGCGGTACTGCTGGTCCTCCCTCACAGGCACGAGCGTTGGCGCGCCCAGCACAGCTTCCTCTGCCTCATGACCAACCCCCCTGGTAGTCGCTGACGCTGCAAGCTGCTGTTGATGGGGGTGCCTATCGGTGTTCTCAGGCCCGTGCGCTGCGGCTCCTTCGGCGGCTGGGTCTCCTTCGTTGTCGAACGGATGCATCATGGATGTCTTGCAGCACCGCCCCTGGCCCACCGCGATGGGCAGCAGACGCATGACCATCTCCGACAGGTGTGCGTGCTGGTACGAGGGCTGAGGGGACGCGGCTGCGTCGGCCGGCGGAAGCGGTGCAGGAGACAAAAGTGGATGGCTCTTGGCGCTGTAGCGGTCCGCATCAACACAAGTCTGATGTGTGGCCTGCCGATACCGGAACTGGAGCTGGTTGCAGACGGTGGGTAGCACGTCTTTGAAGCGAAGTGGCAGCCGGGCAATGACTCTCGGGTCATCGCGCGCGGTGAACGTCAGCGGCGCGTCCTCTGCGAACATGACGGCGAGGGGGTCTTCGGCGCGCTCGCCGTTTTCGTCAGCAGTGTCAACGCTAGCTTCCTGCATAGCGCCACCCGGCGCGCCCTTGCGGCTACGCGCACCTGCAGCACTGCTGTGATGCACTGTTGCCGTCAGCGTGGCCGCTGCTGCCGGTGCTCTTTCCGCGGAGACTGCTGTCGCAGCGGCATGATGGTTGCCGTCGACGTTTCTAGCAGAGCGAAGCCCCGCTGGATTACACAGCTTCACTGCCTTCATCTTCGTAGACGTGCCGCCTGTGTGGGTCTAAGGTAGTGCGCCAAGACACTGCGCAACGGCGTCCACCGCGTCTAAGGTACCCCAGGCACCGGCTGGAGCTCAGAAAGCAAACTACGTGGCCGTACGTGCACACACACACACACAGGCACACAGCCAGCAAGCGTGAGGAGAGGGGGTGCCACCGTTCTTCGTTTTTTTTATATACACTTTGTTGCCCTGCCGAAGCTCGTCGCTGCTGCTGGGCAACGTACGTGTGTTCACTAGGACCTTCACGGAGTCTGTACCTCTGCTGTGCTCTCCCCGGCATGCCCGCCATGTACGTGAGCGCGTGAGCGCAGACACAGCGGACGCGCACACGCACAAAGAATGCGCATCGTGAATAGTGCGGAAAAACGTTCAAGAAGGAAGGCGAAATACAGAGAGAGAGAGAGAGAGAGAGTGCGTGTGCGTGTGCGTGCCGTCAGTGCCCGGAGTAGGCGAGGGCATGGGCGCTCCCATGCCACATGTGCGCCGTGCTCCGCGAACAGAACAGTGAATGGCGGTCGCGACGGTGGTGGTGGGAAAGCCGGAGGCGGCACATCCGCAGTCCACCCCCACCCCCCTAGGCACGCTACACACGCACACATGGCGATGGTGGTGCTGGTGCTCCCCTTTAGAATTCCTAGCCTCCTCATTCGAGAGAGGTGGCCATACACAGAGAGAGAGAGAGGGGATGAAGGGCAGGGCAGGGCATGGGGGATGCCGTTCGCTTCTTGAATTCCTGTTGCTGCAGTCTTGATCTCGTTGCCGTGGCTTGTCGATGGTTTCAACGAACATATGAGGAGTGGAGAGGAGAGCACCGAAGCACAGCAGCTAGACTGTAGCAGAAGGTTGTGTACACACAATAACGTGTTTGGGGCGCGAGCAGATGTGCGCGCATCACACACGAAGAAGCGCCTTGCGCTGTTTTTGGGCACGCGTGTGGAGAGGCTGTAGAGAGCGGCAACGGCGGCGTCACCGACGGTGGTCGTGGTTGTGGTGGTGATGGGCAACGCCCATTCTCCCGGCACTTGCGCCACACCCACGACCTCGAAAGGCGGGGTGGGGGAGGGGAGGGGAGGGGCGGTAGAAAAATGGCACGGCAGTCAGGCACGTCTTTCGGCCTCTCGCAGCCACTTGTGGAGAAGCTCTACCAGCCGACGCAACTCAGTCTGTGCCTCCGCATCTGCGGCTGCCATGCCAGCTGCGGAGGTAAGCCACGTATCCGCCCTGTTGCCACGGCGGTTGCTCATCTGTGCGGAGGGGGGCAGCAGTTGCACTATCGCGAGAGAGTGGACGTTCATCGCGCGCGGTGCCACACACGCCTGAGCCCAGTGTAGTGGCACGCCACCACCGACAACCGCTACGGCGACACCGAAGAGGGGATGCCGGGACATCACCGCAGAGAGCTGCGTCAGAGTTGTCGCTGAGACTGGAGCAGGCACCTTCTCCCTCGCAGGCGACGCGGCTGTCGGTGCTGCGACCGGGTCGTCATGAGGGGCGTACTGTGAGCCGCCCCATCCATGGACGACCCTCGTCGGGTGATTTTCCAGTGAGGTTCGGTGCCATCTGCGCGGGCGATACGGCGGCGGCGGTGACGCAGCGCGATCCCCTGGGAAGGAAGGAATGGAGGCACTATTGGCGAATACACAGGGAAGGGCCATGATGCGTGTGGCCAGTAGTACGACTTGCTGCACGCGACTCGAGTGCACAACGCACCATGCCGCTTCTTCATGGAGGCCCGCAGCTCTCGGAGTAGCCGCGTCAACTTTCTCTTCTCGCGCCATTCGCTCTAGCCACGCGCGATCTTGACGAGACTGCTCGACGAACAGCTGCAGCACCTCCACCGCCACAGCGCACCACAGCGGCAGATGGGCCATCCGACCCTGCAGCTCGGCGTACACGAAGCTCTCCATCATGAGCAGCGAGGATGTCACACCATCGCTCAGGTTGGCCTTCGCCGTGTTTCCAGGCCTTGGGGGAACGGAGAGAAGGCGGACGCGCAAGCGAGCGAGCGCAGCGCGCTCCACTGTGGCGTGCAGCAGCATGCCTTCAACAGTGCTTCTGTGGAGCCGCATGGACGCAGCGGCGCGCTCGAGCGGAGACAAGGCTGACGATCTCGTGCCATGCGAGGATGGTGCCTGCGGAGCGAGCTGCCGCGTGCGCCATGCGGAGCACGGAAGCACCTCCAGTTGCGGCACAAGCACTGCCAAGGAGACGCATTGCTCCAACTGCTTCCACGCGAGAAAGACGCTCGCCATCACCGCCCACAGCCTCTCCGTTTCGTCGCAGAAGTGGGCGTAGTTGTGCACCACTGCACCCGCCTCCCCCTCGCCATCCTTTCCCTCCCCCGACGGCGACGGTGGCTTCACCGCTGGCCTCGCGATCGCCTGCCTGTCTAACGCCGCAGCGTCCGCCGGCAGAGGTTCGGTCGCAGTCGCCGTGGAATCGGGAGGGACGGTGGACGAGTGCCGGCACCTTCGACGCGTCTCGCGCAGCTCCCAGCGTTGTCGCTGACGAGAGATGGCGGAGCTCCGACGCGCGTTGGAGACCCCCACAAATGTGGAGAGCGTCTGTACGGCAAGGAGTGGCAGTAGCACTGTCGGCGGGGTGCCTTGAACACAGGCGAAGTGGGGAGGGAGAGGGGCGTACGGGGGATGTCGAGGCGGCTGCCTCTGGCCACACGGGAGGCCAAACAACGCTGCCCTCCCCTCATCCAGCTCGTTGCGCTCGCCATTGTGCGACGCGTCGTTCATCGCCGACTCGCCATCTCCTCGTCGCAACGGCGCGTAGCGATGGTGGTGGCGGTAGTACAGCAGGTGAAACCTATATAGAGCGGGGTCGAGCAGCTGCCCCGTGGTCACACAGCCACACCTACACGTGGAGTCCTCGGCGCCCCTGGCGAGCGGCGCTGGCGCTGCTGTGGGCTCGGGGGACGGCTTGGCTGCCGTCTGCCACGCCTCTTCGCAGGCGCTGATGAAACAGCGGACATCTGTTGCCGTTGTCGCCGCGATGCCTTGCAGAACCGCCAGGGGCAGCACGGGCGGTGGTGCTGCCTGCATGGCACCCAGCACCGCGCAGACGCTCAGGCCCAGTGCGAGACAGGCACTTGCGTCACGAGGGTAGTGCGTTAGGAGGTTCCACAGGTGTTCTTCTTGTCGCGACTGCTGCAGCGCGTGCGGGACTTCACGGCTTGTGGCGCTGCAGTGGGAGCTGCTGCCACATTGTTCCCTACCAACGTTGCGCTTGCCCATGACGTGTGTGGCTGACAGCCGTGGTGGTGAAGGGGATGACACTGCGCGCAGCGGCGGCGGAGGAGGAGGGGGGCATGAGGAAGGGGAAGAAGACGCGGACCACGAACACTCATTCGCGGTGGGCTGTGGATGCAGGCCGGACTGGGACGGTAGGGCTCTCATCTCCGGGCAACCCCAACGCGCCAGGAGAAAGCGAGTACAAGCGGCGCCATCTTCGGGAGGAGGGTCCCCTGCTGCGGCCGCGGCAAGTGATAATGGCGGTGCCCGTGAGAGGTAACGGCAGAAAAGTTCTGCCAACGTTGGTGGAATATCATAGGTGTACGAGTGAGCGCCTGAGGGGCACATCCGCTGGGATGACTGCTGCGGCGAGGCAGGCGGTGGACGTCTGTGGATTGCTGACCACGGCCGGTGGCCAAGACATAGCTTCCACTTGGCGCTGCTTCCATGACGTGTGGGACTACATACAGGGCGAGCACCTGCGTGAGGATTCCAAGACAGCTCGGGCGTCTGTTCACTTCTGCGTTCCTTGTCATCACCACCCGCATCCCTGTAGCTGCTGTGTGCTGCCGCTGTCACAAGCGGAGCGCTGACGCGCATGCCATCTAACACGTGGGAGCTCCCGCTGCCACTCTCCACGGCTGTGACACTGCTGACACTGATCGCCATCCACCGTGCATCTTCGTTCGCATGTTCGCGAGAGGCGTGCGCAGGCGCACCGAGACGTGGTGGCGGCGGTGTTGGCGAGGACAACGCTGGTGCTGATGCCGAGCTCGATCGCCAGCGACGCCGAGACGCACGCCGAAGACGGCCTCGACGTTGCTCTGGGAGAACGACATCGCGCGTGTGTTCAAGAGTTACTTCTGGCGAGGAAGCGCTAGGAGTTGTGGTGCTCACAACGTCGACCTCCTCCGCTTGCGTTCGCATCGCGTGTGTGCTGTGCAGTCGAGCCGGTATTGTACGAGCAGTGGTGCGAGCGACCGTGCCGGTACTTCATGCTTTCTGACATTGGTGTGCATTGCAGCGCTTGTGTTTGCTTGCGTGGCACGTGTGTGTGTGTGGTGGGTGGGTGGGTGGATGTGCGCCACTGTGCGAGTGCCTTCGCAGCGTCGTCGGACACGCCCAATGAGAAAGAGGGGCGATTTAACATCCTTCAGAGGAGGGGTACGGGGCGATGCCCATGGAGAAGAAAAAGAAATGATTGGATCGACAAGATGGGTCGGTGGCCCGATGCACAGAGTGGAGTGTGTGCCTGTACTCCAGGCCCAGCTGAACACCATCACACAGGCACGCAGTCCTCGTAAGAAGGCATCGCAGTAAAAGCCGCATCCCTCCTGCCCCTCCACCTCCTTCGTAACACAACTGCTCGTGGAGAAGGCCGCGTCCTCTGCAGCAACATGGGCGGTGCCAGTGGCAATCAAGCTGTTGTCGCCACTGGCGGCCGCGCTAACCGCGCTGCATCTGGCTTGTGCCGCCTTCCTTTCATGTTCCCTCGACGTGCGAGTCGCGTGCGCGTGTGCCCATAATTTGCAGTCTTGTAGCGGCAGTGGGCAGCGCCATCTGCCCAAAGAAGTGCGCTTCTCGGTACAGATGCTGTTCTATGTGCTGAAGTTAACGTGCGTTTGCGTGTGTGTGTGGGCGGGTGCCCAAGAGTCACCGTAGCTGTGCGGCCCGCAGGAGGAGGAGGAGGTGGTGGTGGTGGTGATGGTGGGATATCCTAGGAGAGACTTGCGCGGGTGTGGAGATGATTGTGGTGTGCATCTGTGGTGCTGTTCATCGCAATCATGTACTGCCCTATGCCGCCTCCTCACCGCGTTCGCTGCTTCCCTGTCTGCCCCACTTTGACACGCGCCTGCTGCGCACACCCTTCGGCCACTCGGATACTGCGTTGCGTTTACTATTCTACAGTGACTGCCCTGCCTCTACACACACCGTCACCACCATCGCTACCCCACCACGATTGATGCGCATTGGTACAAGCATGCCTGGCGCGAGCTGCTCCTCGATGACACGGCGAAAGTCGCCGACGTTGTGGATGCGCATCCCGTTGAGTTCCTCGATGAGGTCGTTCGGCTGCACCCCGGCAAGCACCGACGGCCCAGCCGCATTCACTACTAGGACGCCATCCTGGTAGTGCGTTGGCACCCCGTTGACCAGCACGGTGCCGGTCACCTCGAGCCCCAGGACCGGAATAATACGCTTGGCACTGCCGTTGGAGGCCTGCAACGGAGATAGAGAGGCTGCAAAGCATTTTGGGAGTGGGCTAGCGATGCTGGTCGCCGCTGAACCGGCACGCGGGGCGCTGTGGGCCATGAAGGGAGACAGGGAGTAGGCCGCGGAAGTATGCGCAGGCAGCTGTGACGATTGTGCTGTCACCACTGATGGGGTTGAGGATCCGGCACCAGTACCACCGCCCTGGGAGAGGCCATCTTGCGCCTCCAGGGCCTGCAAGAACTCGGTGAGCTTTTTGCGCCAGTGCCGGAGACAGTGCAAGAACTGCGGTGCCAGGGTGCGCAGCGACCATGGCTGGCTCGTCGGCATGTACAGGCTGGCCGACATCAAGACAAAGTCGTTGCGCAGCGAGGCACCAACACCGCCGCCGCACATCTCGCGGCCCAGCAGCGACGCTTCCAGCAGGAACTCGTACAGCTTCAGCCGACCTTCTGCCGTGGCCTGCACTACCGGCGGCAGCGCCGCCAGCAAGGTTGAGTACAGGTAGAGTCGCTCGGTTGCAGCGTCGTACATCACGAGAAGCGTGTACTCGCCGTCGATGCTGATGATGCAGGTGTTACTGTCGTCAAACTGCAGCTTTTCGCGGAGCCCGAGGTCATCGCCAAGGCGCCGCAGGTTCTCCTCGGCGTTCTCACGCGCATCGTAGAAGCCGCCATCGGGCACTGTTGTCACGACAGTAGCGCTTTGGTCGGCGTGCGACAGCGGAGACGATGATGGCCCGCGGCTACGCACGAGGTCATTGCGCACCGTGTCTATGTTTCTTGCGACGGCCTTGGCGGTGGCACTTTTGAGTCCAGTGACGCCCCTGCTGGACTTGGGGCGATTAGGCGGTGCGCCAGGCCAGTGGTTCCTGCGGTCACCCACCGCCTCTTCACCCCCCGCATCGTCGTCGGATTCCCCCTCCTCGGTCAGCAACAGCGCCGCCGCCTGGCGCTGCAGCGCCCGCGGTGCCTCAACGCCAAGCTGGGCGTAGTAGTGCAGTCGCTGCTTCACGGCAAGGCGGCGGTCCGCGTCCAGCGCTCGCGCTTCACGAATGCGAGCGAGCCGCAGATGCTCTATGTCAATTTCACGTGCCCGCAGCGCAAGCTCCTGAGCCTTGGTTGTGGCCTCGAAGTTTTCTTGCTCCAGCTGGGCCCGTTCTCGCTCGGCGTCGAAGAATGCCTGTTGCTGCGCTAGCAAGGTCTTCTTCTTCTCATTCTCGAGCTTCAGCATTGCCACGGCACGGGCGGCCTCCTGCTCAGCACGGAGTTGCTCACGACGCTCTGCCAGTTGCGCCGCGCGCTCGGTCGAACGTGCCGCTTCCTGAGCCTGCAGCGTGACAAGCCGCTCCCGCTCGCGAGCCGTCTCAGCCTCCTTTTCGTTTATGCGCCGTAATTCTTCTTCCGCGCTCTCGCGCTGCCGCTGGAGCTGACGACGGCGCACGCTCGCACGGTCCATTTCTTCTTCGACGTGGTGCATTGTGTGCTGCAACACGTCATCCCGAACAACGCTGTCTTTGTGCAGCATCTCGTCTTGCTGCTGGAGCGTCTGCAGCTCCAGTAGGCGGCGCTGACGCGACATCGGAAACGGTGACGACGGCGAACATGAGGTGGTGGGGCCGGCTGCTGCTGCACAGACGGGCGACTGCGTGCCGTTCACACCTTGCATTTGTGGGCTGTGGCCCTGCCACGCATCTCTGCCGCCATCACCGTCGTCGTCGTTGTACTGGTGCGACGGATGCCGAGGCTCCACGGAGAGGGTGGCCCCGTTATCAATGCCGAGGGTGGAGCACAGGTCCTTGTCGTTGCTCAGCGGCACTCCGTTGAGGTGCAGCACCATATCTCGCAGGGGGATCGGGCACGAGCTCGCGGCGGCGAGGCATTGCTTCACCTTGCCAATCGTGAGTCGGGCAATTGGGGTGCGTAAGCTGAGCTTGTAACGTTTTCCTTCATCAGAATATATAATGTTCAGATGCTCGCGGGGCTGCGATGCAGCCGCAGCAGCAACGGCGTTGACCGAGGTCATGAAGCACGGTACCCCGTGTCGCCTGTCTTGAGAAACGCAATAGCACGTCCGAAAAAAGCTCTTACGCTCGGCCACGCTTGTTACCGTGGCGTGCGAGGCGGCGACAGCTGTAATGCTTCCCACCCAACCACACAAAAGAGTAGACGTAGACGCTCCCTACCAGGCAATATAATGAAAACGAAAGGGATAGGGAGGTAACGCGCAGGCGACAAGGTGCCGCACACGACCCAGTGCTGTGTACTGTGTGTCTACGTGCGTGTGTGTATGTGTGTTTGTGTGCCTTCCACAGTCGGCTGTCAACAGGGGAGGGGAGGTGTAATGGAACACACACACACACACCTACACACACTGCTCGTGCGAAGGAGTTTAGAGGGAGGAGGAGGTGTGTGGCAGGAGGAAGGTCCCCGTGGTGGACGACGTGGTAAAGACTGCTACCGCTGTCACGCAGAAAAAACGGCAACAGAGGTCTCACCCTTCTTCTGTGTTTTCGATAGCGGTGGCCGTCGTGCTGAGTAGTGCTGAGTGTGTGTGTGTGTATGTGTGTGTGTGTGTGTGTGAGGAGTCTCCTACGCCGTGGTACCCAGAGGCAACGAGAAGGGCAATAGCCGTAGAGGCGACGGCGTCCGTGCTGACGCTGGCCTCGTTGCATGCATGCGTACGTGTGTGTGTGTGTGTGTGTATGTGTGCAATATGTGTGGAGGGAGGAGGAGCCAAGTGAAGTGTGCATGTGCCGAGTAATAACGTTGTCTGAGGGATGCCCACAGTCGCGGTCGCATCCCCGAAACCAACTGAAACCCTGTAGTTCTTCGATCTTCCTCTTCTTGCCTTTCCCCAAATGGCAACTGTCCGCTGCAGGACATCTTTGCTGCCGCTCTTCCGTGTGCGCTCCACACCGGGAGAGGGTGGTGGGGGCACTGTGAGGAACAAGGTGCACCGACTGCCGAAGGTCACCCAGATGAAGCATTCTCGAAGACCTGACCCGCCGCCATCAGCGGTGCTGCATCGCACTTGACTATCTCACGGAGTAGGGGGTGCGGGGCTCTGTATACCACGCACGCAGGTTGTGCACATCCTGCCCCCCGCCCCCGCTTTATTGTCCGTTACATAAATATCTACGAAGATGGGCGCAGACGTGTATGGGCTCTGCGACAGCAGGAAAGAGAGAGAGAGGGGTTGCGGGCCTGCAGGCGCGACTGGCATGCCTGCACGCACGGGTGCGGGTGGAAAGCAGAAAAAGGAAGGCAGAGAGGCTCGAAGCCAACTCTTCGTATTCACACATACACACACACACACACACACACACACATACACAGATCCTCCCTCCGTGAACGCACACGCACACGCCCACGTGCAGAAACAGTCGCGCACATCGGCGATGCCGCCAACGAGGCGAGGGTGCACGTGAGGAGGGGAGGAGAAGGGAGGGGGAGGAGAAGACACGTTGAGGATACATGCGCGCCGAATATACATCGGAACACGCTCCAGGTGACAGGATCAGGTGGGTGGGTGCAGATGGCAAGAGAGAGGGTAAAGGGTGTGTCTGTGTTCTTCGGTGCTCGCACCTCCCTTCTCCATACACGTGCTGAGCCTCCGAGAGAGAGAACGAGAACGAGGCGGCTGACGCTGCCTCTTGATGTGCTCCGTTGGTTCTGCCGTCATCAGCGGGCATTGTCGCGCATTAGTATCCATGCGTACGTGCTCGGGGCTGGAGCACTCGACATGGACATGCGCTGACGACCGACGGGGCTGCACTGGAAAAGTGTGCGTGTTGACGCCGTGGGCGGTGGTGATGTGGTAGGCTCGACATGACCGCTGCAGGCTTTCTGTCGTGCACAGGTGTGCGTGTGTGTCCATCACGGTGCTCGTGTCGATGCGGCTGCTAAGATGGCAGCCCCGACGGGTCCCTGCGACGCCACCGGCGGGGGTGTCGACAAGAAAGAACGCTGCCACTTTCTCATCCGATGCGGTGATGCGCACCGTCGATTGCTCACACTTGGCTCGACACAGCCCCTGTGTCATAGGCGATGAAGACCGACAGGGGACGTGAACCATGTGCCGAGAGCCACTGCAAGAGGGTTTCGGCGCCCTCCCCTTAGGTTGCTGTTGCCCTTCCCCCACCCCTGCACCCCCGCGCGTGCATCATTCAAGTGCTTATCGAGTTACTCGCGCCGCTACAGCAGTAGTTAGTGGTGCTGGTGAGTGTGCCTGTGGTGGGCGAGGTGATGGACGCGGCATATGAGGCGAGCGGACCGACCCACACCACGCCGGCAGTCAGCGACGGCTCCATCTCCTCATACGAAGACATACGACCCGATACACTTTCAGCAGTGGTGACGTCGATGAGGCTGACAGCTGCCGCGGCCGCGACCGCCTCAGCCCCTGCCGACTTGACAGCGCTGTTGCTATGATTGCTCGCGCCTCCGGTGTGAAGTCGGCGGAAGCGCGCATGGTGGTGCTGCTGCTGCTGCGCGCTCGGCATCCCGAGGCCGCCAAACAACGACTTCTCTGCACTGGTTCGGGCCGGTGCCAGCATGCTGCACGCCGCAGCCACAGGTGGCAACTTGGCGTGGGAGACGTCGGTGATGCTGGCCTCGCTGAGGATCATGGCGTTTGCCGTTGCCGCACTGCTGACGAGCCGCGCGGATACCGACATTCGCGAGGACGCGCGAGGCGCCGCCAGCGAGAGCTGAAGTAGTGGTGCTGGCGGCACACAAGAGCGGCTACTCGAATCGTCGTCATCCACCACGTACGACGATTGCCGCGCGCTATGGACGGCGAAGCGCGCGCTCCCTGAGGTGTTGATGCCTCGCAGAGCTGACGGCATCACCGAAGGAGGGGCGGGGATGAGGGGGGTCGAGGATGCTGGCTGGTACGTGTCTGCCGCGACGCCGTCACCACAATCCACGACCGCAGACACAGCCTCGTCACTACCGGCACACACGTGCTCAGTGACATGATTTTGTGCGCTGTGCAGAGGCTGATGCGGCTCTCGTGGCTGCTGCACACGGTGAGGCTGTACACCAGCCACCTCGTGAATAGAAACGGTGACCGCTTTGGCAGTGTTACCGCGTGCTCGTCGAGGCGGTGAACAATTCGAGACCTGCAGCAGGGAAGGCATGCAGTCCGACGGGTGGGTGTTCGTAGCAATAGCGGTGCTGGACGGCGATCGGTGCGCGCGCTGCAACCTCGGAAGAGAAGCGCCGGAGTCTAAGCAGGCGATGACGGGGTTGCTGTGGCCATCGCCGCCGCGGACACCCTCACAGACGTCTTCGATGGTACTGTAGCGACGCCGCAGGGCCTCGGCAGGAAGGTGACAGCGTTCCGTTGCACCTTGAGAGTTCCTCGGCGGCGCAGTCATCGCATGACTGCTGTAGCGACGCTGCGGTAACAGGTACGACTCCAGTTGCTTCGCCGTGGCCGTCACCGTCGTTGCCCTTGTTCGCGCATGAGCGTTGCTGCTACCACCACCAACGGCGCTGAGAGACCTTCTCTTTTTCTCGTCTTCCTCCTCTAAGCCTCTCGGGATCTCCGAGGTAACAGCCTCAACAAGCCAGCAGAATTGTTTGCCATCGGCGACGTTGCTGTTGTTGCTCGATGCCCTCGACGCCATTGCCGCCTTGTGGGACGTGGTGGAGTCGCATCTGTGCGAGGGCGCCGCCGATGACTGCGAAGGCGGCGTTCTGTGAGAGCGAATTCGTACAGAGTTCATGGAGGGGGTCGGCACCAACGACGAGTGCGCCAGTGGGCGCGCCTGGCTATGCGGCTGCGTCTGCTGTTGCTGCAGCTGGTGGTTCCGCTGCCTTTCGAGGAAGTCTAGGAGGCCCGGTGGCACATCTGCGTCGTTCGTCGCCTTCTGCAGAAACTCGTCGACGGTGCGGTCTAAGTTGTGCCTCGACGAGAGGGACGAGTAACGCCGGTGATACTCAGGGCCACTGAGCAATGAGAAGGTGCACCGCTGCGAGGGTGCCCCAACAGCCACTGCGTCCGACGCAGAGACAGGCCCACTAGTGTCTTCAATACTCGAGACCAACAACGAGGCCCGTTGTTGGGTGCTGCTGTACGCGTGATGGCGGATGTGCCAACCAGCGTCAGGCCACGCACGACTGCTGGGGATCGGGGTGCTGCTTGAGGCTTGTTGCTGCTCGTCAACGGCTACGTGGAAGGCCATCGCAAGGGAGGCCAATGATGGGTGCCTGTCCATGAGTCCCCGTAACTTTGGCGGTGTCGAGAGGAGTGGGGGAGGGGGTGTGTCTGCCCGTCTTCAGTGGGCGTGCACTGGATCGGGCGACGGTGGTGGGTGGGTGTGGAAACTGCGGTGCAGAGAGAACAGCGCTGGCGAGCTGTGCTCCTTCATAGACTACGTGAACGCTGCGCATCCACCACG
The DNA here is from genome assembly GCA_033953505.1 of Leishmania tarentolae. Classification (NCBI taxonomy): domain Eukaryota; phylum Euglenozoa; class Kinetoplastea; order Trypanosomatida; family Trypanosomatidae; genus Leishmania; species Leishmania tarentolae. The sequence continues at coordinate 267,599 of CP119828.1, forward strand.
AGGCCACCGAGAATATACGTGCAGCCTGCCCGCAGCACCACACTCAGAGACGCACGCACAAGGCGTAGAAGGGCCGGGGGAGGGGATACCGTGATATAGGGTGCGCAGGGGAGGGAGAGGGGCAATGACAAGGGAAGGGCGGGGAGGGCGTATGGAGGGTGTGGGTGGGAGAGAGAGAGAGAGAGAGGGGCTGGCGCATGCAGGGGACGACACGTCGCCCCTCCTTCCCCCCTCCACACACACACACACACACACACACACACCGAGGAGGAGGAGGAGGAGGGTAGGAGGGAAAAGAGAGATGGCGTTGAGTCGGGTGCGTCGGGCAAAGCAGTGCGCACAGGAATACGCACGTCTGGCGAAGGGGGTGGGGGGTGAGAGAGCGGCCACCCCACGCTTGGTGATGTACATTCGCCTCTTGGTTTGCCCTCTTTACCCACAAGGTGGCAGTTGAAGGTGCGGCTTCGCGTTCGAGGCGGAAGCGGGCGTCGTGGTGGGTGGGTGGGTGAGGGGGGGGGGGAGGGGCTCGAGCGACATCAATGCCACACACACACACACACACACACGAACACACACTGCGTGCGAGAGAGAAGGTGGTGCTGCCTTTTTCGCTGGTAACGGGCACATGCGCGTGAACAGTCCACAGATGGGTGCATCCAGGCGATCCTCGAGCACACTGTGCTTTCGAGTGAGAGTACTCTAATGTTCTTCTTACTTCTCGCCAGCTCTGCGTGGATGCGCGTACACGCGGCACGTCGCACACCATCAGACAACCAGCACATCGCACAGTATATCAGCATCGGCAGCTGGGAGAGATGTTATGGCAACCACCGCGACTGCCGGAGCTGTCGCTACCAGCGTTGTTTCCTTGCCGCCACTTGCCTTCTCACCACTGGCACTGGCCTCTCCGCTGAGGGTGGCATCGCTCTCGCCTGAGACTGACCGCAGCAGGGCCGTCGTAGTGGGCGGCCACAGGGTGGTCTGCGACGTGCGAGCATCGACAAGCTCGATCGCATCGCGGGAGATGCTCAGCCACCCTGCCTGCCATGGCAGGAGCGTCAGAGAAAAGGTTAGACTGCTTGCGCACTCCAACAGACCAAGCAGTCGTACGGTGGGCCCCGCGTAGAGCCACTGCGGTGCTAGACGCTCCACGCGAACCTTGGCTGCCACGTCGTAGCGATGCACGTTGCTGTGGTTGACCACCTGGAAGTGTGCCGTGACAGGGGACCCAGCGAGGAGAGGCGCAGCCAGTATCTGCTGGTGCAGCGTACGGTGGTGAGGATCAGCTGCCGCAACGCTACCGTCCTCCGAAGCGGTCGTCGAAGACGACAGTGCCTGTGCCAAAGGGTGGTATTCCGATTCAGCCATGACGTGTGTGACGCGCAGCTCCACCTCCGGCTCTGCCAACAGATCCTTGACGAGCAGCGGTGCGCTCCTCGCTGTTCCTGTTTCCCCATTCGCGCGGCACCAGGTCCACTGCACATACCCCAGTGATGCAAGCCGAGGGCTAAGACGACGTGTCCTGAGGCCGCCGCGGCCGTGCACCACTGTGGCATGTCGCAGCTCCTCCAGGAGAATGCCGACGGTGAAGAGCAGCGAGTGCGTGTCGCGCGGCATGAGGAGGACCGGTGTCGGCGTATGTGATGCCTCCGCTGCCGTTGACGATGTCCTGCAAGGTTCTTGCGACATCGCGCTTGCTGCGCTGCCGTCGCTTGTCACCACCTCGCAGAGCACCGCCGCGCCACGGTGATGCGTGACGTCGGGCAACACCAGCTTAGAGTCGGTGAGGCAAAGTGGGGCGCTTGACATGTTCTCCAGGCCGATGCTCAGCTGGTACAGCGCGTACGCGCGCGAGGAAGTTGGCGAGCGCAATTCAGGTGCGCCGTTGTTTTCCCTGTCGTCTGGCTGGCCCTTCACTGCCGTCCACGTTGGCCGTACATATCGCAGACGCCTCGGCTGCGTTTCGACGATCGCCTGCTCCGTCTTGAACGTGCTGTTCCACGTGAGCTGCCGCCGCCGCCCGCTGGGGTCGTGGTAATCCACCGCCACCGCGAGTGCGTAGGTGCTCGCCTCGCTCAGCGGTACCGATGCAACAAAGGTGTAGTGCGACTTTGGCGGCAGCGTTTCCGCAGTGCGACGCAGTGAGGCGCGCCGAAGAGGTGCCGGTGGCTGCGCCACGCCTACGTGAAAGTGCGCCTGCGTCAGGCTGTAGTTGGCAGCGTTGTGGAAGCACAGGAGAGCGCGGAACACCTCGCTGGCAAGTAGCACGCCCATCTTGCGTGGCATTGTTAGCACTGGCTGCACACATACAGATGTGGAGAAGAACAGGTTCGCCGGCATTCTGATGGCCTTGCCGGTGGGCGGCTGCTGTGACGCCGTCAACGGTGAGGTAAGGCAGCTACTCGGCGGCTGGTCGCACCGCACGCGGCTCCACGGATCACCAAGAACTGGAAAGAGAATGTCGCCCTCCTCGGCGATGTCACCGAGGTCCTCGCCTAAGGAAGGGAAGAAGGAAGGCTGAGATAGCACCGTTGCCTGCAGTCCGAGCGGTGCCGCCAACATCGCTGTGCCGTTCGCTTCCGTGGCGACGCTGGACTCCACGACACCTTTGGCAGTGCCTTGTTGTAACGCGGAGGACGCTGACGGCCCTGCTGCCGCCGTCGCACGACCGGGCGCGGTTGGGCTTTGCATCTTGGCCTGCGTGGGGAGGGGGTCAATCAAGGAAGAAAAAGATGCCAGTAGAGGAGCGTGAGTGGTGCTTGAGGTAAGGGCATGGAAGGGGTGCTCCGTTGCGTTCGTCTCCTTGGCACGCTTTAAGCGTGCCCAGAGCCGTACCGAGAAGGAAGACAGGGAGGAGTTGGAGCGAGAAGAGGGCGAGTGGTGTCGAGGGAGGCTGCTCGCGTGGGGCAGTCCACCGTGCGTGCTGTTCTGCCTTTCGCTGGTCAGGTTCAGCTCCTCATTTGACGGGCAAGTACTCGCTTCCCCTTCCCTGCCGCTGTTCACCACACACACACACACACACACACACACACACACACACACACGGATGCGAGGAGGGAGGGAGTCCACTGCATAGCCACACAGCCAAGTGAAACAGAGGGAAAACATAAACGTGTCTCCGCGCACCACTGAGCCCCCGCTACGCCGCACTCCCCCACCCTCCCTCGCATAGGCGTATACGGGAGGGATTCCCAGAAATTACGTGGACGCGGGCTTGCCACGTGGGTGGGGGCGGGGAGGAGCGACTCACCTCCTCCTCCTCCAGAAGACACGTCTAGTTTGGATTCGCTCATCTGAATGCACGCGTAGCACCTCCATCAGTCGCTGTCATCGCTGCTCCAGGAGCTGTCACCGGCCAGTTGCGGCGGTGGTGGCAGCGGCGGCGCTGCTGAGCCGACTTTTCGACCTCGTGCGTCGGAATTAACACGCGGGGGCGTCGACGAGGCAGACGAGTCCGATCTCTCTGCTTGCCTTCTGTGAGCGCCGCTACGCTTGCCATTGTTGATACTGCTGCCACTGCTAGTGCTGCTCGAGTCCTCCTCTTGCAGAACCCTGCGGCGTTCACCCAACATGGAAGTCAGGACACTGATGGCTGATTTCGCTGACTGAGACGGCGGTGGAGGGGGAGGGGGAGGGGGAGGGGGTACAGATGGCGCGCCGGCTGCAGCTACAAGAGCGCCGCCTGGCTTTGCACCACCAGACAGCTTCGACGAGGTTGGCGGTGGTGGAGGTGGAGGTGGAGGAGGCGGCGGCCGGCTTTCGATCACTGACTTCAGCTCCGAGAACAACTTTGACGTTGGCGGCGGCGGCGGCGGTGGCGGCGGTGGCACGCGCGGAGGCACATCCCCGACACCACCAAGCGGAAACAGTTGTGGGTTCGGCTTGCCTTGCAGCAGCGCTGCCGGTGGGAGCGGCGGCGGTGGCGGCGCCGTAGTGGAGCGGGTCACCCCTGGCGGCGGCGGTGGTGGTGGTGGTGGTGCCAGCGACGGAGGCGCGGCAGGCGGAGCGGAGAGAGCGGTGCCAGTGGGTTGGATAGGGGTCTCGGAAGCCTGCTGTGGCTTGGGCCTTGCCCGGCCGCTTTCACGCCTGCGATGTACAGCACTGATGGAAGCCTCACTATCGTCGTCCCTCCCCTCTGATGCCGTGCTGCCGCCGCTGCCAGTGTAAGGCTGACGAGCCCGTCGCTGTCGCTGCTCTTGGCCAGGGGTGATGGCTTCAAAGTCGGGCGGACCTCGCCGTGCCACACGGCGTTGCTGCCGGGGACCGCCGTCATCACCATGCTTTTCGACGACGTCGTCTTCAGAACCACTACTATCGCCAGTGCATCTCCTCACGTTCCTTCCGTGTTCGTCCCAGTGCCGCACAGTGGCCAGATGCTGGAGCGGCAGATTCCGTGGCATGTCCCGCAACAGAGCTTGCGATGACGCTGCCGCAGCGTCGCCGCCTGGCACAAAGGCATACTGCTGTGCCTGCAACGGCGTGGCGAAGTCGCATTGAATATCCACTGTGCTGGCACTGAGTAGCCACGCCGCCGCCGTCGTCGTCGACTGTGCCGTGGCTGCATCCCTTGTGGGGCTGTAAGGGTCTCGGTAGGTGGGAGCGCCGGGCTCCACCGATGGTACCGCTCCCTCCGTATTTCGACTGCTGCTGCTAGCTGCCACCAGATGTCGATAAGCCACTCGGTGAGCCGGAAAGCTGACAAGGGCGCTGAGAGTGTCTGGCATCTCGCTCGCGTTCTGCATCGCCTGCCCACCTCGCACAGGCGGCAGACAGCGAGGCTGCCAGGCAAGGGCAGAGGAAGAAGACGGAGGCAGCGAGGCGGCGCTCAACAACGTTGCCCGTCCGTTCAAGTGCCCCGCAGCATTTTCACCGCGGTCCCCGTACCCCGCCGTCCTGATACAACTATCCTCACCGTCCAGGGGAACCGTCTCCAGTGGCATGGACTCTGCCAGCCGCATGGCAGCGACGGCGTTCACGGGCGGAGCAGGACTGCTGACAACACTGTTGCAGTCGCCACGCCGAGCTAAACCGCGGTGTGCGGTGGCGGTGCCGCGCTCGGAGCCAGCGAGCGCGGGCACCACTGGAACCGCGTGCATCGGCCGCTGATAGGAGGGCTGCTGTGCTGCGCAGTCGTCAGAGTCGTCAGTGGAGGACCCGCTGCAGGAGCTAGGCGCAACCGGTGGCAGCGGGGACGAGCGGCGTGGGCGCAGGAAGCGAAGACTGTGAGCCGTGCTGATCGCTGAGGGGACTCCGCTGATTATGGTAGCAGCGTCGTTCGCACCCTTCTGCGCCCTGCTCTGCGACTGGGCCGCCTTCGCTCCCACGCTGCTTCGGGACTTGAACGGCACGGGCCGAGGATATCGAGGTTTGCTTTCCAGCAGCGTCGATGTGCGCCGCCCACGCAAGCAGTCAATAAAGTTTGCACAAATACAGATGCGTCGCTGAACGGCATCCAGACGCCGCTGCTGTGACGCTGCTGCCGTGTCCAAACGATTCAGCACTGTGTCCACCGTATCGGCAAGCGCTTCTAGAGAGGTGACGGCAGACGCGAGGGCTGCGCAGCCACCCTTGGAGGAGGCGCTCGTGAGCGGCACAACGAGACCAGGAATGACGGCGATAGCAGCGGTGTCGTAGGCGCGCGCGGCCGCTACGGCGCGCGCAGAGTCCACACTGCTGCTTCGACTCGTGCAGCTTTCACTGGCCTTGCCGCTGTCGTTGCTACTGATTTCCATGACCTCGCCCGCGTCCACCGCCGCTGCCGCTGCCGCCAATGCGGTCATGAATGTGTGCGGGGCTTCCCAGGCTGAGATGCGCACCACGGCAACTGTAACTTGTGTAAGTGCCTGTGAAGGAGGAGGAGGAGGAAGGAGTGGGGTGGGGTGGGGGCAAGCTCTCGGGTGAGTGCTGGTGTGCTAGCGCAGTCCCCACCCGATTGCGTCGTTTCTGAAGGACGATTTCTCTTCGAATGCGAAAACCGAAACAACACCCGCACACACGCGCACTGCTGCAGGCGACATGACGAAAGCGAAGAAATAATGGAAGAGGAGAGGCGAGCGTTTGCACAAGGGAGTACAGAAGCGCATAGGGATGCACACACACAGTCACACACACACACACACACATACACACGCGCGCGTGTGCGCGCATCCAGCGGGGCCACCGTCTGTGGTGCGTGAGAGAGTCAACCCCGACGCACGCAGGCACTGGCAGACGCACGGGCGCACAGACAAGCCAACAGAGCGCGCCTGAAGGCAAAGCGGCGCGCGAGTGACGCGCCTCGTCCGGAGGCGGACGTGGTGTGGTTGGCTGCTCGATGCAGGACACCTTTCTTCTTCTGTGGTTTCTTTCTCGAGAATCGAAATGAACAAATAATAAATAAAAATGCGCACGCCACACATGGAGCGACGGGTGCTCGCGGAAGCTGTGGGTGTCATGAAAGACATGCACACGCGTGGTACACCTGTTGCTCCGAAGGCACTCCCCCGTTCGCAAGAGCTTACGCCATCACGTTGCGCATCGTGATCTTGCCCTTGGGGACGATCATCTTGCAGTGGGTGCCGCGCTGCTCCAGCTTGCCGGCATCACGGAGCGCCTCGTACTCGGTGCGGAGGATGTTGGTGAATCCCCAGTACTTGGACATGACGATGATCTGGCGGCCAGGGAACTTCATCTTGGCGCGGCGCAGGGCCTCGAAGGCCTGCGGCACGTACGCCTCCTTGGTGCGCATGGACAACAGGATCTGACCAATGCGGACACGGGCGCACACGCCGTTCGGCTTACCGAAGGCACCACGCATACCCGTCTGCAGACGATCGGCACCGGCGCACGAGAGCATCTTGTTGATGCGCAGCACGTGGAAGGGGTGGGCGCGGGTGCGCATGTGGAACACGTCCTTGTTGGCACGCTTCACCATGTACTTGTTGGCTTGAATGCGGGCAGCCTCCAGCGCTTCGGACGCGATCTGCTCCAGCTCGCGGGACACCACGTGAATGCACACGGGGAACTCATCGACGGTGGCGCGACGGCGGCCAATGTCGAAGTTGCGGATCTTCGGATCCGGCACACCTCGGCAGAAGCGCGACTTCGGGTAGGGCTTGTTCTTGCAGAACCGGTAGCAGCGGGACGGACGGCGGGCCATGCTTGCGACTGTAGCGCGGTGGGGCGGGAGGGGCGGGTCCAAAGGGAAAGCGCACGTATGTGTCTCTGTGTGTGTGTGGAGGGGGCACGCAATGCCGTGTGCGATGAGCAATCTCAGTGTGTGTGTGTGTGTGTGTGTGTGTGTGTGTGTGATGGTGGTGGTGGTGGTGGTGGTGGTGGTGATGGCGAGAGAGGTGACGGATGACAGCATGGTAGAGGCGGAGGCGGGGGGAGGGAAGGGGTGCACGTCTGCGAGCGCATGCACTCTAACGTGGACGTTGCGTGCTCGCCAAAAAAAAAAAAAACATGGCGGCGGAGTCATCTCCACAAAGGCACCATGGGAAAAGAGAGAGGGACATGAAGTGGCAGAGTGAGGCTCACGCTGATAACCTACGCGTGACCTCCCCCCGGGTTCCTTGCGCCCACCCCGCTTGCTCTTTCCATCCCCAGCCCCTCCCTTCTCATCTCTTCAGGGCGGCGCGCGCATGACAGCTCTACGCGTCGGCGAAAGCGATGCGCGGGTGTACGTGCTGCGGTGACCGCACTGCCGCGGCTTCCTGTCTTCTTGGCGACTGCTCGAAAATGATGTAAATAAAGAAACAGACAAGAGTAAGCGATCGAGGCTACTTGACGTGAACGACACCATACACTGGGAATCCGCGGAGAACAGGCGTGCACGCAGGTGCTGTGCGATGCGACCGCACTCCTCACCCGCTCCGTCCCGCTCCTCGGTGCCGTGACCGTGGCGGTAAGCGAGATACCCGCCAGCGAGACGAACACTAAGGAACTGCGTGATTCCGAATCAACGGAGGGAGGAGGGAGGAGGGAGGGGGCGTGCAGGGACAGCGTTCAATGGGCACACACACAACACCCTTGTTCGTTGTTCGCCACTGCTTCCCTGTCACCTCCCTCGCCGTCATTACCCGCGATGGCTTCTCCAGCACTGGATGCGGTGTGCGCACCGGGGGCCGATGCGACGCCATGGCATACCAACAGTCAGGGGCAGGCCTAACACGATCGGTGACGTCTATCGGAGCCGTGAAAGTTGAGAGGCACATCGACATCGCACAACCGTCGCTGGCCTCTTGCTTCCGCACCCGTTCTACATCGTCAGCTCCATGATGGTGTTGACGATGTCGCCGTTGTTGTTCTTGAGCGCCTTGATCGCCTTGTTGCGAGACACGTTCGCCTGGCTCATCACCACATTGATCTCCTTCTCGTCCAGACCACCCGCGTCCACCTCCTCGTCGTCACCGTCCTCCTCGGCAGCGGCCGAAGATGCAGCGGCACCGGAGGAGGCCGACGCGGCGCCAGACACGGCGGCGCGGGCAGCGGCTTCCTGCGCCAGCGCGCTCGCATCCTCCAGCTGCGCCTCGCCAAAGATGACGAAGGTGTTGGTGCCGGGGAAGCGGTACACCTCCGGCTGCACCATGGCAAAGGACAGGGAGCCGACCTTGCGAATGGTGACCTTCATGATGTTGGGCTCCGGCTTGAGACCCATCTTGGCCATGGCCTTGGCGTAGCGCTTCGACTGCTTCGCGTTCTGTGGCACCTCAGCAGCCTCCAGCGTCGGGATCTCCTCATCCGCCATTGCCGCGGCGTTCTGGGCCTCCTCCATGGACATGGTGATAGGGAGTCTTGGTGGTGGTGGTGGTGGTGGTGGTGGGATGCGTGCGTGTAGGTGGGAGACCGTTCGGGTCTGAAATGAAACGCCGACACACCGACCGGCACGTGCGCCAGGCACGTCCGTGAAAGGGGCACGAGGCGGGAGAGGGAGCAGGGAGAGGGGGAGGGGGCGGGGGCGGGGGAGTGACGGTTGGGAGGAGCGCGTAACATGCACGCGGCGGCGAAGGCGCCTTCACCAAACATGATCGAGGAAAGACCCAAAGAGGATGCAAAGCTCGCACAGCCACGCACACACGCACACGCGCACGCGCACAGTCTGCGCTCGCGTGTGTGCGTGTGTGTTCGCAGGTCGGACTCCTCGACGTGATCACACTTTGCTCTTCGTGCTCGAGGTACGGCATCGAGTAGGAGAAGAGGGACGTGCGCATGCGCGTGCATCACACACGTGCACCGCACATGCCCGTTTTCCCTCCTTGTCGCATGTGGTGCACCGACGATGCGCGTGTGCGCGGTAGCGGCCGCTCCTCGGATGCGCCTTTTCTGAAGTTCTCGTTTCTTATCGGCTAGAGAGAACACACAGGAGTCGATTGTTGACTCCTGTATAGAGAAAGAAACGTCGATGTACGTGCGTACGTGGGCGCTGCCACTCGGCGGTGGCTGTCCCCTCACCACCCCCACCACACCCCCCTCCTCCTCCTCCTCCTCCTCCTCCATCCTCCACCTCGTACTTCGGGGGACACCTCTTCCGGGGCGTTGTGAAAAACGTTCTTCACACGAACGTGCGAGCCTTCCCGCGGGCGCGACTGAGAAAGGGATGAGGTAGAAAGGGCAGGCAGCCAGACACACACACACACACACACACGAACGCAGTTATTGGGCCACCTCCCTCCCTCCTCCTCTTCCCCGACCCCCCCGCTCCCACTCCCCGGTGTGCTCTCGACGTTCCTCTGTAAACAGGATCGTGAGAGGAGGAGTAACGATGGGGCGGGGGGGGAGGGGAGGGGGGCGGAGGCGCCAACTTAAAATTTTTTTCTTCTTCGTCGCCTAACGGGATAGGAAGACACATGCAAGGCAGACGCAGACGTAAAAGGGAGACGGGGACGGCGAGGAGGAGAAGGCGCGCATGTCCCACAGGACCGCAGGCCCCTTCCCTCCCCTTCCCCCACTCACCCCCTCACACACACACACACACACACTGCTACAGGGGACGTAAAGACGAACACCAGCGATATGTGGCCCCTCCAGAGATCTCCGCCTTGTCCTCGTTCCACATGCACAAGGATGTGTGAGAATGGCCTTCACGTTTCCTTTGTCGTGCTCTGCAGATGTTGCGCAGGTGGGAATATTGCCGGCAGATACACTCGGGAGTCTGCCTGTAAGCATGTGTTGATGCGCGCTTGTGTGCAGGAGAGGCCCATCGACATCGCACAACCGTCGCTGGCCTCTTGCTTCCGCACCCGTTCTACATCGTCAGCTCCATGATGGTGTTGACGATGTCGCCGTTGTTGTTCTTGAGCGCCTTGATCGCCTTGTTGCGAGACACGTTCGCCTGGCTCATCACCACATTGATCTCCTTCTCGTCCAGACCACCCGCGTCCACCTCCTCGTCGTCACCGTCCTCCTCGGCAGCGGCCGAAGATGCAGCGGCACCGGAGGAGGCCGACGCGGCGCCAGACACGGCGGCGCGGGCAGCGGCTTCCTGCGCCAGCGCGCTCGCATCCTCCAGCTGCGCCTCGCCAAAGATGACGAAGGTGTTGGTGCCGGGGAAGCGGTACACCTCCGGCTGCACCATGGCAAAGGACAGGGAGCCGACCTTGCGAATGGTGACCTTCATGATGTTGGGCTCCGGCTTGAGACCCATCTTGGCCATGGCCTTGGCGTAGCGCTTCGACTGCTTCGCGTTCTGTGGCACCTCAGCAGCCTCCAGCGTCGGGATCTCCTCATCCGCCATTGCCGCGGCGTTCTGGGCCTCCTCCATGGACATGGTGATAGGGAGTCTTGGTGGTGGTGGTGGTGGTGGTGGTGGGATGCGTGCGTGTAGGTGGGGTAAGGGGGCTTTGGAGAGATGCAGGTGCGTTCTAACAAGCGTTTGATACTTGTTTACGCGCGTGTGGAGGCACAGACGACGAGGTGGGGAAGGGAGAGGGGGAGGGGGGGGGAGGAGTCACGGAAGAATGGCGTCTGCGGAGGGCGAGAGGAGAGAGCAGGGGAAAGGCATAGGGGGAGGTGCCGTTATTGAGAATAAGGCCGCTGCGAGACCACCGCTAAACGGACACACAGAATCCGTCGAACACGGGGAGGCCCCTCCCCTCCTCCTCGCGACTGCAATGACCGTGCGTGTCGATCGTGAGCCAAAGCGGCCGAAGCAGCTGTCGCGGCTGCTGAGGGAGCTATCGATGACATCTTTGCCTTATTCACCCGCGCTTGCGGGAGGTACCATCAAGTACGCACGGAAGGCTGCTAGGTGGCGGCGGCGGGGCGGGGGGGGGTACATGCCCGAAGATGAGGTCGGAGAACGGGGAGGGGAGAAGAGACGACGTTGTTTGTTCATGCCTTGACGATACTGCGAGACACATGAGCCCACTCCACCTCCTCCACACCACTAGAAACATAAAGAGAGAGCGAGAGGTCTGCAACGCACGCACACGCGATGCGCATGAGCGTGCACGCGCACCTCCCCTCCCCTCCCCTCCCCCCCACACACACATACGCACGCCGCGCCAAGGTGCACGCCGGCCCACGTGCTAATCGATTTGCTCGATGGCGACATCTGTGGCGCTTCCACCCCGAAAGATCGGCCGCGTGGCCGAACCGGTGCTGCCCACGTACTGGCTAGGTCTTGCGTGAGTGGGAACGTCACGAGTGCCGCTCGTCGTCGTCGTCGGCGGCGACGTGCGAGACACCGTGCTTCGGTAGCCGCCGTCTCTGCCGTTGCCCCTCGCTGAACTGTGCGCAGCATCGCTAGGGCCAGCGGTGGGAGAGTCGGTCGCCGCGTTCTCCGAGGCGACCATGGAGCCGCCAATGCACATCACCACACATCCGCCGCAGCAGACCAGGAAGGCGAAGGCCCCAAGAACGACAAGAATGGGGAGGAACGCAAGGAATGCCGACGGGTCAGGGCCGCCGGTGCGCTTGTTATACTCGTACTCCTCCTTCAACGCCCACATGCACGTCATGTAAAGCCCGCACGCAGACGGGAATACACGAATGATGACGTTGGCGACACACTCCCCGCCGCTCGCTCGTGCACTGTGCGTGTGCTCCTGTTGCTGCTGCTGCTGCTGCTGCTGCAATGACGGTGAGGTCGACGCGTTGGCACGCATGCTTCCGACGACAGGCACCTCCTCTGGAGATGATGGCGCCATGGTCACCTGGGAGTTCATACAAGAGCTCTCGAGAATGCCGATGAACACGTGTGCGCCGAAGTACGTTATCAGTGGCGCGAGAATCACCCAGAAGCTCAGCGCAGGGGTCGCCGCATCAATACTGCCGCCGGTGGTGCGGTCGCTTTGTGCGTGCGAGCGCAGGCTTCCTAGATGCGCCTTCTGCTGCAAGGCGCGCTGAAACGCCAAGACAAGGAAAGTGTACACGCACACCGCCTCGAACAACACCTCGGCCACCTCGCGCCAATACCGCGCCGTCTTCCACGGTGGGGAGAGAAAGGTGTCATGACCCAAGCCACTTTCAGCGCCGCTGTTATGAGTCGCTTCCCATTCGTCGATGCTGCTGGCCTCATTGTGGTCACTTCCGCCGGCTGCTCCCCTTTCGCCGCAGGGGGGCGTGTGCGTGCGTGCGTACACTGCCGGCACCAGCATCGCCAGGTCACTCACCGTGCCCAGGACGTACCACGTCACCCACGGAACGAAGGCGGCGAGTGGGGCGATGCGGTGATCGAGTGCGGCCGCCGTTGTTGCCGCGATGACGACGCAAAGAAGAAGACGTGCGCTGGGGAGCAACAGAACGTACATGCCACGGCGCACACTCGTCACCATCACCGTGAGACTGGCCAGCAGCACTACCGGCAGGAAGCACCATACAGGGATGAGCACGACACCCCACGAGGGCCACTCGTGTGGCGCATCAATTTTGTAGCAGCTGATTAAGAGCGAGATGAAGAGCGACGTCGTCATGAAGCAAAGGAGGAGGCATCCGACCGCAATGTTGCCGACGGCGAGCAGCAGGCTGCCGAGTACTCCGCCGCTGTAGTCGCCGAGCTGCTTGAGGCCTTCGCGGCCTACGGTGTCGTAGAGCTGACGCTGTTGCTGATCACCGAGGACGCGGTGCGCCTCCTCGATCCGCTGGAACTGCGCGACGGTGGCACCAGCATTGCGGTCTGGGTGGTAGCGCAGGGCGAGGCGGCGGTACTGCTGCGAAATCTCGGCGGTGGTGCAGTGCGCATCCAGCTCCAGCACCTGGTACAGCTCACCACTGCATCGACGCGGAAGCATTGCTGAAATATGTGGAAGCGGAAGAAATAAAACACCACGCGCCGCACCCGCGGCGTTTGAAATAGACGAGGACGATGCAAAAACAGCACAATAGCAGATAAGAGGTGGGGGGAGGGGGGGGGAGGGGAGGCCGAGAAAGAGAGACCACAACGGGCCGAAAAACGCGGTGGAGGGTGTGGCAGTGTGCCTGTGTATAGGTCTCACGTGCAGGTAACGGGGCCGCGCTCGGCGTAGGGGGACACGGCGTAGCGGATGTGCGCACGCTTGCAGACGAGGTTCAATAGAGCACGAATATGGGGTGGGGGGAGGGGGAGGGCAGAGAGAGAGAAGCGAGGAAGGAAGTACGTATGGAGACGGTATGCAGCGCAGCCGTTGATTCAATGGCCCACTGTGCAAGAAGAGAAAGGGGTCGGCCTGCGAGCGAGCCTTGATGGGAGAGGCCCGTGGGCCCAGAGGGAAGGAGTGAAACTTCTGCCCGCCCACTCACGCTGACCGACCCGCACACCTCTCCGGGGAGGGGTGCGGTGGTGGTGGTGGAGAGGCACCACAGAAGAGAGATCGCTGTTCCTTGCTGTGTCTGTTCACGCGAGGCCGCCTCCGCCGTTGGCGTTCGTCTCTGTTGGTGGGCCGTCATGAGGACTATATGAGGGGAGCTTGCCATGAGGACATCCTCCGGAAACACACAGAGATGTCGTCTTGCAGCGCTGCTGCAACGCTCACGCGCACGCACGTAGACGCTTCTGCGGCAGAGGGGTTGCTGCTCTCCTACCGCGCGCCTGCAAGTACATGACGAGTAGTGCAGAGAAAGGGAGGGGGGGGGCGTAGTGGACAACGCGTCCTACGGACCCTCGGGGGTGAGCCGCCAGTCCTTCACGCATCGTACACAAGCGCACAAACGGAGAAAGACATAGCCGGCGCACGACTGCCGCCGACAGCTCCATGCGCCTTCCCCAACCTCATCGCGGCCACTAAGTCAACATACTGCCCGTGCACGCGTGCGCAGCTTCATGTGCACCAGCTCAACGTCGTTCTCGTTGCACTCGGGTGTCGACGTAGCTGCGGAGGAGTACCGCGACCCCTGCACGTGCGCCGGCGAGCTTGCCTTCCGTTGCGGTGCTGTGTCGCCGCGCCGCAGTGGCGAAGGTTCCCTCATGATCACTGAGCTGTACACGCTGCCGAGGCTGCCGCAGTAGGAGTCGGCCGACGTGCGCCCTTTCTGCTTTTGCCGTGTGGCTGCCAGCTCGAGCGGGTGGGCCCAGGGCTCACGCAGAGCAGCGGTGGCACAGGCCATCCGAACACACGTCCGCGGCTGCCCGTTTTTGGCGCAGATGGCGTTCTCTCGCGCTTCCACATCGGTCAAGTAGCGATGGCGGCGACCCGTGCTCTCGCGTAGTCGACTTGTCAGAGTCTCACGCGGCAGGAGGAGTGGCGGCGCCGCTGTCGAAAGACGCCGTTTGGCGGTAGAGAGGATCGCCGACGCCGTGGTGGATGGCTCGTGACACAACGGTGCTGGTGAGTCGTGTGCCGTGCACGGCATTGCCGTCGCGCCGGTGTGATAGCTCTGACGGGTGCTCCTCCTGGGTGCGCTTGCCCATGAGCTGTTGGCCTCCGTCGGCGTCGACGATGAGGCGGCTGCTGGCCGCTGCGGCGCTGGGAAAGGGGACGACAGCTCCGAGAGGGGTGAGTTGCGCCCCCACGTCATTCCCATCTCCACGTGCTGAGACGGGCTCGGATGGCAGGTCGGGTGCCGCCGCGCGGAGACGAGTTTTCCACGACCGCTGCTCAAACCTGCTGTTGCACGCTGCTCCACGTGCATGCGCCGCCACTCCCTAGCCTGCTCCTCGGCAGCCGTCGCGGCTTCGTACTCCGCCCTCGCCAGCCGCTCGTTGCCCACGTGACGCTGTGAGTTAACGCGTGGCTGGACGCCGCTATAGGCCGTCCTGCGCCGCCCACGCGACGATGTCGAGGATGTCCGACGACGTGAGGCCACCTGGGCTGGGCTTTCGTGCCGCTTACACAAAGCGGCTTTCCACATGGTGGGGGTGACCTGCGCGGCAGAGGTGGCGAAGGGCGGCTCTGGAGGGGCGAGAGCGGCGATGTCGTAGAACCGCCGCCGACTCGCAGTCGTGAGTTCCGGCGAGGTGCCCCGGCTGTGACTCTGCGTATGGACCTCGTCTAGCCAGGGCTCGTCGTCTGCGCCACCGGCACGGGGGCTGTGGCAGTCGCCGTTGCCGCGCTGGGGCAGCAGCAGACCGTGCCCCTCCATCTCCGCGACGTCCAAGTCGCTCTCCCCACGCTCCAGCTTCGATAGATGGCATGCAGGGGCGACACAGGACGGCCCCTGCGATGTGGGGGGTGACACGCGTTGCCGTGACGCTGTCGGGTATGAGGAGGTCGCTGCTGCTGCGGCTGCTCGTGCTGCCTCCGTGGCGCTTTCGGGCGGCTGGGCTTTCGGCACTGTGTAGGCCCGCTGTGTCTCCACAACGTCAGGGCGATACGGAGAGGATTTACGGTGACGAGAGCTCAAAACACGTCTCGACGTGGGCCTCTCAGTCTGCTGTTGCGTTTCTGAGGTCAGGGGGGCAGAAACGGGAGTCGTCGAGTGCGTCTCGGAGCGGGGCGAGAGGCTGCTCGACAGAGAAGTGGTGTGACCTATGACGAGGCCACCCGATGCCCTCTCAATCGCTATTGCTGCAACGCCCATCTTGGGGAGGTCAGTCTGTTGGCTGCTTGCGTGTGAGGCTTGGCGGGGGCGCGTCTGCACCCCTGATGGCTGGTGCGCCGACTGCGCCTTGCGCAACTCGCTGCGTGACGTGAGGGGCGATGACAAGGTTTGAAATGGTGCGTGCGCCGGTGCGGTAACCTCTCGGGGCCCTCTCTGATTCCTGCCAGACGGGGGAGGCGTCGCGGCAGACGCCTTCTTCGCCCACTGGGAATTCGAGGCCGTGGAAGAGGTGACCGTGCTCAGCGTTGACTTTGTTACCGAGGGGGCGGGCGAGGATGTGACGGGGGTGTAGGGCTTTGATGCGGAGATGCCGTCGGGAGTCGCGCCATCGTGCCCATCCCAGACATCGCGGACAGAGATTTCGCTGGACCTCTTCATATACTCTTGCGTGCTGTTGTGTTTGCTGCGCTGCCCCTGCGGCACGGACGGCCGTGCGTAACACTGGGCAGAGTAGCGGCCGCTGTTGGCGTCTGTCTGGTGGTCATACTCGATTGGTGAGACGCCAGCACCTCCACTTCCCATCTCTCGCGACTGTCGCAGTGGCACCAGCCCTGTCGTGGGCACCGGCACGTGTGGAGGTGCTTTGGTGGCTGTGACGGCGTCGCGCACAGAATCGCCTCGAACAGAGTCTGGCGTTGTGCTCTGCAACCTCTGCACCTCAGCATCGCTGTACTGATTATCGCGCACATCCACGAGGTATAGCTGTGGCAGCAGCTGCGAGTCCGGACGAGGGAATAGGCGGTCCTGTGTGACGGCTTTCATCACTTCCTTGGACTTGTGCACCTTGGCATCGACACCCTGCTGCCGAAGCAGTGCGTTGTGCATGGCGTCGTCTGCCAGCAGGCTCTCCAGTACTGCCTTCACTCCCTGGAGAGACATGGCGTTGTGTGCCAGCAGAACGTGCTGTAGTGATGCCCACATCATATCCGCCTTGACGCCTGGGGAAAAGTACGACATGAAGCCGTCTTCGCCGTTGCTCACCGCCTTTGCACCGGCGCACACAAGTGCGTAGGGGCGCGCGCGACGGACCGCGTCCATAATCAGCGACGACGCAAGCCACTGCCCTGTCGTGTCGTCGAGTTGACACGAGCGCGCGTCGAGGTAGAGGATGGACAGCCGTGGTGGCACTCCCACTCCCGCTTCTACCACCAGTGTCCCTTTTCCTACCTTCTCTAGCGCGTCGATGAGATGCGTGAGGAAGAGCTTGCAGTACCTCGTACATGCCGTGCGCGCCTCGCTCTCGCGAAGTCGGTTCCCAAGGCACAGCGTCGAGTCAAATTCGATGCCGATCGGACACACAGCCTTGCCGCCGCTTCGCGTATCGGCCAGTGGCGTACGAGCCTTGCTGTGCACCTCCACGTAGTCGAGGATGGCGTTCAACACGGGAACGTATACCCTCGGCGTGGTGAAGGCGTCTGGGGCTGCACAGTCTGCCATGAGCAAGATAGGCGACTCCTCCGTCGCCCGTGTTGATGTTCGCGTCGCCGCGTGGGGTGTGTTGGCTGGGCCATTGCCGCTTGAAAGGTGAGTCGCTTTCTCCGCCGCCATGGCACATATCTTCGGGCACCGCAGCACGGCACGGCCACCGCCGCCGCTGCTGCTGCTTGGCCGAGCATAGACCTTGCGCTGGGTCGCTATGACGCTGTCCGGCACCGACGCGTCGGCGTGCAGCAACAAGGAGACGTCGTTCCCCATTGCGTACGTGCGTGCTTGAGAGGCCGCGGGGGACGGACGAAGGCGCAGCGCACCGACTGGAGAATGGCAATGTGGGCGTGTGCGTGTCTACCGTGAAAAAAAAAAGCAGCACGAGAGGCCAAGAGGATAAGCCAAGCGCCAAAGGGAATACGGCGCGAACGTCGGAAAGCAGGCGCGTTGATGATGTGGCACACACACACACACACACACACACTTGCATAGGTCAGTGATTGCGTCCGCGTCGCGAGTCTAAACGCTGAGGGAGAGGAGGTCTGCACACGTGTGCGCAGGGGTGGGCAGGCGAATGGCCGAGGAGCGACAGGCCCTGAGAAGCGTTTATGTGCAGGGCGCTGTCCCAACGATGCTTGCCTCAAATCACACAAAGCGGGCACGAAGGCACGCACGGTGGATCTCACTCACAGCTGAAAATAGAGTGGCGTGCTTGTGTGGGTGTGTGTGGAGGCAACAAGTGAGACGGGAACGAAGGGCCTCAGCACCACGGCGGCATCTGCCGACGGCGGGACAGTGGTGGCAGTGATTCAGAATCTAAAGGAGAGCCGCGCGTGAGAGAGTGAGGCAGAGGGCGCTCTCCTCCAATCAAAGACACAGACACACACACACACACACACACACACGCTGAAGGAGTGGAGAACTCGGCCGACGAGCAGACAGCACCGATGTGCCTATGATCAGGAACGTGCCCGCGCGTGTATGACCTCCTCCATGAGGTGGAGAGGTCAGAGGTCAGAGGATGGGGATGGGGGGGGAGGGTAGCCAAAAACGTTGCCGTAACCAGCTTTGTAAGAGTGTGTGTGTGGGTGTGTGGAAGAGGTGCCCCCGTTAAGGTCGAGGTGAAGAGCGAGCAAGCGAGCGAGAGAGAGAGAGAGAGAGGTGGTGAGACGGTGAGGTGGAGCAGCGCAGCAGGGAAGAGACGTCGCTGCTGTTGTGCAAGACCGCCATGCAGAATGATGAGACCGCTAAAGCAAGAATGCGATATGAGGCACCGATAGTGCAGCGCACAGTGCGCACGGGCGAGAGGCTGCACATGCAAGAGGCGCGCGGAGCACTGCCCGGCAACGGAGGGAAGGCGACAACTGTCTGAGTGCCTGTGCTGGGTGAGCCCACTCTCGTTCAGGGAATCGGCGAAGGCGCTGCAGGTTTCCATGGAGCGTGTATCTACAGAGGGAGATGGGGTAGGGCAGGCTATACGGGCGTATGTACAGCCTGTCTGCGGATGCGCTGGTGCGCAGCGAGATGGGTCGACGCACCTCAGTCGCAACACGCACCAGCCGACCCGTGGCGCGGTGATGGCCAGAGGCAAACAAAGGAAAAGCCAACGCAGACGTGAAGCCGAAAGGAGCCGGAGCGGGGAGCTGTACATGAAAGCACGCGCATCAAGACGGGGATGCGCCGGAGGAGACGACGAGAGGGATCGGCCGGGAGAGGGGGAGAGGACTTCCGCACATCACGTGCGCGCCCCCCCCCCACCCACGCATACTTACACGTGCTACCGGGCACCTTATCCCCCTCTCCTCCTTTTCTGCTCCCCTCTCCCCAAAGGGGAGAGAAGGGTGGGGGGCGCAGACTATGCGTGAGATAGCTAGTAGGCGTACTTGAACTCGCTGAAGTGGGTGTGCTTGCCGAAGCGCGATGAGCTCATAGGGTCGACCGGCGTCTTGCCATGCACCGTCATTGTCTTTCCGGTGTTGGGGTTGCCGGTGTAGAGAGTGATGGGCTCGTCGCTGAGGTAATCCTGCGAGAGCTCCTCCACGACAGGAAGCACCTCGTTCTCGTCACACATGGTTGCGCGGTACTCGGAGACGTTGGGGCCGTAGGAGCGACTCATCCCTTTCATGCTCCCCTCGCGCAGCTGTTGCTGCTCCTGACGCGTGCGCAGGTTGGCGTCCTGCATTGCCTTCGCGGCCACCCTCACCTGCTCCATCAGCCGCTGACTGCGCACCCCGAGCTCTGGCCGCCGCAGCGAGGCCACATTGCTACTCGTGTGGTTGAAGTCTACGCGGTAAGTCGAGTCGAGGTTGCGCATGGTGGGATGGCGCGAGTCGCACGTTAGGTACGGGGTGCTAGTGTGGCCCCCCGAGTAGAAGCCGTTGGGCTTCGCGGTGATGACCTCCATCGTCGCGGTCGGGTTCCAGCCGGATTGGAGAAACCTTTGCATGTGCTGCACCGGCGCCGAGGACGACGCTGGCGGCTCGTTGCCTGCCTCGCTCTGTGTTTGTTGCAGTTGTGCTTCCTGGATTGCAAGCATGTCGCGCTCCAGCGCATCTTCCTCTTGCCAGTTCCCACAGAGAACTCGACGTGGGCGACGGTCCGCGGCCGTCAAGGTATCCGCATTCGGCGAGGAGGCACCGCTCGCGTCGGCTTCCATGGACGCGGCGGCTGCTCCCGTGACGGTGGGCCGCACGCGGTTATACCGGCGCTCCTCTACCCACGTCCCACCTGGACTGCAGGTGTCGATAGGCACATAAGGCTTCCGCGCCTTGCCGTAATAGGGGTCCATCATGGGCGAACGAAGAAGAGAGGGGGAGTCCGCAGCGAGTGTGGGGATGGCACCAGTCGATTCAGGAAGGAGGCGGCGGCCTGCAGCTGCGTTGCAACGCAGACACACGTACACGCGGGACGGAGCCGGGATAAGGGGGAGGGGGGGGGCACGTGCGTGGCGAGGACAGCCCTGTGTGCGTGTGTGAAGGGAGAGAGCAGCGGTGAAAGCTGCAGAGGGGGGAGGAGGAGGAGGAGGGGTACAAGACGTTGGGTGGTGAGGTGAGGTTGTCTGCGCACTGCGATTGAAAACACACACACACACACACACACACACACACACACACACACACACACACACGGGATGGGGAGTACAGGGACGAGGAGGGCGGCGTTGGTGTATCGCCGGGAAAGGGCAGTGGCGAGGGTAGTCGATGTGGTTGCGTGGTGACGTCTTCATGACTTGCAAGAGACGGACGTCACCGGCAGAGAGGCGCGCACCCGTGTGCGGGGGGGGGGGAGGGAGGAGGCCCTGCCTGCTGACCACTGCCCCCTCCTCTTCTCCACCCATCGCCCGCACCCGCCCGCCCGCCTCCCCTCCCTCTCCATGCCAAGGCCTTGCGGTCGCGTGCATCACGCGGGTGCCGGCGGCGCTTCCTCCCGCTCCCAGATTTCAACGGCAGTTGGGGAGTTCAATGACTTCACAGAAAAAAAATATAGACGTTAGTGCATGCGCGCTTAAAGACAAAATGTTACACGGACATAAATACGCCTGCAGAGCGAGGGAGGAGGATTATGCCGCCCGAACCGCTACGCCCGCTTCCCCCAGACCCCCTACACACACACACACACACACACAGGCACAGACACACGAAGGCAGCGCTACTGCACCCACTTGGGCAGCTTCTTGTACGGGTTTCCAGACTTCCTTTCCTTGAGCTTCTTGCCCTTCGCCTCGGCCCGCTGCCGTCGCGCCTCCAGACGCGTATTGACAAGTCCCTTACCATCCTCCGCTTTGTGCAGCTTTCCTTCGGCAATGTGCTTCGCCTTTGTCTCCAGCGCTGCCGCCTTCTTCGCCGTGCCCTGCACCACACCGCTGACCATCTTGTAAAAGCGTGCTGCCTTCTTTCGTGCCACCTGAAGCTGCATCTTGCGCGTCGCCGCCTCCTGGCGCTTGACCTCGCTCATCTTGCGCTGCAGACGTGCTTCCGACGTCTCCGTCTGACGTGACTTCTCCTGCGCCTTGCGCAGCGCCTGCCGCCGTCGCGCCACGACCTCGTTCGTTGGAGCGTTCATCAGGTTCACTTCCCGTTGCTTTTTCACCTTGAACGCGGAGAGCTTCGGCCGCTGCACCTCCTCTGTCACCTCCTCCTCCTGCCACGCCGGCTTCCTGCGTGCTTCGGCAAGCTCGTCGCCGGAGAGCGAGACGTCGTCCTCCCCATCCATCTCCGGCACCGCCACGTGTGACTCGTCTTCGCTGTACTCGTCCTCCAGACGTGCTACCTTCCCCTCCGGGTCGACCGCGGAGTACGATGGGTTAATCAGCTTCCGGATTTCATGCACGCGCGCCGGCACGTAGCCCACAATCTTCGGGTGGTCCTTCTTGACCTGCTCCACCGCCGCGTTGTCTTCTGCGGAGTTTGTGATGGAGACAGAGAAGGGCGACACGTGCGGCGGCAGCTCCTCGTTAATGCGGTAGCCCGTCACGGGGAGCATCAACCGCGCGTTCAGGCAGTCAAAAATGTACTGCGGCTGCACGTACTCGAGTTGGTCGTACATTTTCATCCCCGGAGGCAGTGCGGGGCGGTCCACCACGACGTGAGTGATGTTGGAGGGCACGTAGTCAGTTGCCACACGCCCACCGCACGCGTTGATGACGAGGGCGAAGCGCTTCTCGGGCACCTCACGCGATATGTAGAAAGTTAGCCCAGAAAACAGATGGCGAACCTTGTGCAGCTCGTCCTCCATCAACGACCGCTTCGACTCCGCCTCTTTCACCTCCTTGGCCTGCGCCTGGCTCGCGCCGACATCCAGCACGGCCAGCGCCGCACCGCTCACGAAGTCCTCGGCGTTGGCGCGGTTAACGCATTCCTCATCCTCGGCTGCCAGGCGGTCCGCCTCATCGCGCGCGAGGTCCGACTCGAGCTTGAAGAGAACAAACTTCATCATCTCCAGGTAAAATTCAAGGAAGCTGAGCATCACGTATTGCTGGATCCCTGGGGGGAAGCGGTGGGCGTACTCGTGTGGGCACAGCCACCGCACCCGCTCACCCTTGACAATGGCCTCGTAGTAGTACCCCTTAATCGAGATGAAGCCCTTCGTCAGCACGTGCGCGCGCGCGACGTAGCGGTCCCAGCGCTCGCACACCTCCTTGGCCCTCTCGCTCATGCCGGAGGTGAGGGCGTGATGTACCTCGATGGTGGTCTCGGACTTAATCTCGGGGCTCAGGAAGGCGTAGAGATGTATCATCGACATGGCGTCATCGATGTCACGGATGGCGTCTGTGAAGTACGGGTATCGCTCCTTAATCGTTGCCACCAGGCTGTGGCGCGGCTTCACGCGTGGGCTTTGCAGCACCTTGAGGTCCTCGCTGCGGCCCATCGCCTCGGCCCGCTTCACCTTCTTTTCCCATGCCCGAAACGCCATCATCTTCTCGGCAATCTGGTCGCGCACGAGCCACTTGATTTCTCGGGCGAGGTAGTACTGCTTTTCGTTTCCACTTTGCTTCTGCTTGCTGCGGTGGAGGGCGCGGGGGTACACGCCCTTGAGGATGCAGAGGCGCCGGAACTGAATGGATTCCATTTGCAGCAGCCGTGTCGCCTGCATGCGCGTCAAGTATTTCTTCTTGAAGCGCTCCTTCTTCACCCGCTTTGCCCATGCCTGTTTCTTGTGCGCCATCGTGTGCGTGCGTGCGTGCGTGCGCGTACGTGTGTGCGTGTGTCTACCCTCAAGAGAGGTGGGGATAACGTCGGATGCGATGTAAGCACCCAGACGGGAAGGTGAAGGGGAGGGGGTGCTCCGTGTGCGCTGACTGCGTATGTTAGTGGTGGGGAGGGGGTCAGCAGAGGAGGGGGGGGGGAGGTGGCGTGTAGACACACCGGCGAGAAACGGATTGAGATGGGATGGTGAGGTGACATCTACATGCATGCAGGGCAGTTTTGGATACAAAGGTATCGTACACGTTAGTGCAAGGTGTGCGCGTGCGTGTATGTGTGTGTGTGTGGCCGTGAGCAGACACTAGCCCATCGCAGGCGCCTGCGTGTCTGGGCGCTTGTGTGTGAGCCCAGAGAAAGAGAAGTAGAGAGAGAGAGAGCGATGCGCATTTTATTTTCCCTCTCTGTGTGCGTGCCATGCACCAGAAGTGCTTCGGGCGATGCACCCCTTGCGCACCTTACTTACGTCATCTCTCTTGCTCGATCTTGCTTGTGATGGCTGTGAGCGCCTCTTCTCGACTCCACCGCCGCAGCACTGGCGCTGAGGGCGGATGCTGAGGAGGCGGGTTGGTACAGGGAGCGAACGGGGGCGGATGCTGACTTCCATCAGCTCCGTGCCCGTCGTACACAGCATACCCAGATAGGAGGCGCCTTATGTGCCCCCTTTTCTTTGCTGCCTCTCTCCAAGGAGCATCGCTCTCATCATCCCTGCAGCACCACACTGGATGTGCGCTCCTGTGTCTCACCGGGCGTCACTGCCGTCGTTGTCCACCGCCGCCGCCACATCGCCATAGCAGCTCTTCTGGCCGCTCTCTTCTTGCTTAGCCTTCTCCTTTCGCCAGGCATTGCGCTGCACCGCCTCCATTGCCGTCAGTTCGATGCGCTGCTGGCGATCGTACTCACAGCCGGGGTAGATGCCGTCCTCGAACCTGCGGTCCAGCAAGTTGCCGTCCGAGATGGAGTCGGACACGAAGTGATATGGTGGGGTGAAGATGGTGTAGAGAAACGTGCTGCGAGCCTCGAGCGAGGGGTAGTCGTCGCTCCAGTCGCTCATGGTCACGAAGCCCTCCATCGGTACAACGTGATCCGTGTCCACGACGCGCCGCGTGAAGAGGATGCCGTGCACATGATCCAGCTCATGTAGAGCCATGCGTGCGCGCATCTGGTCCAATGTAACGGTGAACGGCGTGCCGTGCTCGTTCAACGCACGCACCCGCACCGTTAGCGGGCGTTCGATGTAATGCAGCAGAAATCCGCTGCTCGCGCACGGCTCCCAGGCAAACCCGGTCAACCCCTCTGCGCGCAGCTCCCGCATCTTCTCCTCCTCAAACGCAACCCACGACATGCCCCGTTGCGCCGCCTCCGATCGCCAGGCCTCCTCGTCGAGGTTGACGGGGTTGATAAAGACGGTGTCGTCGAAGAGGGTGAACATCTGCACATTCCAACCCGTCTGCGGCGCGCTCAGCGACGGGTACTGGTAATAGTGCCGCGCCTCTCGCACCTGGGAGATAAGCCCGGCGTACTCACCCTGGGCTACCCGGCAAGGGTCCAGCGCGTATTGCCGGCACCACAGTGAGCGTGCCGGGAGCTGGATGATCGGGTACTTTTCCTGCACTGCCTGCCCCGGCACGTACGGACGACTGCCACCGGCGAAGCTGCCATCACTATGACTGAAGCAGCCATGACTACTGCAGAGCCGGTGCTGCTCAGCCGCAGCCGCACACCCGCAGCACCTTCCGCTGTGAGCGGGGGCGGTAAAAGCAGTAGACGACGTGCCAGAGCGCATGAAGGACGGCAAGACGATACCTGAGTGGCGCTGCGGTGAGACGGCGAGGTGGGCCGATGTGTTGGTGGCGTGCAGAGGCGTATCACAATTGCTGCCAGCGATACCAGTGGCTGTGTGGAGCGCACGCATGCCGACATGCGCGGTCACCACTGCGGCGGCGGCCGAGACCCGCATAGGGAGAGAGCGAGGCACCAGTTTTGGCTGACGAAGAGGAGGAGGGGGATGGGCGCGACTGAAGAGTCGCATAGGCTCGCACCTTTCACGGCAGTCGCGGCGCAGGCACGCACAAAACGGCGCGCCTTCCTGATCACGTGTGCTCGTAGCGGCAGCAACAATAGAGGTGTGCGAGGCTGTGGCAAGTGCTGATGGAGAGGTGCAGAGGAAGGTTGAGGAGGAGACATGATGCAATGCAGTCGCTTTTCTAGGGAGAGAGCAGTGCCACTCCAGGAGATGCACACCGAGGTTTGCGTGCAATGGGCAGAGGGGTTCGCAACGCATCTAGGTCCTTCCCCTCCCCCCTAGAATGCCCACCACCACCGCAATGTTCGCGATGTACACTGTGTGTGTGTGTGTGTGTGTGTGTGTGTGTGTGTGTGTGTGTGTGGTGGGTGGGGTACAACGAAGCATGTCGCCGGCGATCTGCACCGAGCGCGAGGGCGGGCCGGCTGGTGTGTGTGTGGGGGGGGGGAGGGGGAGGGGGGCCTGAGCACCGCCTCCGTTACCTCTTCCAGCGCCCTGCCCTTCCGACACGACCGTTGCGTGATTTCCCTGATTTCAGCTTGGCTTTCGAGATGTATGAAGTATTCATGGATACGTGCGCCCCCCTCCCATTACACACCCCTGCCCCCCTCCCTCCCACCACAGAGACCGGGGGAGGGGGGCAGGGGGAGGGACGCTTGCAAGACAGATTATGAAGGGTGCTGCGTGGCAACAGTGGGGGGAGAACATAGCGGCGCTGACACACAGGGGGGAGGGTTGGCGTAGGCTCTCCCCGCCCATACCGCGCGGAGCCACAGCCTACCAGCACAAGCCACTTACACGAACCCCTGTGGAGACCAACAACACGCTTCAACTACCATACATACACATGCGGAAAAAAAACTTTCGCCATGGCTGGCCGCCGCCTACCGTGGCGACCCGTTTTACGCGGTCCACCATAGAGCATCTCGCACGGCCCGGGAGTCGTTGACGAGGTGGCTCCGCCGCTGCCGGGTGGGGGAGAGGCCCGGAGGGCGCTCATGCGACGTCAGAGAAGGGATTCTGCTTCCTGCGGTGTGAGGTGGCGGACTCAGTGACATCTGCGGCGTGGACGTGGTGGTGAAGGCAGACGCACTGCACCCACCTGCATTAAGAATCAGCAGCGGCTGCCCTTGAAGCTGCATTTGCACGAGCCGCGGATTCATTCGCAGCTGCTGTGGAAGATGTTGAAGTGGGCGATCGGGCAGGCCATCCAGCACAAAGATGGGCTCTGTCTGTGTTCCGCGGTCGAAGACGGGCGAGGCTTTGCGGTAGCTGCGCCTGTGCCCGGCGGCAGCGGCGCGACTGGCATACGTGGACAAGGAGGAGGTGCCTATCGATGGCGTAGATGCCGGCTTCCCCCCTGGCGGAGCGTGCGTTAGGGTGCCATCTTGAGCCACTGTGGTAGCGAATGCTTCCGTTACGGCCTCCACGGTGGCGCCGGGCTCGAGACACCGGCTGCCTTGTTGCATACGGAGCATGCCTTCGTCCTTCAACATTGCTGCTTTCCTGCGTCTGTATCTTTCCAGCGCGGAGACACAACCTTCCCGCTCGGCCGAAGGCTTGTCGGGTTCACTTCTGACGACTCGTGCTGGTGCTGGTGGTGTTGCTGCTGGTGTTGCCGGCCGCGTTTCTTTCTTCGGCGGAACCCTCTCCGGCCTTGTGCGCTGTGACGGACACGACGACTTGGACATCGGTGACATTGGCACCGGCATCGGGTCTGCGTGCCGGCGCGCCGTGGGAATCGGCGTTTCCAGCGACGGATCAACGGTAATCGACGACGCAGCCATGCTCAGGGTGAGCGAGTGCGTCGACTTGTCCGTGGCAGACGAGGCTGCTGTCTGGGACGTTGGTGCCGTTGACGGTGGAGCCGCGACCGCGACCGCCTCACAGCCACCACGTTGTCGCTGCTCCACCTGCGGCTGCGGTGAAGTTGGTCTGCGGATTCCTGTGCTTCGCTGCGGGTCCTTTGGTGCCTTCATCGGTTCACCGGGCTCAGCAGCAGCGACAGCACTGACCACGGCACTGCTGCTGTTGCAGACGCTCGTGCCCGTGGCGGTACCATTTGGAAGAGAGACACCTGCAGAGACCAAGGACGGCGCTAGCACCTTCTCTGCAGCCCCGGCACCACCGGCACCGATCCGACGCGGCGTGCCCGCAAATTTCAACATTGTGGCTGCCTCAGACGTCCGTGCTGGTCCCTCGTCGAGTTTCATTGCAGTGCTCGCATTGACGCGCGTCGGCTGTGGGACAGCGACCGGTTTCACAGGCACAGGGATGCCGTCGGAGCGGCGGCTGCTGCTGCTTCCTGCGCCACCCCCTGGGGGGGTCTGAGGGACGACTTCCGCTGATAAGGTGAGGAGTGCTTTTAATGGCACCATGATTGCAGAAGGCTGCGCATCGCGGTTGTACGCCTTGTCCTCACTAAACGAAGCCTCATCACGGAGACACGGCTGCGGCTGACCTTGCAGCGGTGCGGCTGCAGGTGTCATGCCTGCTGTTGCCACGTGCGCAAAGCCGTACTCGCTGCCCGATATTTGGATGCTGTTACTCGGCTCAGAGGATGGCGTCGGCCGCATGATGGTGAAGGGTGTCAAGGCCTGCGACTCGTCCACCGCCATCATGGCAGGCGACAACGACCTCGCCGAGGTGGGTCGCGGTGTCTCTGCGCCAGACGATGGGAGTAGGCAGTTCACCATGAGCGACTCGCGCTGGCTGTGGCCAGTGCGTCCTGTGTTGGCCGCCATGTTGCGCCGATACGGCGCGGTGATATCGCTGACGATGCGACCGCGCGGCTGCGTGAGGCGGCCGCTTCCCTTCGCTGTCATCTCCTCACCATACCCGACGACAAAACTGGCAAGACCGCTGCCGGGACGGACCACCGTTCTCTCGCCGCTGCTGTCGCCGCCGCCACTCGCATCTGCTCCGGTGGTTTTCCCGTGCTGAACGCTGGAGGGAGGGGCTATCGATGACTGTTGGGATGACGTCCACTCCTGCGACGGCACGAAGCTCTGCGCTTGGATCGGAACCGGCGCGAGGTACTTCACGACCTCGTTGCCGTCCTCGTCCGTCGTCATCGGCGGCTCGGGGTACATGCCAAATAGGTCTGCTTGCTGAGGTATGTAAAATTGGCGCTTCCCTGGACGGTTGAGCAGGAGCGGGTCGGCGAGGTGCGTCTGCTTGTACAGTTCCTTGACGTCCTGCTCGAAGTTCATATCCAGGCGCGAGGTGCCGGGCGCCGTGCTCAGGTGGTGCGGCAAGTTCAGTAACCGCTTCCGCTCGTGTGCAGGCACTTTGGCAAGCAGGCCTGGTGGTGTGCAGCAAGGTGACAGTGATCGCCGAACGGCGCTGCGGCGGTCCGTGTTGAAGTGGAATGGCTCACAGCTTGTTGTAGCGCGGCTGGTGACGCTTCCTTGGTAGTCGCGCCGCTGCGAAGGCAACGCGCCGCCGCATGGGCCACTAAAGGAGCGAGGGGCTGCAGAGCCTCGGACCTGCTTCGGCGTGACGGCGATGTCGGCCGTGGAAGAGTGCGACGACATGGCGACGGTAGCGGACGGCACCCGCGTGGATGACAAGAATGCTGTAGGGGGTGGAAGCGCGTCGCGTTCGAAGTGAGAGCAGCTTCTGCTTTCCTTGCTGAGCGGGTGCATCTTCAGGAGGCGCTGATTCATCGAGCTCGCCACGATCCCTGTCCCGCCACGCGCCTCCCCTGCGTCGGGACGTACACCGGTGTTGCTCCTGCACCCATTTCCCACCACCGCCGACAACGTGCGTGAGAGCATAGATGGTGACTGACGCGTGGCGACGGCTGCCTCTGCCATGCCGGGCACGTCCATCGACGAGGCGTCAGCGGACTGGTAGTGTTTGGGGCTCATGCTCTCTTCGACAGCGTCGTCACCGGTGCAGCACCCAATCAGTGCTTTTGACGTTCTCTTCAGTGTTGAACTCATGTGCGATAATTCATACTCCGCATCTCTGGCGTGCACTGGAGGAGAGGCGGACGCCAACAACGGAGGTGATGGTGGCGGCACACTCGGGGCAGCGCTGCGGCCCCAGCGTAAGATGGAGGAGATAGGAGATGACGGTAAGCTCTCCGTGCCCGGGTCCGTGCACTGCTGCCAAGAGCGCATCGCCATGGAAGCCGCCACCGACGATGGGGATACTGTAACTGTCTCGGGTGGTGGTGGGGAGTGCTGGTGCGCCGACGGTTTCTGGGCGGGGGTGTCGTCGTTTGCAGCCTTACCGCTGTCCTCCACCGAGGGCTTCTCTGAGAGGGTACGTGACGACC
This sequence comes from Leishmania tarentolae, assembly GCA_033953505.1. NCBI lineage: Eukaryota > Euglenozoa > Kinetoplastea > Trypanosomatida > Trypanosomatidae > Leishmania > Leishmania tarentolae. Next base: position 296,970 of record CP119828.1, read on the forward strand.
ACGACTTTCGGCCCGACGGCGGCAATGCGGTTGCGGCAGCTGTCTTTGGCGCGTCCGCTACTGCCGCCGCCGCCGCCGGTCGTTCGGCGGAGCGTTGACCGTTGATCGCTGTCGAGTTCGTCGCTGGTAGGGCTGCAGCGCCCTCGTTTGGAATTGTGGTTGATGTCTCGGCTGAGGCGAATGACTTCTGTGGCGCTGCATTCGTTTCTGGCAACGAAGGCCGTTGACGTCTTCGGGGTGGCAGTCGCGCGCTACCCGTGCTGATGCAGCTGCTCGGCATCTCGCTGTCTGGCAAAGGTGGTGGTGGTTCCTGCGCCTGCAAGCCTTGACGCTCCGTGACACTGGAGTCGATAACATTGCTCTCGCTCGATATGACGGTCGTTTCATTGACCTGTGCGCGATCGGTTCGCCTGTGGGATCGGTGCGTGTGGCGGCGCGGGCTGTGCTCGCTGTCGTCCGGTCGGTGATGGCGGTGGTGGTGGTGGTGGTGGTGATGGTGATGCCGCGAGCTTCTGGTGTGGTTCCCAGATGATTCACCGTCGCTGTCGCAGCCTACGCCGGAGCTACGGCGGTGGGTGCGGTGACGAGATGCATGGGAGGGATCCACCCCTGATGTGGGCGCATGCGCCTGGTCAGGTGGGGCGTGGTTCATCACCGAGAATTTCAACGTCGATCACTGAGAGCACCGCCTAACGTATGTTCCTGCACAGACACCCACCTACCTACACACACACACACACACACACACAACCGCGCGAGAAGAGTGGTGTGCTGAGGAGGGGCAAGGAAGTAAGTTGCGGGCACGGGGGCGGTTGCTCGCTCGCTCTCTCCTTACCTCTGCGTGCTCGACGTGGTAAGTAGCGCCTTACCACGACGAGGATGACGGCAGGGGACACTACTCCACGCTGCCAGTCGACCGAGGCACCAACAGGCCCACGCCAGGAAAGGAGAAGGGAAGGGGACGGTCGATGGTGGTAGTGGGGAGTAAAGACGCCGCGCGGACCATAAGCGAAGAAACCGAGAGAGCTGGTGCTGAGGAAGGGGGGGGGGGGAGAGTCGCACGCAGTCGAGGTTGCGCAGAGAAACTTTTTTGATGCGTTACTATGGAAAGCAGTGATACACACACACACACAGACATATATACATGTATATATATGTATATGCAGGAAGGAGGGGGAGAGAGGAGCCTACGCAGGCAAGCGACGTGAAACCCTTCCTGCAAAGAAGAAGAGACGTAGGCCGCAGCAGCAGCAGCAGCACCGCCGCAAAACGCAGCGAAGGATGATTCTGTGAAGTGGGCAGGCAAACGGAGGTACGTACTGCAAGTGTGCACGCTACGTGTGTGCGTGTGTGTCTGTGGCTGCGTGTGTGCATTGGTGGGTACGTGTCCATAGACAGATGCGGGGCACAAAGGCAGGAAGGCGGTGAAGGAGATGGGGAAGTTCGTGGCAGCAGGGCATGTCTCGTCTACATGAGGTACCATGACCATGCGGTCTCCCTCTCCCTCTCTCTCTCTCACACTGTGCCGAGGTGCGTGCATGTGTTTGGTGCATAGAACGAGGACCGAGGACACGCTGAGCCGCGCAGGTGCACTCCACATGTACAAGCACCCAGACCCTGGCGCGCCCCACACCAGCATCGCTGTGGGGTGGTGCGCCGTGAGCTTCGCGAAGGGGCCTGTTTCGTGCCTGCTGCGCTGTTTCTATACTGTTCGCTTCCGTGTGGCAGCTCGCCGTTCAATAATCAGACATATGGGCCGAGAAGCACGCGCGTACACACGCGTACACACACGAGGACCCGTCGTACAACGCCGAGCGTACCTGTGCGCAGACGCGGAGTCAGCGAGAGTAGCTGCGCTTCGCTGTCCGCGCTGAGGGTGTCGAAAAGGCCGGCGGTGGCCCATTGGCTCCAACCACCGCGCCGCCACCGCCGCCACCACCATTAGCGTTTGCACCGGCAGCTCCACCGCCTCCACCACCGCCGCCGCCGCCGCCGCCTGTGTTACCACTCACGCGGCCGTTCCCAGGAATGCCGCTGCCGACGCCGAGAGCTGCGGAGGGCGCTATCAGCCCCGATGTCCACAGGAGCGCGCGTACACGACCATCCAACTGGCCGCTAGCGCCAAGACCCTTGGTGGGGCCCACATCGCTGCTGATAAGGGAGGAACCCAGCCGCCGCTGATGCTGCTGCAGTGCGTCACCAGATGCTGTACCCTTCCAGTGTCTGCTACCTCCAAGACCGCAAGTCGAGGCTGCTGCCGCCGCCGTCGAAACCGGTGCCAGGTGTCCAGACATGATGCTTTTCTCACTGGTGGAGCGGGAGGAGTGTGCGCTGCTGCGGGAGACATGGGGCTGCATAGTCAGTACGCCAGCGCCACCGCCGCTGCCAGAAACGGTGCTGGCGCTCGTGGTGACGGAGGGCTCTGTCGATGAAATCCACTGCGGCGCCGCGGCGCCTGGTAGAACGCTGTGTAGCGCCGATGCAACAGGAAGACGGTCTACATCGATGTAGTGCTGCCCGTCTGCGGCCACCGTTTCGGCCTCTGGGACGCACATCCACGGGGCGGCTGCCTGCGGGCGCAGATCTCCACTTCCCCTGCGCATTGCCCCCTTTGGGCTGTGGCTCGCCGCCGCGCTCAGAGGACCATTCGCGGAGCCAGTACCAGCGACCAATGACGCGCCACCAGACGGGGATGTGGAAACCCGACCGAGTCCGGCTCCAGGTGTTGCCGCTGCGCCTCCTGTCGTAGCTGCGGCGCTGCCGGCTCCACCGGAGACCGCGGTGGACAAGCGCACGCGTATGGATGTAGGCAGACGTTTCTGCTGCCCAGTGGACGCATCATAAATAGATCCACCCCAGAGCCACGCCGGCAAGTGCGGTGGCACTAGGAGAGGCCCGGTGTAGTCAGCGATGAATGCTGCCTCATCTTGCACCTCACGGGTGAAGCGCTGAAATTCGGCGTTGGCGACCATTGTATCCCACTGCAGAAGCTTGCGCAGCGCCATGATGACGAGACCGGTGACGTGGCGGCCGTCGAGGCAGTGAATGTACAAGGGGTGCATATCTTTGTTCATGATGAGCTGCAGCGCCTCGCTTAGCTCCGACGGCAACAGCTGCACCTCGCCCTTGGCGCGTTCGGCGTGGATGTGGTGCAGCTGGATGTGCTCTGCCTCCGCGAAGCACTTGAGGTCATACGTGGGAGGCTCCGGGATGAGTGACACAATCGTGCGCAGTCGCAGCCGCCGCATGTAGGGAAAGTTCCGCAGGACGGGGTAAGCGCCGCGGTACACACCGGACTCGACGCGTGCGAAGCGGAACGGCGGGACGAGGCTCAGAGGTAGCGCCGCAGACAGCGAGCCCAAAGCGCCACTGCCGGAAGGAGGGTCGGCATGAAGCTCTGGCTGTTCCTGCGACTGCAAGAGGCCTCTTGCCGAGGCGGGCACACCAGCACCAGTGTCCCCCCCGCTTCGACTGCAAGTGGAACTCTGCTGGGCGGCGTCGTCGTCAGTCGCTCCGCAGACGGTGCTGAAATGCATGTGCTCGACCGGCGTCAGTGAATTCGTGTGGTGCGAGGGAGACCCCAGCATGCCGACACCACCGCTGCCTGGATTCTGTGGTATTCTCACACTGCCAGCTCCTCCATTGGCGCAGACCGCTATCGCCGTCGATCCCTGTCGCCCTCCGGTGCAGGCGGCAGCGGTGCTGGCAGGCTGATGCAAGCGCAGCCATGATGCCGTTCTTGTCATCGAGCTCGAGCTGTGCCACACGTACACGGGCGCCACTACCTGCGTGGCAGCATCGGCAGCGCCTCTGCGCGTGGTAGGTGGCGCCGCCACATGCGAGCCTCCGTGTGCACTGCTTCCAGCACCGCCGCTAAGTCCAGTGGAGGCAGTGAGAAACTGCGATGACGCGGACAGGGAGCCTGGACTCTTGTGACCAGCGTCGTCTTCAACATCGATGGGTGCGCCAGCGTTAGCAGCGACGACAGCGCCTGGGAAGAAATCGCTCCGCGACGGTGGCGGGAGGTGCGCTGGGGATGCAGTCGGCATGCCCCATGCTCGTGTCGCCGCTGCCGGATCACTCCCGCCGTGACTGTGGCCATTTACAGTATACGGGCCCACAGCCGACCGCCGAGAGCCGAGGTGGTGCACATAAAAGTATGGGGTTGGGGTGGACGACGCCGGAGGAGGTGCCGGGAGCGCCAGAGGCTGCGACGTGTAGCCGTTGCTGGGCGACGTGACCACTGCCGTTGCCGCAGAGGACAGGCCTGTGTTACATGGCGGTTGCGATGAAGCATCGGCTGTGGGGGCACCACAACGATTGCCACGCAAGGGCTGCACCTTCGATCGTGGTGTTGCTGTCGGCACCGACGTGGTCAAAGCACCGGCTCCGCTTCCCATACGCGCTGCATGACTCATCTCCTCGAAGAGAGCGGCGGCGGCGGCATTGTGTGTGCTGTGCCCTCGGTGTGCCCACATCGAGCGTGGCGGCGGCGATGGCGGCGCGCTCATCTCGCTCAGAAGGCGTGCCTGCAACAAAACGCGTGCACGTGGCAGCTGTGCGGCGCCAAGGTGTGTGCAGACTCACTGCGTCTGAGCTGAATGCCCCTAACCTGACACCGCGAAGACTTCGAGAAGCATGTGCGGTTGGCAGAGGGGAGCAGTACACAGGCAAAAAATTCACTCTCTCTCTCTATGGCAGAGGTCGGAGCGCGGTGTCACTGATCGACAGTGGTGGTGGTGGTGGTGGTGGTGGGGAGTGTACCAAAGATCTGTGGGTGACTAGCGGCGTAGACCATACTCGATGTCGTGCGCGCGTGATTCTTCCTGCTTCCACCCTCTGTTGATCGACAGCATGACTTGGAGTGGTTGGTGCGACCCGAAGAGAGAGAGAGAGAGAGGGCCGCGAACCCATCCGCAGACGCAAGAGGGCCGCACAGGTGCGTGCGTGCGTGCATGGGGTGAGCGAAGACCCACCGGAGACCGTAGCAGGGAAGGAAGGAAAGACGAGAAAGGAGCAGTTGCGCGGGAAGACCCGCTATTCCTTGACAAGGGAAGTGTGGATCTCTACCCATCATCTGTGCACGGCTGTGCCTGGACGCGCATCGGTGCCCGCATCATCTCCTTTCGCGCCGATCCATACAGGCACAGAGCGGCCTGCGCGCCTTGTTCCACATTGCGGCTGTGCCGTCGCTGGCGGGCTTGTCCTTGCCCGCCCTCTCGTAGTGCCTACTGCGTGTGTGTTCTTTTCTGCTCTACTTTATTACGCTTACGTCAGTCAACCCACCCAAGGGGAAGGACGACGGGAGGGAGGGGGGCGCGACCGGGAGGGAGGGGGCCGGAGAGGAGGTGGCACACCAAAGGACTCCGCCCCGCACAACAGCACCACTGCCTGTCCTCCCCTTCAGGCTTCACAGCCAACACATACACGGATATCCCACCTTTGTGTGTGTGTGTGTGCTCTGCTTCACCATCCTCACTGCCCCGGTCTCTCGTCACCATGTCTGTCTCGTCCCTCCTCTACTTCTGTGTATTTACGCTGCAGTCGATACTGGTGCGACCTGCACACATCGCCGCCGACGCACACGCAGGCGCATGCCAGCCACATAGACAACGGAAAGGTGTGTGCGCGCGCGTGGGTGAGCAGGGGCATAGAAGGAATGAAGGACGCAGACCATTCGGCATGATCCTTGGAGACCTCTCCTCCCTCGCCCTCTCGCACCCGTCACACAATGCGTTTCTTGTCCTAGGGCTCTGCCTGGAGGGGGGGGGACAGGGGGGCAGGGGGAGGGGGCCGCTTATTCCATGTGAGCCGACACTCTTCCGTGCATGCCCTCCATCCCCTCTGTTCTCATCACCATCCCTCTCTTCGCCCCCTCGCCCCCCCCTGCAATTTTGGTTCACCCTCATCTCTGCCGCCTTCCTTTCCTTCCGGCTTAAAGTGTGGCCGTGAGCTTGTCGAGACCCAGCATGCGAGTCGGCAGGGCCCAGAAGAGATAGGCCATGAGGGCACCGCCCGTGGCGGCCCCGTGCTCCTCCGGCTTCGTCGTGAAGATGCGCCAGACGTCGATGACCATGACGAACGCCGTCAGCACAAGGAAGGGGATTGGGGGCTGCTGAATGAAGTTAAGATGACGGAAAATGAGGCCTTCAATCGCCACGAGGCCCATGATGAACGGGTTCGGCCCGTAGCAGCGGCCCCGCACCTCCAGCTCGTCCATTCCATAGTAGAGCTCAAATTTCTGCCGCGCCACATGGATGAGGCTGCCGCCCAGCGTGCAGAGGAGGGCGAAAAAGGTCATACGCGTGTTACCGAGAAAGCCCAGCATCGTGTCCCCAAACTGCCAGAGCAGCCAGCAGTCAATGAGCAGCTGCAAAATATTCTCTTGGTAGAAGGCGTTCGTGAAGAGCGGGTAGATGCGCGTCCAGTTCTCGTGCGACAGTGTGCAGTGCTCGACCACGAAGTCGCGCCAGTCGTCATTGCCGAAGCTCATGATGAGGTAGCACAACACGTTGGCGAGGAAGAGGATCATGACGATGTTGATGGTGTGGAAGGGCGGAGGGAAGGGCAGGTAGCCCGGGCCAGAGTTCACGTTGAAGGGGTTCTCCTGCTCGTTGCCACCGCCGCCCTTCTGCTCGTCCTCTTCCTCTCCCTTGTAGCGTTCGACGTTGTTGACGCCCTGCAACTGACCACCGCCTTCGTGACTCTTCTTCGGGGAGTGCGCCGCGCGGGTTGCTCTGGCGACGCCGTAGCACCGCTGTGCAGCGAAGAGCGACGAGCACGCTGTCGCCATCGGCGAGACAGACGCGCCAGCAAAGAAAGAGGCGCGCGCCGGGATGACAGCGGTAGCGGCGCTGCGCATCGCGCGATGGGAGGTCAGGCTTGCCGAAAGCACCGACAGCTCCCGCTGCGTCAGCTGCGGCGACACAGGCCGCAAACCACAATGAAGCGCTCGCAGGACGGCTGCTGAGGCGTGCGCCGCGAGCAGGCCGTTGTTGCTGGTGCTGCTACTCATGGCGCACCGCGTTCTCGTAGGCGATGACGACACTGTTGCTGCCGCTGCCGTTGCCAGATGCCGAATTCGCTGTGCGCCACAGCGCGCCGAGAGGATGAGTCCCTGCTGCATGTGGGACACCGGGGAGGGGGCGATGGGGGAGACGATGCACCGCACGATGGAGCACACGGGCTCACCAAAACCGATAACCTGCCCAAGAAGACGGCAATCCAAAGACAGTGCTGAAGACGCTGTGAAAATCGGCACCAGCACACTCGAGCGACGCGCGGACGCACCGTGCCAGTCGCAAGCAGGAGCGTGAAGGAGGATGACACTGTGCGCGCATGTAGAAGCCGACGACATGGATCAAAAACAAGAGAATCAGAGGTAGAGGGGAGGGGGAGGGAGAGAGAGAAAGAGTCGCAAGATCGGAGAAGCGAGGCGCGGATGACCGCGCCAGTGACAAGACAGGGACACACTGTTCGAGGGCCCCAAGGCATAGACTATAACCATCACCAACATCAACCATCCTAGTAGGAGATCTCAGCAGCGATGCTTATACTTACCACGTCGTGATGCGATAGCTGGATGGACGTCTTCACGAGAATTTCTTTAGCTCTGCGCACCCCGCAGCACTGTCGACGCTCTTTCGTGGTCACTTTCCCTTCGCGTCTTCTGCTGGCAGGGAGGGGGAGGGACGAGGTGATGACAACGCAGACTCCTCCGACGACCCATCACACTGGAAAAGGCATTAGGCGGTTGTCGCTGCTGCTCCATCATGACCCTTCTGCGTTTGTTGCTGCAGTGCCTGACGCTTCGCCTCCAGGAGGCGTTGCTCGATCTGATCACGGTGCATCACGTCACGCAGCCGCATGCGCCGCAATCGCATGAAGTTCATCTTACTGCGCATGTGCGGATTGGCTGCGGAGCCGCCACGCCCGAAAGTTGGTGGGATCTGCGCCGCCAGATCACGAAAGGAGACGTGCTCCGGCACCCCGATGAGCGCCTTCGCTTCATCGAGGTCGAGCTGGTCGATGCGCACAATGTGGCGCACCCGCCACAATCGCTTTCGCACTTGTGGGAGGTCGGGCACGATGGTCGTCTGCCCCATGAACTCCAGGCGGAGCTCGCGTAGCATGCGGTTCACCTCCCACGAGAACTTAAAGGGATGGTCGATGCACGTAACGATAAACACATTGCCCACGCGCCGGTAGGGACCCGCCGCAATGGCCGTCGTCGACGTGGTTGCACTTGCAGGTGCAGCGGCGGCGGCCGCCGTCGGTTTCTGCTGGTGCGGCGGCGACTGTGCGGCAGCGGCTACTACAGACGGCGTGAGGTGGACGTCACGGCGGCACACCGCAGAGGGGCGCAGGCGAGTCTGTGCCGAGGCCGCTGCTGTGGCGACGCTCGTTGCCACGGCCGCCGAGACGGTGACGCATCGAGGAAGTCGTAACATGCGCGTGTGAGAAGGCAATCGGCGTATCCGATATACTCTGTGCGCGAGTATGTGTTGCCGCGGGTGGCACACCCGAGCGAGAGAAGAGTGAAGGGAGCCAGACAACAGCACCGCCGCGTGGGCAATAATGTGGCCCACATACGCAGCAAGAGAAGAGGAGGAAAGGCGCATGAGAGGGAGAGAGAGAAGGAGGCGCACACCAGGTCGGCATCTGCAGGAGTGCGCGTCATAAACACAACGTGCGGTGAAGGGGATGGGTGGCGTGGACGGCCTGTCGAGAGCCGCTGGAAAAAAAAAAATAAGTGATATCCGTGTGTGCGCTCTGACGCAGCAGCATAGCGTCCACTCCTCGGCGCTTCCTGGAAGCCTTTCACCCCCCCACACACACAGGAGGGAGGACGGGGGGGGACTCTCGCTTGCCCATGACGCACCGCCTCATCCCTCTGCCCCAGCCGTGCAGGTAAGCCGCAAGCACATGAGGACTATACGCACGCCGGGTACACGCGCATACCTTCTGTGTCGTTGCCTTATAAGGTTGCAGTCTGCTGCTTTCGATATTGCCTGTTGGTACGTCTACTTCTTCTGCTGCTTGCTTCCCTCCCCCATATATATACAGTATATATCCACACACGGACGCACACTCCTCGAAACATCTCCTGCGGTGCCCAGCGACTTCCTCCTCCCCGCGCGCCCTCTCGAGACTCCGCAGCCTCCGTGAGAGATGAACCGGGCTTACTGCGAGGTCGCACCAGAGGAGGGAGGGTGCTGGCGGTACTGGTAGGACATGGGATGGTGCAGTCGCGTACGCGCACGAGAAGGTATGAACGCCTCTTTATTTGTCCTCTGTGCGGTCGGTCCATCTCCTTGCCATAAAAGTTGGCACCCAGCGCCACACCACACCCAAACCCGCCTCGCAGCCGCTCCCTTCATCGTGTCAGTCGCCACGCGGTGGCTCGGGTTGCTCAGCGGCAGGCAGTGGGAGGGACCCGGGTGGGGCATACGTTCCCATCACATTGGCACCTTGCCCATCGTACGGACGGTGCCGGCGTGCTCACGGCCGCAGATCTCCCCGTCCCCTTCACTGCCTGGAGTGGCTCAGCACTGGCAGGGGTAGGGGGTGGGGGCTGCCGCTTCACTTTTACCCGTACAGTGGGCGTGCACGGGACCCTGAGGCACCGCGTGCTGAGGTGTGGCCCCCCTCCCCCTCCCCCTCCTCCACTCCTTTCGATTATGTGGGGTGAAGAGGAAGTGAGAGAGCGCAGCCATCGACTGGCCATCAGAAGAGTGTCGTCTGAGTCAGCAGCAAGAATGAGAGCGGAGCACAATGACGCAGACACGACAGGGAAAGCGCGCATGCGCGGCGGGCGGGGAGACGTGGACACGCGCGTATGACCATTCGCAGGCCCCACACTCACACCACGAGTCGTAGCATCTACAGCAGGCAGTGGCCCGCACTCCCACCGCAACAGTATCCCCCCCCCAACGCGCGCAGTGATGCGGGAGGCTGCTGATGCTTCACAAGGTGTACATTCTGTTGCCACGAACGCTCCAGCACGCACCGCGCGCATGCGTCACACAGAGTCACCGCTCATCAGCGCTCGCTGCACGGAGGGGGGGGGGAGGGGCACAGCCCGATCGCGTGGGATGAAAATACTTTGCGATGTGGTGCCAAGGGCACACGTTCGATGAACGCTGCTCGGCCATTCGTGTTTGTTCTTCGAATGCGTGTTCTGCCATCGGCACGCGATTGCACCTGGGATACGCGGTCGCGTCTGCCGCGTGGTTGGTCAAGGGAGGGGGGGGGGTAGCCTAGGTGCATTCGGGGTGAGATCAAGGAGAAGTCTGGCCAGCCTTAGGCCACGGCCCACTGAGTTGTTGTTTGAAGCTGCGATATTCCAGAATATGGTGCGGTGACTCTCCTACACAGAAGCCTAGAGGACTCGATGGCGTCCCACTCGGGGTGATCTCGCTAGGCTTCCCACACCTGCTCCGCCTCCGTGTGGACCTGGTCGGCTGTGAGGAGATGCCGCAGGCTTCTCGCACGTAGGCCCGCTGGGGGCTTGTTTGTATTGGGTCTCCCCCTGCGTCTTGCTCGTCCATCACTCTCGCTCTGCAAACCTCTGCACGGGTTCCTCGAAGCTGATACGCCTTGCCAGCTGTGCATCACAGTGTGTGCGCGCAGTGTTCCATCTTCGCTGCATCCGTTGGGCCTGCGTTGAGGACGGCGATGTCGGAGGGGGAGGGGGGGGAGGCGTGTCTGGCTGGCTTGTCTACGTGCGCTGCGGGAGGTAGAACGCTGCGCTGAGTCTATGAAGAGGGTACTCCACCATCCCCTGCACCCGCACATCCCTGACAGCAGTGGGCGTTCAAATCAGAAGAGGCCCGTGCACCGGCGTGCCCTACAGTTACAGAGAGGGAGGAGGAGGGGGGGGGGCGATAAACACTCGCCTGGGGGGGGGGGGAATCCATGCAGCGCAAGTGCGACGTGTGCTTCCCCAGGGCACTGCATGGAAGATAATAGCTTGCAGTGAGGTGTTCCTCGACCATCGAGCCACTCGTAAATCTCAGGTAGCATTCTAGCCTCCACTCGCGTTGTCTGAAGCCAACACCTGCAAACACAAGGGGGCGGGGGGGGGGGAGAGAGAGGGCGGTGGTGCTACCACGCTGGTGGCGTCGTAGGCGACACGCCAGCTGCGCGCCGTCTTGCCGCCATTTTTCACCCACCGTTGTGGAAATCACAGGTGCGAACAGGCTACTCGTGCGGAGTCGGGCGAGCGCGGCCTCCTGCCGTCTCGTGAGCAGAGCACCTGTGTTCATCTGGTGTGGGACTGCTGCTGCTGCGGCTGAGAACCTCGTTGTTTCAGCGTGTAGCGCACTTGCGGGGGATGCCAACGTGGAGTCTGAGAGCAGTGACCAAGGGTGTGATCAGTGCGGCTGGCGTCCCCTCCCCCCTTTCTCCCGCATTGCGGGACCTCACACCCTTGTGAACTCCATCGTTGCGCATCCACTCACGATGGGCATCGACACGATGATGGGAGAGGTGCAGGCTTTCGGGCGGGCAGCGCCAGCACATGTGCTCAGAGCCGTTGCAGTAGGCACCGTCTTCGATCCTTTCTTACTTCGAAGGGGAAGGGGCGAAGGAGGGAGGGACCCCCTTGCTGAGCGCCATGAGGCGTCGGAGCAAGTGCGCCACAACGGCAAGCGCGGTTTCTTTTTTTCGGTGTTGCGGGCTGCATCCAGTTGTCCGTACAGCCCTTGCAAAGCTCCACTTTTGCTGCTCCACGCTCAGCGTGAGTGCGACAAGTAAGGGGTGGGTGAACGACGGCCTCCTGCCGTAGTTGCGCACTCCCGGGCATGAGGACGACGAGACCACACGAGCGCTGCAGCCGGCGACCGTGTCAAAGTGGCTGACGAAGGACCATGAAAGAGAGCGCACAGCACAGACGTCCGCGCGGTTGGAATCGTGTAGGGTGGACAGGTATCACACGAGCGAGCATGTGTCCTTCGACACGCACACACCCACCCACACACCCACCCACATACATATATATATATATATATATATGGGTATACGCATACACACGATGGCTGCAGCGGTCTGGGGAAAGGGAGTCAGAGATGGAGCAGGGCCCACCCTCACCAAATTTTATGCGGCATTGCCGGCATCTGCGTCCATGGCACTGCGTGGTTCGTCTAGTTGCAGTACCTGCTCTCGTGCTCAGTATGTCTCATCCCTCTCCCTGTAGTGACCTCCGCTGCCTTCACTCTCTGTGTCGTACCCCTCGTCGTACGTTGCATACTCGTCGCTGTCTTCCACGTACTCGTCGCCTTCAGGCGTGAACACCTCGTCGCCAAAGACAAGGACAGGGGGCGCCTTCTTGAGGCCGTCGTCCTCGTCAATCATCTCATCCTCGCTGCACTCCGACACGGCGATCGGCTGCGTGTCCGTGGTGCAGGAGCTGACCTCCATGAGAGCTTCATCGTTCTCTTGTGAGATGACGGGAGCGGCGTGGTAGGGCGACGCTGACGCGCTGGCCGCAGCAGATGGCAACGGCAGTGTCCTTGAGTGACCGGCGTTGCTGCTGCGGCTGCCATCGTGCGAATAGCTGAAAGTTCTGGCTGCCGTGTGCTGTGCCGTGGGTGTGCCAGCGGCGTCTGCATCATCATCAGCAGTACAGCCGTCGCTGCTAGCAGGGCGGTAAGGGTGAAGCGACGCAGCATGGCACCCCTCCTCGTGCCCATAGAGAGACAAGGGGGGCGAATGCTGGTACTGCTGCCGATGCGCTTCCTCAGAATTCGGCGGTCTGGGGACAAAGCCGCTAGGGGAAGCGTGCACGGTCGCCCGCTGAAAGGACTGCGCTGGCGCTGGTGGAGGAGGAGGCGCATGTGAGCCGGAGACGTGGTTGTACGGCCTTGCGCTGCCGCTACGGTAAAGGTGACCCGTCTCGCTAACACGCGGCGACGGCGTTGCCAAGATGGCAGTATCGTGCTCGCTAAAGCGAGCCGGTCTGTGTCTGGGCATGTGACCACCGGTGCCCGACACCGCCGCCGCTACCCCGTAGCCCGGCTTTACGTGTGGAGTAGGGCATGGCTGCGACTGTGGACGCGATGAGGCGCGGTCGAGCTGCTGCTTTGGCCCTACCGGGCGCCCTCCTCGCGACAGTGGAGGGGAGCCACGCGTCAGAGAGGATGCGTGCCTCGGCGGCACGACCCGCTTCGGCGGTGGGGCAGCGGGAGGGGTGTGAGGAGCGGAGTTTGGAAGGCGCGGCCCTGCGCCACCAGTGGCTGCCGCCGCAGCACAGTCCAACCGCATCGATGCCTGCTGCTCGCGCTGTGCCGCTGAATACATAGAAGGTGGGCGATATCCACCTCGACTGCCCATTGTGCGGTCACTTGACATCCTTTCATGAGGACAAATGGGAGTGCACGGCTGCGAGGACGACCGCGGCGGTGACGCTGCATGGGGCGGACGCAGCGCGACGCCAGGGTTAACACGGGAACCGCACCGGGCAGGTGCCGGCTCTGCGGAGGAGCAATGCGGCCGCCCGCTGCGGCCATCTGTGGTCGGGGGTACTGCTCTTTCCACCGCCCCTGGTAGTTGAAGAGGCAGAGCCTGCGGTGGGCCAGCGGCTGGCGGGATGGTGGCGGGCAAGGTGGTGCGGCGGTTCTGCCGCGCTCGCCGTAGTATTTCATCATAGAGACGCTCCAGGGTGCCGCTCTGCTGGCGCTGCGGCTGTGGTGCGAGGGCACCTGCACTGCCGTCAGTGTCCTTCACCGGGGCAGTTGGGTGCACGCGATCTTCATCTTGCTCTCGTCGGTACTGCTCCATATGCCGCTTCCCCATCGAAGGCGGTTGAAACATAGTGCCCTTGACGAGCCGCTTGCCTGTTGCTATCTGCTGAACATGACGCTGCAGCAAGTATCCACCCGCGTCCTTCCCATTGGACGGCTGCATGGTGCGGCCGTCAGCTGCGCCACGCTGGTAAGCAGGGAAGGGCTCACTTGTCGTGTCAGGGGTGGTACTTGGGTTTACCACACCGGTGTTCTGCAGGATGCGCGGGGCAGGCAGTTGCGTCGTCCGCGTCCCAGACGGGTCCCGTGTCGTGGCCACGGCGGGCCGGTTCGTCGCGCGCACCCAACGGTTGCCGTCGTCGAGGAGAAACGTGGGGCGCGGCGCACCATCGCCAAGCCAACCACTCACAGAGTCAGGGCGGTCACACAGCGCATCACCGCCCTGCGCGCTGGGGCGACGCAGCAGCATCGGGTAGCGGCCAGAGACCTCATCCACGGCGCAAGTATAGCTCACCGGGTTCAGCAGCGCTGCCTCTTCCTCTGCTTTCAGGCCGCCAATGTCGGACGGGTCTGGCGCATCGGGGTCAAAGGGCTCGCTCGGGAGCAGATACCTCACCTTCTTGCATGTCGTTGTCAGAGTGGTCGTGGACACCTGCAGGGTGAAGGGCCCGGTGAGGAGCGGTTCACCGGCCTCGCGCACCGCGCCGTTGCGTGAGGGGCAATGCTGTGGCACGACATCGTTATTCACGGACGTCAACGCCATCTTTGATTGCGCAGGGCTCTGCATGCTACAAGGCGCCCCACGTGATGACTGCCACGACAACCGAGACCCGGCGTGCTGCATGGAGGCAGCCGGCGAAGAGGTCGTCGTCGAGGGCGGCGCGGGCCAAGGCGTGCGCTGGACAATAGCCCCGCTGGCGGAGGCGGAGCTGTGCTGCGGTGGTGCATGCCGGAGCTCTGCAGTGGTTCCGGCCTCAGACACCGTGGACAAGGAGGTCTCGCCGATAGGGGGCATCTTCTCCACTTGAACGTTTCTTCTGCCGGAGTCGAGCTGTGTGGTGCTGGTAGCTTGGTTGAGCGATGCCCTTCGTGGGGGTTGCATTGGTGTCGCTTCGATTCCCGGCGTGTCCCAACTGCCTCTCAGTTGAGCGGTGGAGTTGGCTGTCGGCGATCGCTCGCACTCCTGCGCCCAACCACCGGGCGCCGCCTTCAGCACCGTTATGGAGTGCTTGCTACCACGAAGGGCCTGGGAGGCGCTGACGTCGCTACCTTGCCGGACGGTGTCGAGTGAAGCGCGCTGCTGAAACGGCGCCTGAGGCGCTGCGCCGCTACCCTGCCCGCCGCTCTGACGAGCCCCGCGTGTGCTGTGCTCGAAGAGGTTCTGAGAGTTTTCCAGCGTGGACAGTGACGGCGCTTCCAGCGAGTAGCGGGCGTTGTGGTCGCGGCTGGTATTGTTGCGTAGCACGGGGACAGCGGTAGCTCCGGTGAAGGTTTGCTCTGCCGCCGTCGACTTTGCGTAGGCGACTGCGGACACCGGCATGTACTCGGTGAGACTGCCCAGCAGCACGCCGTTTGCCATGGCCCCGTCGCGACTTGTACTCTGCAGCGTCATCGGCGGCTCAGAGGTGCTGCCTGGATGCGGCGACATAGACATCGTTGCCAGTGACGCCCGCTGTGGCTGCGGGGACGCTGTGGCGGCGTTTCTCTGTGGAGGTCCCACCTCGTTGGGGCTGTAACACCCGCTAACGCTCCGAGCCCTGTCCGCCACCATCGTGCTGCTGCGAGGTGCCGGCTGCATACCTGATGCGTTGCCGGCCAAGACGTGGTGCCAGGGAGGAGTCTGGAACAGAATGTGACACCTTTGCGGTTGCTGCTGCACCTCAGCACGCCAAGAAATCTAACCTCAAGGGGAGCACACGGTGATGAACCGCTGCTTCGTGGTCGTGACCCTCGCCCGCAGCGGATCGGCAACACGTGCGTGCGGGCTCTCCCACCACTGCACCTCGAGTTACAGTGCGCGCTGGGGAGACGGGCGAGGGGACGCACCGCTGCAAGACACAGAGGCCGAAACGCAGGGCGAGCTACAATGCTCAAAACAAGACAAGTGTGTGCGGGAAAGCGCTCGACGATGCGCGGCAAACTACGGAGAACACGCGGATACACACACAAGTACACACACACACACACACACACACACACACACACACACGTGTGCGCAGAGAGTAAAAGTATAACCGAAGAAGTATGCAGGAAAAAAAAATCTCAGAGAACAAAGAAGGGCGCCGTGCGTCGCATGAAAGACAGAGCGAGACGTCCACTGCTGCCCTTGCGCAAGAAGACGCAGAGGATGAGGAATATTGTAGTGGGAGCCAATGTAGAGAAGGGGGGAGAAGGGACCCACGTGTGTATGGGCACCCGAGCGTGTATGCGGCGGATGGGCAGTGCGGCGGCGCAATCAAGAGGCCACCACAGAGGGAGAGAGAGGCCAATGCGTTCTGTGCATGCACATCCCTCTCTTCGTAAGCCGCACGAGGAGTGAGAGTGTAGGGTCGCAACTCGGCCCCCGTCAGTGCGACCGCCCTCCAGCCTTAAGAGTGCGCTGCTCACGTTGGCAGAAGAGGGGGGGGGGAGGGGGCGAGACAGGAGGTCACAGCGGATCTACAGCGCCCCGCTTTTGTCTTCTGGAACACCACTATGCGAGTGTGTGCGTACGTGCGCGTGAAAGAGGTGAGGGGAGTGACGGCGGCGATCCTCAATATAAAAGCAGAAAAACCCAACAATGATCTTCTAACCGCTGCTGTTGCTGCTGTGAATGCCACGTGCGGGGGTGGCGTTGGTGTTGGTACCGCGCGGTCCATGCCACATATATATATATATATATATATATATATGTTGCCGTTGTTTGGGGAGGGGAGGCGACGGGGAGAGGGAGCGGAGGGAGGGTTTCGGAGACGAATGAAGGGACGCGGGCGAGGAAGAGCACGGCGAGGGCGTCCATGAGAGCGCAGCCACGCGCCCTGGAGTATCGTGTGTGTGTGTGTATGGTTGGGTGGGTGGGCTAGTGTGTGTGCCGACGACTCTCAAGAGCACATTGGTCGCCGTTGAGGGAGGCGCGGCGGTGCCAGAAAAGAAAGAGTGTGCCATTTCCTTCAAGTGTGTAGTTGCCTACTGCTGAGCCGCCTTGTCCGGCACACGCACACACACACACACACACACACACACACGTGCGCACGCACAGACGCGTACACTCGCGTCTCTGCCGACTCGGCATACATGTGGGACGCCAAGCGGCGAGTGGCCCATAAGGGAGAGCTGCGAGTTCTGTGCGTGCGTGTGTGATGGAGGGGGAGGGGAGGGGAGAGGAAGGGAGGGGGGTCTGAATGCGTGCATGATCAGCGAAGAATGGAAGAGGAATAAAGCGACATGTGGGGGAGGGGAGATGAAAAAAAAAAAAACAGAGTACATCGCACTCAGAGTGTTGAGGTGTGTGCGTGCGTGGGGAGAGGTGGGGGCGGAGGCAGGGGCCTAGAGAGGAACGGCAACCGCATGCACACTTGCTCCCCCTTCCTTCCCCTCCACACCACGCCACGGCCAGAGACGGGCTCACAGACACAGCGAGGGATAGCGCCACACAAATGATGACCAACAACAAAAGACAAGAGCAGCCGGCCGTAGGCTTCAGAAAAGATGTACTGCTACGGTACTACAGCCCGAGTTCTTCGCCATTCCAGTTCAAGGCTCTCCACGGGAGAACGACGGCGGGAACGCCTCCTTCCGTGCGTCGTCCAGGTGCACCTCGCTGTCTTCGCTGCTGCTATCCTCGTCACTTGCCACGAGGCGCTCCGTGATGGTGCGTGTGACGGTCGTCGTACAGATTGTTAGAACACCGCCGTACTCAGTCTCGTGCGTGTGGGTGTCGGTGGTCGAGTTTTGCACTGTGTAAACCACAGACCGTTGTGCCTGTGGAAGGGACGACGAGGGCTGCGTCAGCGCCACCGCTGACTCGGCAGTCTGTGCAAGTGCGGGGCCCGAGCGGGGAAGACCGTGGCTCACATCACTAAGGTAGGGAGCAACTTTGTTTGTTTGCATTGTTGGGCTTCCACGCCCGGAGACGCGGCGGCCTGCCGGTCCCGCCACGGCGGCGGCGCCGCCGCCGTGGTGCTCATAGCTAGCAGACGACGCCTGTGGACTAGGCGTCACGGAGGCGTGGTGGTATCTCTTCGCGTCTTGGCGAGCCCGGGAGGCCCGCTGAAGAAGACACGGGTCGTGCGGCGTGGACGGCATTCTTCTGAGCCCTCTTACGGTTCTCCTTGGTGACGGCGAACCGTATTGCACCTGCTCTCGCTCGCTCTCTCTGCCGTACGTCGGCGTGAACGAGGAAGCGGAGGGGATGTGTCGCCCTTGTGAGGAGGGACGTGGCCTTGTTGCAGCTCGCCAAGACAGCCCTGATGACCATCAAAGATAACATAAAACTTGGAGGGGGGCGTGTGCGAGAGAAGTGGAAGGCCGCAGACACCTCACGAGAGGCGTGAAGTGTGTGTGTGTGTGTGGGGAGACGTTCACGAAAACAGAGGACGAGTTTCTTGGCATGGCGAAGCCGGTGGAGGGGGCCCGGCCATGGCTGACAGGAGGCGGTGCAAGCGCGTCCATGAAAATGAGAGACTGTCGGAGGTCGAGGATGCGGAGCAACTTGGGGCAGGCAGAGGTGCCTCTCTCTCGCCCTGTATCCCGTTCTCTCCTCATCGCCGGCTGTGCCGAGCGTAGACCCGCTTCTCCCCGCCCTGCTTGATTCCGTTCCGTGTCTCGTCACCTCACCACCGATCACCACCCCCCATTCCCCTGCGCATGCCGGGTGAGATGCGCATCGCCTCCACTCCACTCAGCGGCTCAGCTTTCACGTTTGCTTTCCGAGCCGATGCTGCTCTGACGTGATACATGCACAGACAGATATGACATGAATGTACCTGGGCCCTTCCTGCCCCACCGCGTCTCTCCACATCCTTCCCTCTTCCTCGCACGGTGTGTGCCTCATAGATGCGATGAGTACTGTGCCTCATCCGCATCGCTCCCCGCACGTCCCCCCCGTTGCTTTCTTTTTACTCGTGTGTGCGTGTGTGGGGGGGGGGGACGACGACGAGGAGGAGGAGGGACGGTGGCCTTTGTAATTGGTTGCGTGGTGGTGCACGGTGTTCAATGACTGAGTGCGCAGCGCGTCTCTCCATGTCGAATATAAGGCGAACTTGAATACTCCAAAAAAAAAAAAACGAAGATGACCACCACAATGAAACGAGGAAGACGCCATCCCCTCCCCCCTCCCCCCGGGTGTCCACCCATGCCGCTCTTCCAATCCGGTCCGCTTTCTACTTGACCGCGTCCTACCTTCATGATCGCTTGCCTCTGTGGTTTGCGCTTCTGGGAGGTACAGCGGATGCGTGCAGGCGCACATCGGCACAGACTTGTAGAGGGGGAGGGGGCCACCTGGGAAACAACGAGGAGGCGCGCAGCGAAAGCACTTTGAAGTACCTCTACTGTGCAGTCATCGATGCCCCCCTCCCTCCACCGCCACTCATGTGCGTCCAATCACCATAGCCATCGCTCTCATGAGGGCTCTGGAGCACGGGACGGCGGCGAGGGATGGTGATGGGGTGATGACTTCGGGACGACACAGTGGTGCGCCACCGCGCTGCTTTTCCGTAAATCTAAAAAAAAAAGAATGACTAAGCGAATGAGGGATGCGCATGCGCACGAGCAGCGCTTCTGCACCACACAGGTACGAAGTCCGCCCCACACAGAGTCACGCGCAGAGGTGTGGAGAGCTAAGAGGAGAGAGAGAGACAGAGGGCTCACGAGAGAATGCCCAGAGGCCGGCGTGCATGCGTACACCGTTGTCTGTCTAATGCCACCCCTGTCACCGTTGCCAGTGAGCTACAGGCTGGAGGAGGTGCTGAAGCGACGCGTGGTGCGCGATTCGGTGCCGTGCGGGCCTGACTTCACACGCCGCTTGACTGTGGTGACACCATTGCTGTGATTGGTCATCTCCTCAGTATCCCCCTCCTCAGAGCCCGCTGATGGCGCCTGTGCCTTTGCTGGCAGTGATGATGGGCGAAAGGCCGCCGCACCGCTGCTGTTCCCCGTCGCCTTCGCAAGCGGCTTCGTAGGAGGGGTGGGCATCCGGGGCTTGTGGGGGCGATGAGGCACTTTTTCGTTGCATGCCGATGCATTCCTCGAGGGCTGCAGCCGCTTCTGGCGCGGGGATGAGACGTCGCTGGACTTGGAGTTGACGCTTGCCGCGTCCACCTGTTTTTCTTTCTCCTCTAGGTACTCGACATGAGTGCTGCCGCTCACCGAGGAGGAATCCGCCTCCCAGCGCGCGCTGCTCATACTCTCACTGCTGCTGGTGCTGGTGTTGGTGCTGTTCTCGCTGCCCTTGGTGCCGCTAACCGGTTCCCGCGTATAGGTGCGCACACGCCGTGTTTTGATGATTTTGTAATCACGCGTCGTCTTCACGGTGAGTGGCGGCTGACCCGCCTGCGGGGGCGCCAGAGAATATTCCGCTGCCGTGGGTGTCGGGTACATGGGCATCTTCTGCTGCCTCGGTGCGCAGATGCTGTTGAGACCAGCCGCGTGCGGTACGAGTCGCCCGCTCTCAGAGCAGGTCTGCGGCACTGAGGAACTCCAGCTGCTTCGCCTACTGTTACGGCGGTGGCCGAGTGGGGGCAGGAAGGCCGAGAGCCCATGCGAATCTGTGGGGCATGCATTGCTTGGGTCTACCAGGTCACGGAGCATCTCCCGACGCGAGTTGTGGCATACATCCGGCACATATGTCTGGGACGGTGCCCATGAGCGCGGGTGAGCATCACTGCCAGCGATGACCTCGCTTCGTGCGTCCTCTTGGTACGGCACATTGCCCTCCTCGTAGCTATCAAGTGGCGGAGCAAAGCGCTCTTCGTCGTTTCTGCCGTGGTTGGATGGCATCTCCGATGCGGCACTACTGCAGTGCTCTAATGGCGCCGGTTGCTTGTACTGCTGCTGCAGCGGCTGCTGCGGAGGCGGGCGACTTAGCTCATCGTCGAAGCCGTTTCCGTTATCACGGAGATTGTGCAGGTTCGGCTGCGGCTTCTCTGACTTCGACAGCGGCAGTCGCTCCTGCATTGGCGCTTGTGGTGGTGATTGAGGAGGAGCCATACGACAGGCGTCTTTGCCAGGATAACACTGCGTCGCCACTTCGTGCCGCTGCGGTTGTGGTGACGCGGTCGCGGCCTGTCGCGAAGTCCGTGGCGGTTCTTCCTCTTCCTCGTGGCGCATCGGCCATGCGTCCCCTGCTTGCTCATGGACACGTGAAGGTGGGCGGCGTGGCTGCGCCGTTACCACCTGGCCACACGGCTCGGCCTGGGTCTGCTTCTCTCGTCGCATTGGCGGTGGTGGTGCTTGTGGTGAAGGCTGCTGCTGCTGCAGCTTCGTAGGTGTGCACTCTCGCTCCTCGCCGTACTCGTCCGCATCATCCTCGGACGAGTACGTGGGCGGTGCGGGCAGTGGAGGGTGTGTGGGTTGGATGGCGTCGCATGGCTGCTCTTCCTCTTCGGAGGACTCCTCGTCCGTGTCGTCACCGCTGTCAACGAGATCTTCTGTGATTGTCTTGGTGACCGTTGTTGTGCGCACCGTCAGCACATCCCCGTACTCAGTGTGATGCACGTCTGTATCGGTCTGCGTATCTTGAGTAGTGCCCACGACGGTTGCGTTTGGTACCGCCATCGTGAACGTGTCACCGCGCTCGGCGTGCTCGTTCGGGGCGTAGTGGACGAGCGCGGCGGCGTTGGATGGCGGTATGTGTTCCTGGTGTACGTATGGTGCTCCAGTAGGGTGGGGCGGGTCCGCGTCCTCGCCCTCGGGTCCGCCGTACACGCTGTCACCAAGTAGCTCATCTGCAGGCATGTCTCCGACGTACTCTTGGAGGAAGTAAAGGTCCGGCGTCGTGCGGTACTTCCGTGGGATGCGCTGATGCCGCCGCACCGCACGCCCCAGCGTGTCCTCTAGCTGCCGCATCGCTCGGTACATTTTCCACGTGGCCTGGATCTTGGTGGCCATGTTGTCGTGCATCTGCTCCTCCAGTCGCCCTTCAAGCCGGTCGGCGCGGTGCATCAGATGAATCACCCACGGGTGATCGTAGTCGAACACGGTGCACAAGATGCCCACGCAA
Organism: Leishmania tarentolae; assembly: GCA_033953505.1. Classification (NCBI taxonomy): domain Eukaryota; phylum Euglenozoa; class Kinetoplastea; order Trypanosomatida; family Trypanosomatidae; genus Leishmania; species Leishmania tarentolae. The sequence goes on from CP119828.1 coordinate 318,909, forward strand.
CGCCGCACAAGCAGCAGGGCGCGGCTGTACAGCGCGAGATCCTCGTAAATCTGAGCCAGCTCTATTTGGGCTGGGATCAGCAGCTCCGATTGCGAGTTGTGGCCAATTTGAACCACCTCGCAGCACCGCAGGAGCAGCAGCTCGCACGGCGAGGCGACCAGCTCGCGCGTCATCCGGCTGTGCAGCACAAATTCTTCCTCACGATTCGACTGCGAGCTCTGCGCCACATGCGGCGCCTGCATCTTCACGCGCTGGAAGAGCGGACCCGTCTGTCGCCGCGGCGGGTGTGGCGCCATGGATTTCAAGATGGCTTCGTTTAGGCTGAAAACGCTACCACCATCGGAGATGAGGCTGTTCTCGAACGAGCTCATAGATGAGTTGGCGTCGTGAGAGGCATCGCCACCGTCGACGGCCTGCACTTTGGGGTGCTTGTGGTCAACGAAGGTGAAGCCTCGATGGTCACGCTCGTGGCCATACCAAATGCGTGCCAACCCGACCATAGCCATCACGTAGCGCTTCAACACCATGTACATGTCTATATCCTGACGTGCAACACGCTTCTCTGCAAGCGTGATTGCGCGGCTGTAGACGCTCTTGGCGTTCTCCATGTCCCCCTGCTGGTAGTAGGTGTCGCCTTCTTTCTGGTACACCGTGACGGCCAGCTGCTCAAAGCGTACGTTGGGCACACGCTCCAGGAGGGGGTAGCACTGCTGCAACAAGTGCAGCTTTTCGCTTGGGCTGTCCTGCGGCACAGCGTCAGCCTGCTGGATCAGCTCCAAAACACGCAGCGAGATCGGATCTGAGTTGCGCGTAAAGGCCTGGAGAAGGCCGTCTTCATCCACAACGTGCGCATGAACGATCGGGGCGCTGGCACTGCCAATTCCATTTGTGCCAGAGATGTGCTGACGCCGACGCAGCGCAGCCTGCTGCAACGATGCCGACTTCGCCTCGGGGCTCTGCGAGCGAGCCTGACGGTTCAAGGAGGCCGCCTTGATGGCCGCAGGTGAGCGGAAGTCTCCGGCTGACGCGCGTGGGGCGACGTTGACGAGCATCTTCCTCGCCTGTGGCTCCCTCCCCGGAGACGAGGAGGAGGCACGGACAGGCGACGACGACGCGGTATTGCCCATTTTGACGGCGGTGCGTCGCAGAAACAGCGAGGGGGCCGGCTGCAATGAAGAGGCGTGAGGACGATCGTCAAATTTTGTTCCGCTCGCGGACACACCGATACACGCGTGTCTAACCGGTGCTCAAGCTCTAAAACACACACGACACACACACGCGCGCGCGTGCAGACCAGATGAAGGAAAACGAAAACGATGAAGTAAAGAATGAAAAAGGCAACAATGTCGATGCACGAGGGGGGAGGCGAGTGAATGGGCGGCGGGGACCGTGGTGATGATGATCGGTGGACTTCCTCTTCCGCAGGAACCAAGTGGCTGCTGCCCCACACCCACACACACACACGCACACGACAGAGGCAGGAAGCAATCACCTATAGATGTTTGGGTGAAAGAGTGGCAGAGAAAGAGGATGCACTCGAGTTAGGGATGCGTGGCGCCCGCAACACACACGCACACACCGACACACACACACACACATGCAGGCACGCACACACACTTTCGAAGAGATCGAGGACACACGAAACACCGACACGGAAAAGGTAGGCGGATATATACATGCATACATACACACGTGAAGACGTATGGATGCGTGCTCGTGTGTGTCTTCCGTGTATGTCTCTGATGTGCGAGTGCGCGCCAAGGGTTGTGTCAGTTGAAAGACAATAGAAATGATGATGCCGACGACCACAGCGATGCCGTTGAGGCGGATGGCGGGCGCCAATGAGAATGGGGTGCGCCTTTCCTTTGTTTTTGCTCGAGAGGTGCACGCCAGCGAGGCGGCGTGCTGATGGGCGGCTGGATAAGGCGGGTGGGCGCGCGCGCGTGATTCAGTCGCGTAGCGCTGAGGCACTCATCGACGCAGCTGGGCCGACACGGAAAAGGATACCACAACGCCACGTGCCCAACGAGGGGATGCCGGCGCCACGCCAAAAGAAAAGGTGAGACCGAGGCGGGGGAGGGGAGGGGAGGGGAGGAGAGGAGAGGAGAGGAGAGGAGAGGAGAGGAGAGGAGAGGAGAGGAGGGGTTCGGTAGCAGTACAGGAGCGTTTTTCGGGATTGTGTACGCACACCTCCCCTTCGCCGAAGAAGCAGCGCGAGGTAAGCGTGGCGCGGTCACGGCGAAGGTTTACATCAAGAGGAGCGCGCCTACAGACACAGCTGCATCTCCCGCCGCGCCTGCGAGGGTGCGTGAGGTGCCCCATGTGGGCGCATGTGCCCCTCTAGGTGTGGACGTGCTGGCCTCGGAGCATCATGGCGAATGCGCTGTGCTTCCAAAAGAATGTGTACACGCGGACACCGTCTGCGCGGAAAAAGAAGATGTAATATCGAGGCAGGACGGGGTGGGGAAAGCACGGGTCATATCCTCGTGTGCTGCTGCCGGTGGCCCTGGTGCACGCACGCACTCCAATAGACGCTACTCCAATCCTCGCCCTCCCCACTTACACGACCCCTTCCCGCTGCATTTGACGAGAAACAAGCATATGTATGCGCAAGCTGCACGGGGAGCAGGGGGCAGTAGGAGCAGCAACAACAATGTTCGCGCCACTGTGCAGAAGTGCCAGACGCAGTTTCTCCTGCATTCGAAAGCAGTTCATAAACGCTGCCTCCGATATCTACTGGCTGAGCATTGAGAACATCAGCGAGCCAAGACCATCCTGCAGGTTGTGCATCCGCGCCTTGTGCATGAAGGCGCACGCCAGCCCTGCGGCCGCTGCGGGCATCGCTGCATACGCGTCGCTACTTCGTAGTTCCAGGGAGAGGCGCCCAGGAAGTACAGCCATGCCCGACGCGCTGCCACTTCTTCTGCTGCCGTTTGCCTCGCTGCCTCGTCGCGGTGCCCTTCGGCCTCATGCGGCACCGTGGCCATCAGCAGAACGTTCGTCACGTGCTCCGCCAACGACGGCATGTGCGACGAAGCCTTCGCCCACACGGAGGGTGGGAGGTAGCCGATGTTGTTCACGTCTGTAAGCTGCACACACCCCGCCTCGCAGCTGCAGGGATCGCTGCCGTTGCCGCCGGCGCAAGTCTTGGGAATAAGCGCGTGCACGTACGCGGACACACGCCTGTGCAGCGCCGCTAACAGGCTTGCGGAGGGATGCTGCACATACCAGATGGCTTCTGCTGGCACAGAGCACGCCCTTTTATGGCCCTCTTCGGCCTCTGCGGTGCCCTCGTCGCTTGCCAGGCCCTGCGGCAGCGTCAGTAGGCGGTGGCGCTTCCCCCGCGTGGAAGCGCGAGAGCCACACTGTAGTGCAGAGGTTTAGGTACGCGGCCCCCCCTCAGTGGGAAAAAGGTCAGCTGTTCTGCTGGTAGGGGCAAGGCGCGGCGGGGGGCGGCTTCCAGCTGTAGTCGCCACAGAGGCGTCCGCAGGCACCTCACTGTCGGGGTAGCGCAGCATCGGCAACACGTCAGAGTACTGCCCCTTCGGCACGAAACAGCGGGGCATCGTGGCGGCCCAGTCGCACCAGTCGAGCTCGACGATGCGGACGTACTGGTGCTGGAGCGTCTCCAGCCTCTATGTCGTCTCCACGCCCGCCTCCTTCAGGGGATCCACAGAGACGTAGCGTTCCCCAAGCGCGAGCGATGCGTTGGATGCCGCCCTCGGCCTGATCGTGCTGTGTTCCACCTGCAGCGTCGTGGCACCGTCATGGGCGCCCGTGAACGGGCCGCGGAGCGCCTGCTTGCCTTCTCTGCGCTCCTTTGCCGTGTTCATCACGTCCCAGTCCGCGTCCCGCGGCGACTCCAAGACTTCCGTCCCGCCGTGCACAACTTTCCAGTTGGCGCACCGGCGAGTAATCATCATTGAATTGAGCTCCATATTCCTGTGGTCACGCTCTACGGAGTCGGACCGCCCCTCTCGCTGCGGCGATTCCGTGGTATTCTCCAACTTGGTGACAGCGCGCACTGAGCTCGGTGCGTCGGGCTCGAGTCGCGACAGCAGCGCCGTACCGCGACGATTGCGAGCGGCCCGGCGGCCTTCTACAAAACTCCGCCTCACAGAGTTTTTTTTTTTTTTTGGCGTGATCTCCATGCTGAGAGACGTGGGGGTTGTGGGCTGCGGCTGTTGTGGCGGCTTCGGGGAGTTGAGGCCCGAGTCTGCGGCGCCGCAACCGTGCGGGAGGGTGCGCTCGGCAGAGGAAAAATCGTGCGCACGGACTACAGCCGGCTTCCGCTGGGGCGGCGCCCCTCCCCTTCCTCCATGGCGGTGTGCGTCGCTTGGATAATGGGCGACGGTGTGGGGGCGTGCAGGGACTGCGACTCGCCGTCTGGCGCGGTGTGACCCGGGTAGGGGCTCATATACGTCGGCAGCTGCGGTTGTGATCGTACATGAGCAGCTTAAACGCTACTGTGCCCAGCCTGCTGTGTCGAAACACTGCCCTTGGACGCGCCTGGACCGCGCTGCTATGAGATCAGCTCCTTCGAGTAAAATGGGTGCGCTGGCAGCAGCGTCTGCGGCGGGGGCTGTGAGTTGGCAGTCTCCATCCGTTGTGGCTGGGAGCGCTTCGACGGCGGTTGCACTGGAGGCTGAGCAGCACCTGAACTTCGCTGCTGGCGCGGTGGCGATTTCGGGAGGTGCTGCGACAAAGTTGGCCGCTCCTCTACCGACCGTCGCCGTGGTGGTTGCTGCTCCCGGAGAGCGTCGTCGCGGATGCCCTGTGACGATGGCCGGCTCCTGTTAGTTGAGTATCTGGGATTCTGTTCCTGCCGCTGCGCTGTTTCCGCAGGGGCTGACGGCAGCGGACGGGCTGCAGAGACAGCAGACTCCACTGTTTGGGGGTAGGCTCTGAGGCGGATGTGCGGCATCACGACCGCATAGGTTGGCGTGGCGCCGTAAGGGCTGCCCGCCGGCACGCCACTCGCTGTCACGGGCGCGCGACAGAAGACTCCACGAGTGCGGCGACTGCATGTGCTGCTGGCTTCGCTCGCCACGCTGCTCGAGCCCTCTGCAGTCATGGCGGTGTCGATTTTCGTTTGGGCGGCATCACTTGAGACCGCTCCTGCAGGCCTTGCTGTGGACGAAGAGGAACGGTGTAACGGCTGATGATGTGGGTACAACGGCGGAGGCGTGCCACTGAGGTCCGCCGCAACGAGGCGGCATACGTGGCGGTGCTGGCTACGTTGCAGAGACGGTGCGAGCGTGTAGTAGTTCAGCGGGAGTGACGGCTGTGGCAGCTCCCGCTGCGGCGGCTGTGACAGTGGAAGAGGCCTTGTGTGGCCCATGACACCAGTCATGCTTGCAGGTGGCATGACCCGTGGAGACGCGCGCTGCTGCGGTGGCCACTGCGACTGCGGGGCTGGTTGTTCAGAGGAAGCTGTTGCCATGTGCTCCCGGTTAGCGGCGGGCCGGTGCGTCGACCAAGTTGGCCAAAGTTGCTGTGGTAATCGGAATGAGGAGGCCCCCGACGCAAAGGAGATACGCCCTATCCCTGCGCCCGCGTCCCTCGATGCGCTCTCGGCGTTGTGCGGTGCGGGCGGGCGATCATGGCTGCGGTTCATCACGAAAGTGGCGCCGCTGCTAGCTGCTTGCCGTTGCCGCGATAATGAGGAAGACAGAGCCGTTGCTGAGGTCCGGAGCTCCGGCGTCTGCTGCCGCGAGGGTGCCGGTGATCCGTGCGACTGCCCTGAAGCGCTCGCCCTGCTGAGTAGCGTTGCACGTGATCCTGTGGAATACACACCATTGCTGTCGGGGCGTGGCGTGTAGCGCAGTGGCGTAAACATTGCCTGGCAGCTGCGGCTGGCAGAATGCGAGGAGGCCTGCCAAGAGTCCGGTAGGAGGGGGTGCAGCGGAGAGCTGCCGCGCCGCGCTGATGTGGCCGGAGGTATGACTGGCCTCACCGATGCAGGCGGTGCCATGTGGAGGGGGATGGCGCGATTGCGGTTTGCGCTGTGGCGTGGCGATGTGGGGGCCGGTGACCGAGACGAATGCCGTTGCGGCGGTGGCGCATGTGTGGTCGATGCGTACGTCGTCGCAGTCGCGGGGGAAGCCCCGCCTCGACGCCGATAGTGAAGGCGTCCCGTTAGCGAGTCGTAGATGGTGTTCGCCGACGTAGCGATGGGCCACGCTCGCCCTGTATGGGGCGGAGATCGTGTGGATGGTGCCCGCGTCGTGCGGAGCGCCCAGCTACCCTTGGCTGTGGACATGAGGACCACGGAGGGTGTGGGTGAGGGGGGCAGGAGGGGGGAGGGGGGGGGGGGGCAGGTTAGCTCGTGGGGGTGGGGTGAACACGATGAGGGAAGATGTGTGTGTTACGATGATAAGTTGGCTACAGCAGGAAAATAGGGAGTTGCCTGAAAGAGGAGGGGGGAGGGAGGGAGGGGAGGGAGGGAGGGAGGGGGAGGGAGGGAGGGGGGAGCCCCTCGACGCACGCACGCGTGCACAACCGAACAATACCGAATACCCAAAATACGTCCCAAAGGCAAAGCACGTAAATGAAGCAGAACAACACGTGTGTAGGCGTGGGTGAGGAAACCGCGTGGATGCGGTGGTGGTGACGCTGGCGCGGATGCAAAACAAGGAAGGAGATACGGGGATGTGTCGAGCACGTCGGCGAACACGGACGCAGTGGCTCTTGCTGCCTCCCCGCCCCCTCCCCCCACACGCACACAGTATACTGGCAAAAGACAAACACACGCCGATACCTCCCCCCTTCTCGAATGGGGGCAGTGTGTGTGTGTGGGGGGGGGAGGTGTGGGCAGCAAGGAGTATGCCTCTGCTCTGTTTTCCAGTGATTTGTGTGTGTGTGTGTGTGTGTGTGTGCGGTGTTGCGCCCCGACGGCTCGCATGCACGCACACACACACAGACCTGTTGTATGAAGAAGTTGAGGGAGGGCCACGTGGCGCAAATGGGATGACCGCGGGAGTGGCGGTGGTGGCAGCTCTACACGACTCTTTCAGTGGTTGACTTTTACACGCATGCGCAACACGCTCTCCTCCCTGCACGAACGTGAGTTGAGATCGCGGTGCGTGCGTGGCGGCGGGTAGGGGAGGTGGAGAAGGCGGGGGAGGGCAGAGAAGCAGCGTGTGAGTAGCGGCGTTTCTTCATCGAAGGTAAGCACAGCACTAAAGGATGTACACGACCGAGGTGACTGCCCGCTCCGTCCTTGTCTTGCGCTTTGCGCCCCGCTTCTGGAACGTGACGAACAGACGTGTCAAGCGTAGCAGAGGCGAGGGGGTGGGGAGAGGGAGGGCGCGCGCCTCATGGATGCTACACATCGCATCCCGATAGGAATACACAGGGCGAGAGACGCTTCCTTGTGCTCGTGCGCACATATATGGGTTGTGCATCGGTGTGGATACGGAAAACCAAAAAAAAGAGTACCAGACAGAGGATGGTAGACGAGGGTGCGAAAGAGGGGGAGAAGGGGGTAAAAGCAGCGGGCGCACGCCCTCTGCTCAGGCGCCCCCCTCCCCCAGTTGATTGTTGGCCACAACCCGCACAGCGGTGCAGCGTGTGTGTTGGGCACGTTGGCACGACAATGTTCCCGTGCCACACTTAGTTTTCCACTTGCTTGTATGCATACGAGTCTGTACAACTTCTTCTGCCGCGCGCACACCGTGCGCAGCGTGCAGCTGCAGTCAACACAACTGCGCCCATATCCCGCTGAGGAGCAGGTGAACCCATGCCTTCTCTCCCATATGCCTCCAGGTTTGCCTACACCTACCTCTTGTCATCACAAGTTTACAACGCGTGTCTTGCTCGTGTGTGTGTGTGTGTGTGTGTGCTTGTCACTGTGATGCCCTCTACGGGTGTCGACAGGACGGCGCCTGCGGCGGTGGATGGGGGGGGGGGGGCACATACACACACGCAGACGGACGAGAGAGGCCAGGGGAGTGCATGGGACATCCGGCATGCAAGAACGGTCTGCGGGCCGATTCACACACACACACACACACCGGAATAGGTGTGTGCACATGTGTGTCACCAGAATGCGTGAGGGTGGCCGAACGAGAGAGGGAGTACCACCCAAACGCAGCCGCAGGGCTTCATTCAACGAGCGACCGCCACCGCTGTAGTCGCTCGCCATCCACGAACGCGGGGGGAGGGAGGGGGGAGCGGCAGCACCACACGCAGCGAGAGGGGGAACACGACTGTCAAGTACGTCTGCACGCCGATGCGGAAGGGCGTACGAGGGGGGGAGACGAGGACGAGCGAGCGAAAAGAGTTGTCCTGCCGCACTGCGTAACACTCCTGACACGCGCACACCGTCCCACGCAAACTCCTCTTCGCTGACCGCGCGCCCTCGACTCTCTGCATACCGACTTGCACGCGAGCACCCTCTCGGCCACTCCTCCGGAATGCTGTGGCTTAGCAGTTCAGGAAGTCGGCCCCAAGTAAAACCTGCATCGCCACGAGCTGGTCCCGCTCCGAGGTACGGTCGAGGTCGCTGAAGACGTCCGCTTCGTGTAGGGCGTGCGGGTGATTCGCTAGCGTGATCTTCGTCACGAGAAACCCGGCAACACGTATCAACGTGCTTGACTCCAGGGAGCGAAGCGGCACATCGAGCAGCGGTGGCACGCATGGCGACGTCGCTGCGGGCGGCGACGTCGCCAAAAGTGACGGTGGCGGAGACGCTGACAGACGCCGCAGAGGCGGTGGCGGTACGCACTCCACGTTACTGGGGAATACGGCGGCGTAGCTTCGATAGGCGTCAACGTTAGCCAGGTGACTGGTGTCCCCTTCTTCGATTTCTTCCTCCTCCGCAATGACGGGGGCTACATCTTTCGCCTTTACGTCAGCACTTACGTGTGCCATGCTGACGACATCACTGTCGCTGTTGCAGGGCCGTGGTGTACGAAGACCCTCTCCTTGTGCATCATCTTCCACCATCGAGTACGACTCGCGTTGCGCGTGCGGTGGCGGGTCCGCAGGCGAGCTGCTCTGGTGCAGCTGCATCACATACAAGCCTTGAAAGATACCATGGAGGACACGCGACCCCGCCGCGGCGGCCACAGGGAGAATCACACGCTTGCCATCGTGGCTGCGCAGCGAGACGTAGCTAAGCGGCTTGGTGGTCGTAGTTGAGGCAGTGGCAGCGGCGGCGGCAAACGTGCTTGCGTGCGAGTGAGCCATCGCCGCCGTGAATAGAGGGAGATCAGTAAAGTCCGCTACGAAGGCGGTGATGGAGGTAAAGAGAACGTAGTCAGGACCGAACCCCCGGTACTCTCTGCTCATGCACGCGTGCGTGCGTGCGTGTGTGTGTGTGGGCTGTGCGTTAGCAAGGGGGTAGGGTGTAGAGGAATCGGGAGAGAAGGGGCCGCGCTGCGACACGCATGCGTGTTTTCGAAGTAAGGGAAAAGAAGACCAAACATCGAGCAGCGTGAATACATAGGGTGTATGTTGCAACGGCTTGCCGACATGGGTGACCGGTCGTCGTCGTGAAGGGAAAGAAAGCTCAGCGGTGCCCTTCTCTGTCACCCATACAGCATGTTTACAGCACACACTCGTGTGTGTGTGTGTGTGTGTGGATTGTGGCCTCGCCTCGCGCACATGGTGCTGTGACGCGCCACGAATGCGGTTCACCTGCTGCCACCCACGTCTAAAGGCAGCAGAAGGCGCTTATCCCGCCTTCATATGCCGACTCAGGCCCCCCCTCCCCCTCCCCGCCCGACGGGCAGGAGGCAGGCAGGGAGGAGCAGGAGCAGGAGCAGGGGATACTTCGTCGTCGCCGTCGCGGCAGCTTCTGTTGTGCAATAATTTACGCTTCACTCTTCAGCACACATACACACACACACACACACACACAGGGGCGTGAGGCTGCGACATCGACGCCTGCCAGCTGCCCGTGCGCGCCATGACTGTATCCACGCCTTCGGGAGACGCACCCCTGTGCGTATGCACATCCATGTGCATGAACACACGTGCACTGTTCCGTCTACAAGAGGGCCATGAACGCCTATATAGGCAACATTTGAGGGTTTCACGCACACACGCACGCACGCACCGTTGCCGAGGAGGCGGGACAGTGGCGGCCACGGCGCCGAGCTCACGAACATACCGGTGCCCGCTGTTTCCTTTTTCCTCGCTCACCACTCCAACAAACGAGGGAGTCGGGGGAGCTCTAGCAGGTTGAGAAAAGGCGAACGCCGGGGGGCAAGGGCAGCACGAAGGCCAACGTTACAGCGAAAGCCGAAGCACACTCACAGGCACAGGCATATATATATATATATATACACACACACACAGATACACAAACGCGGATGCGCAGACGGTGACATCACACATAGACGGATGACAGAGAAAAAGGGTGAGGGCCCATCGAAGGAAAAGCCCGCGAGCGGGCCCCCTCACCCACGTGCGGGCGCACAAGAGAGAAGCCGGCCACGCCAAAGCTTACACGACCGTCACCACATCGACACCCTCACAGCAGCATCATGCGCCGACTGCCATACACACACACACACACACATGCCAGACGTTACACTTGAAGGAACACTGCCGCTTCCATCAGCCGCGCGGCGCGGTTCATCAATGCCGCTCGTTGCTCAGGCGGCAGACTCCGTACGTTGTGGGGGTTGCCCAGCACATGGGTGCCGAGGTGCAGGTCCGTTGCCTCATCCGGCTGCAGCGAGCTGCGGACGACCATGAATGCCGCTAAATCGACAAGGTCATCGCTCTGCAGCTGCGGGAGCGGGTAGTTCGGCATATTATCGACGCAGTTACTTGCGAAGCAGGTGTAACGCGATGCGTCCTGCGCCACGGCGTGGCTTGTCATCCGCGTCGCCTCCGCGTTCTGCGCTGACGCACCGGCCTGCCCAGCGCCGGTGGCCTCCGTTGACACCCACAGCTCCTTTTCCTCCTCCTCTTCTTCTTCCTCTCGACTGCTCGGGGTTGGCGAGTTGTTGTCGTCGGAGCTGTGACCCTCCTCCAGTCCCATCAGCATCGCCATCTTTTCCGACGTCGAGACGGCTGCGATCGAAGTCGCCGAAGCCGTGCCAGGCGCCTTAGCCGCTGGTGCGTCGGTTGTCGTTGTTGCGGGGTACTCAGACGGCTCCACGCTCGCCGCGGAGGTGGCGCCACAGGTCGACATGCAGACTTCCTCTCTCTGGGCTTCGTGGGCCAGAAAGACGCTGACGTGCGCACGCGATTTTCCTGCACCGCTTCCGCCTGCGGCCTGTGGCGCGGCTCTCGGCCCTTTCGGCAGCGCCACAGGCCGCAGGCAGCGCGGTACCGTGGCGGACTGCCCTCGCAGCGACTCCAGCTCTTCCGCGTCGTCCACCTGCGTGCCTGTCACTGGGGCGTCGCTCGCGAGCGCGTCGTGAGACACCGGTGCCTTCAGCTGGATTTCCGCGTCGCTGAGGTGCTGCATCACGTAGGCGGCGTACGTGCGGGAGGCCGCCGTCTTCACACGAGTCCCCCACTGGCTGCGTATACCACCGCGAAGCGCCTGAGGCGAGCGACCGGCGTCGTTGCCTTTGACCGCCTCTTCCTGCCTCACATGGGAGCCCTTACCGGCGTCGTCGCCCTTCTCACTCACCAAGCGAGCGGTACGATCTTCGGTCGTCATCTGATCCGAGGCCACGGAGGAGCTCAGTGAGTGCTCGTTCGCGCCATCGGGAGAGGCAGAGCGCGTGTAAGAGTGCTCATCGATGCCGTTGTCATCATTCGTCGACTCATAGGACTGCTGCTGCTGCGGCAGCGGCTCTGCCAGCGACGAGCTGCGCGACGACTGAAGCGCCGCGCCTGACGCCTCACACCTAAGGGTGTTGTTCTGTTCCAGAGTGCTCGCGTTGCACTCACTGCTGTCGCCGTTACTGCTGCTCGTTACAGCGGATTCGCCCATCATGGAAGACTCGCAGCCTGGTAAGCACAGTAGTCCCTGCAGCGTGTTGGCGATGAAGGTGGACTCGAACCCCGCGACCATTGGTATAATGACCCATTTTCGACCTTTGAAGTTGGCGTCTTTCCACCCAACGTTGTGAAGCGCAATGTACGGTATGGCGATTGGTGGGACGCTGCTGCTGCTGCTGGTGGTGGTCGCGCTTGCGGTGTGCAAGTGAGGCTCACCACAGTGCGGATGTCGCAGGCCGGCAGTTGGCGCGGTGCGTGGCTCCTGAATGGTAATTGTTCCCGGCAGCGTGGGCTCCTCGGTCATCATCAATGTGGGGTCACGGCGGTAGTTGAACCCGGAGAGAGGTGGCCGGGGAAGCGATGCTAGCTCGCCACTCATCACCCGCGGAGATGACGAGCTCCACTGCTCCTGCGGCGGGTGCTCCATTCTTTCGTTGATTGGGGGGGGGGGGCCTCTTTCTCACCCACTCGCCTTCTTTCAGCAGCTCTGATTCGATTTACCACCGCAATCTGCCAGCAAAGAAAACGACTTGCGTGCCGATCGAGCGTGTGCCACACGTGATGAGTGGCCACCAACACCAGGTGACGCGCAACACACAAACACAAAGCAAAGCAGCGGCACACAAGTACGGTGTGAGTGGGAGGGGGGTGGGGAGGCGGCGCCGCACACGTCAGCCACAGCACACATTCGCACAGGTCCACACACACAGCTGCGCGCAAACTCTGAACGCCACCCCTGGACACGCGATCACGTCAAGCGCGGAAGAGCGCGGGTACGTGTGTGGGTGAGGGCAGGAGGGGGTGGAGGAGGTGGGGAGGGGTGAAGATGCGCGGATCTGGCAAAGAAAATAGAGTCGCAGAAAGAACAATAACAAGAATAGAGGGCGCGCACCCAAAGAAAGTTTCACAATACGTCTCTGCGATTTCTGGGTTTCGTGGGGTGTGGTGCGTACTGCGGATGTCACCGTCGTGTTGACTCGAACGAACACACACACACACACACGGAGAGAGGGCGAAGGAGCCGGGAAGATGAGAGATGACGATGGAGTGGCGACTTGCAGCCCTTTGCGTTTTTTCTCTCTCTGTGCGTCTGTACCTATGTCGTCGGCTGACAGCGCAGCTGCGCGCTGGCGATGAGACGGATGTCAAGCAGTCACCTCGACAATCCTTCGAGCACACAGACCGAAACAGGCTTCGCGCCTCGGCCTCCACCACGCGCACACGGCAAGAAAGAGCGATGAGATGGTGATGGAAGCGACGATGAGCAGCACAGACGAGTCCCAGGAGAGGCCGTGCACCAGCCGAAATTGAGGGCGAACAGAGAGGCAGAATAGCGAGAAATTATAGAGTCGGGTGGGTGGGGTGTGGGGGGGTGGGGGGGGGGACGAGACGCGAATGGATGCTCCCTCGCTCTCTCAGGCACGGATGTACACACCACCTGGCGGGGGGACCAACACTAGCGAAATCAAGGGAGCACACGACGCTCACACTCTCACGCACAGTGACGAGAGTGTGTGAGGCTGAACAAGCACCAAAGAGCTGCACAACACATGCGACGACCAACCCCCAGTGCTCGATGACAAGACAGGGGAGTCAACGCGGCAGGCGCCACGTAGCGAACACGACCAGCAGTCCTCTCGGAAAACACGTCAATGACGAGATAGCGGGGAAGGAAGGCAGGGGGGAGGAGGGGGGGAGGTCAATGCCGCCCTACACGTTCGGCTTTCCCTGTGAGCAGGTTACGAGGTGCGTTGGAGGAGCTCGTGAGCGGGCGTCTTTCCCTCGGCTGCTGCTGCTGGTGCGGCGGCGGCGGCTGTCGTTGGTGTTGGAGGGGGAGATGGCGACGTAGAGGCCGAGAATGATGTGTGGAGTTTTGCTGGCGTAGGGTGTGAGGTTGGTTGGGGTAGAGCGAGAGCATGCAGCCGTGATGATGAGACGGTGGGCAGGGTAGACAACGTGACATCGAGATGATGGCGGGTCGCGTGTGGGATGTGTGTGTGCGCGGTGGCCATGGAAAAAGGTACAGGATCGAGAGGGGGGGGGAGGCGAAGAGGGAAGAGTCATGCGGACGATGAAGTGACAGACGTGTAAGTCGTGAAGACGGCGGCCATCGCGGTGGTGCCTCGGTGGGCCACGGCTGCGCAAGTCGAGTGGCGCGCTTTCATGGATGCGCTGTTCCTTGTCCAGGCCGCGCACACGTGCGTTGGCATGCGCGTGTGTGTGTGTGTGTGTGTGCCCGTGCGCGTCTTCGTCTGGCAATGTTGCGAGGGCGTACCCAGAATCCTACGCTTGGCATGCTGCGATAGTCACGTCGCCTTCCTGAAGGTCAAGATGGCGATGCAGTCGTCGTGAGCGATGCGGCCCCTCGCGGTTTCTCTCTTTGATCGCCCACGCACGCAGGTCAGAAAAAAAATAATGAGAGCAATACAAGATGACCCCGTTCTACGAGGCAACGGCCGTTTCGACGATGGCGCCAATGAGGAGGAGGAGGAGGACGACGGGTGCGAGGGGGTGGGGAAGGGCGGAGGAGGAACAGCGCAGTGGTCGCTGACGCCGACACACCAGACACATGCCCACAGTTGCCAACACCGGCAAGAGAAACATGCGTCTGGGAGAGAGCGAGAGAGACACCGTACACGCGCACACGCCCCATCGTTACAAGTTTCGCTGCCAACATGAAAGACGCGACACGGCCACCACACCACTGCGGTGAGACGTCTATGCGACCCCCACCTCACCCCACCTACACACACGCACACCAGAAAGCCTTCGCTAACACATCACGATAAGGGGACTGGACACCATGGCCTGCTGGCATCCGCCTCATCACTTGCATCTCTACTGTGTGCGACTGCGCGCCGCTCACCTGGCGGCAGACGTTACCTTTTCTTTGCGTGGGATATACATGTCTGGGTCCTGGAAGACGGTGGGGTTCATGATGTTCACGCCGCCCTCGGCGTCCACTTTCTTGCGCACCGCCGCCACCGCCTCCAGCAGCGGTGGGTGCCCCATCTTCTCATCGTAGTCACGCAGCCACTTGCGGAGCTCGGCCTCGTGGCGGATGGACGTCATTGTTTCGCGCATCACCCACGTTGACTGCTTATGGCGCACGACGCACTCCCGCATGTCCAGCATGCGGCTACGGCAGTCATACAGCACATCCAGCTCTTGGCTTTCTCGCATGCATGTCATGAGTCGATTCCAGAAGCGGTGACAGTTGCTCTCGTTGCGGTAGTTGCCGCTCATGCCGGTGATGCCTGGGATCATCATCTCATCACCACCGTTTTCGCGAGCGCCATAGAGAGACATGATGGGCGGCTGTACCGAAGAACGTGTCCGTGTCTGTGTGCACTTTGGCTGTTGGGTGTGTGGGTGGGGATGACTTCGACGGTTGCTGCTACGGCGGCGGCGAAGGCGATGGGGGGGGCGAAGACACGGTTGCAGGAGGCCGTTTTCAAGTTTCCCGCCGTGGCCGGTTCACTCCACGCCCATGCACGCGTACTCTATGGCCACTCGCTTACAGAACCAAGACTTGTCCGTGTCGTAAGAATAACCAGTCTGACTAGGATGTCTGTGTGTGTGTGTGTGTGTGTCGGGGGGAGGGGTGTGGAGGACGACGACTCTGGTGCCACTGGCTCGTCCACCGCCGTTGCTGCGGGAAACTCTGTTTGCTTGCTTTCGCTGTTGCCCGGCTACGCGGAGGAGACGTCGGGAAGCATCGCGTGGAGCAGAAGAGGAAGGAGTGGAAGTAGACAGGCGACACACCAACTAGGCAGTTCATCGTAAGCGCGCTTGATGCAATCCCAACGACACCGTTCTCTGCCGCGCATAGGTGTGTGTGTGTGTGTGTGGGGGGCACACCTCAGCACGTGGTGCCTCAGGGTCCCGTGCACGCCCACTGTACGGGTAAAAGTGGAGCGGCAGCCTCCACCCCCTTTCCCTGCCAGTGTGATGGGAACGTATGCCCCACCCGGGCCCCTCCCCCTGCCTGCCGCCGCTGAGGACCACGCGGATAGGCGTCGGGAGACTGGAAGGGAAGGATTATGGCCGGGCTGTGGGAAAGGCGCTGGGGAGTGGCGCGGCGGCTCGAGATCGCGTTGGATGGGAGAGGGGCAGCCATAGTTTAACGAAACAGAAAACGAATATGAAATTCGCGCTTTTTTAGCACGGCACCGGCACAGACACGACAGCGAATCCTCAGCAGCGGGTGGGCGGGGCCGGGGAGAGGGGGGAGGGGGCACGCAACTCCCATTAACATGCACGCGTGTCTGCTCCGCAGACTCGCCATCGACTTTGATCCGCTCGGGCTTCTCTGGCTTTACGTAGTTGCTGCTCTCTCTCTGACAAAGGGCGGCCTCGGTGTACTTGTCTAGGCGCGCAGACACACACACACACACACACACGCACACGCACGCACGGCATCGCCATCACAAACCACTCCTCCGCATACGTACCGACGCACCGCCGATTGTGCGTGCCGCTCGCTGTTCCCCCTGTGGCACCGATCTTATTCGGACAGGCAGTGCCCCCCGCAGCCACGTACTCGCTCCAACCCCTGCCGGCAAAACACAACGAAAAGTGAACTGGAAAAGAAAGGAATGTGACGAACGCTAACGAGCGCAATAGCCCGGACACACGTGCCGGCGCACCCGTGTGCGCCCCTACCCCCCCCCCTCTGCCTGTGAGCGACCACAGCATCGTCAACTGCACATCCGATCGACTGTCAGTCGCCTGCTTCGGTCCCCCTCTGCTTGAACACCCCGCCCACCGCCATCATCGTTACCCAAGCCGCAAGAGTAAGGAGTGAACGCCACGCCCACACGGGCACACACACACACACACACACGCACACGCAGAGGCGTCAACTTGTCAACGGCGCCAGCACCCCGTTACGTCGCAAACCATGAGCGGTAGCGCCCCTTCAGCTCCTGTAGCTGGGTGTCGGTCAACGCCAGCGGCTCCTCGTCCTTGGCAAACTCGGCAATCGCTTTCTTCTGTTCCTCCGTGAGCTCCTTGGGAAGCATGACGGCAAAGTGAATGTAGAAGTCGCCCGTCTTGTTGTGGTTCGGCCGGTGCACGCCGCGGCCGCGCAGCACGAGCTTGTCACCCTGCTGCGTGCCTACCGGAACCCGGGTCTCGACCTCCCCTGTGAGGGTTGGAACGCGCACTGTGCCGCCGAGCACTGCGGTGGAGAGGGTGATGGGGGTGATGACGTGAATGTCACTGCCCTCGCGGTGGAAGACGGGGTCGTCCTCAACGGAGATTTCGATGTAAAGATTTCCAGGCGGGCCGTTGCGCACACCGGCTTCACCTTTGCCCGTCACCTTCAGCCGCTCCTTGTTGTCTACACCTTTCGGCACCGGCAGCGTCTGCACACTGCGGTCCTTGACGATGCCCTTGCCGCTACACTGCGTGCACGTTGTTCGACCAAGCTCGCCTGTGCCACCGCAGTGGGTGCAGTCCTGCTGCATATGGAAGAAGCCCGTAGACATAACTTTCTTGCCGCGACCACCGCAGTGCGGGCATTTGGTGCGCGACCCGGTGTCCTGGCAGCCGCTGCCGGTGCACGCCCCACACCGCCGCATCGTGTTGTAGCTGATCTCCTTCTGGCACCCTTTCACGGCGTCCAGGAAGCTGAGCACCAGCTTGTAGTGAATGTCCGCGCCGGGCTCCGGGCCTTGCGGCTTGCGGGTCTTGTCCTTGCCGCTATTGCTCATCTTCTGGAAAATTTCCTCAAAGTCATTGAAGGAAAAGCCTCCTTGGCCTCCGCCAGGCTGGTTGGCACCGCCCATGTTCGCAAACGGGTTACCCCCCGCCGCAAAAGGATTGCCGCCGGCGCCGAAGGGGTTAAAGCCACTGCCCATCCCACCGGGCCCACCAAAGCCGCCGGCGGCGCTGGCGTTGCCAGTCATATCGTACATGCTGCGCTTCTGCGGATCCGAGAGAGTCTCGTAGGCCTGCTTCGCCTCTGCAAAGTCCTCAGCGGCTGTGGGGCTTGGGTTCACATCGGGGTGCAGAGTCTTCGCGCGCTTCTTGTAGGCAGACTTGATTTGCTCCGGCGTCGCGTTCCGCGCCACGCCTAGCACCGAGTATAGGTCCTTCTTCGAGCCCCCGCTGGACTGCCAGCGACGGTGCTGCAGCAGCGCTGTCGAGCCGCCCATCACCGAGTATGGGGCGCCTCCGGCCGAAGCGGCGCCAGACGACAGCAGCGTCTCATCAAGCGAGCCAGCGGTCGCGGTCATTAGACACGCTGCCGCCGCCCGCCGCAGGGCCGTGGTGCGCGGCGGCGGGTGGGCTGAACCATAGGCGCAACAGAGACGCGCTGCTGCGGTCGCTTGAGATGCAGCCAGCTGGCAAGAGGAAGCCTTCATGTGCAGAGAGTGGAGCTCTCTAGGGACGCTACACGTGCTGACGGGAAACAGCGCCACAACAGCGCACGCGCGAGAGGCAATACGGCGCAGGCACACCGTGCTGTGTGAGCGCGTGCGGAGGGCAGACGAGGGGGGGGGGGTACAAGAGAAGCCGCGGAAAGTGAAAGAAGCCAGGGCTGCAGTCACCACGTCGGCGATAGCGAGCGAGCGAGCGAGCGAGCGAGAGAGCTCCGACAAGCACGTCTCTCTCTCTCTATAGACGCGCTACACAGAGGTGCGTGGCAGTACACTGAGGAATAGGGCGAGGGGCGCAGTGACGAGGAAAGGTTGCCGTGTGCCTTGGCGCGCGAGTGGTAAGAGTGAGACGCTGAGGAGTCGGCAGACGACTACACGCACCGCCTGCGTTCAAGATTGGAGAGTACCCAAGGATACGTACACACACTCACCCCAACGCGTCGAGCTCCGAGTGTGTATTCGCTGTGGGACACTTCACTGTTGATGCGTGCCGGGGTGGCTTTGATTGCTCTTGTTGTGAAGGTGCACCGAGGAGAAAGGCGCCGTGCGGTGTGCGGTGAGTGGAGCAGGACAACGAAAGGGAGGAACAGGCGGCGGGGCGGGGGGCGGGGGAGCCGTCAGAAAGTGGGAGGACAGTGGAGACCGGCAGGGGATGGCCCACAAGACGTGCATGCATTGCCTCCGCCACACTGACGCGCGTGTGCGTCTATCGTGTGCGGCCACATGGCCAGGCGAAGTGCAGGGGCGACGAGGGCGCGAAAAACGGGGAGCCTGCCAACAGCCGGCAGGCAGGCAAAGGGGGAGGGGAGGGGAGGGGAGAGGGGAGAGTGGCTCCCTACGAACGCAGCCTTTGCGCTCTCCGGCTGCCATCGCCGCTGGCGCGGGGTGCTGAGAATCCTCTTTGGGCTTTGGCGCTTCTTACTTGGTTTCGCAGAGACGTTGTTCGAGTCGGAAGAACCTGCGGCGATGAACCTCTCGTGGGGGCAGGCAAATGGAGAGGAGGGGGGAGGGGGTGTGAGAGCCGGCGAAGGGGCCGGCTGAGCATGACCACCCCAAAAAATGGAGAAGGGGGAGCATGAGGGAAAGCCTCGACCGCCCTCGTCCCCTTCACTACCCCTGCCGCGCATCCGGATCATCGCCGTGGGGGCTCCGCGTCCCTGGCCCACACACACACGCACAAAAGAGAAAACAAACATAAATCAGCGTACCGTAAGGGAAGTCGGTTGCGTGCGGCTCATACGCTAGACAGGCGGAGAACAGAGGCAGGGGCCCCGATGGGTGCCGCGAAGCGTCCGCAGACACACGGGTGCGCGCGTGCCTCGGAGCTGCCATCCCACCCATGCACCTTTAGTGACTCGTTTTCCTCCATATGTCACACGGACACCGAAGTCGCACACGCGTGGTACACCTGTTGCCCCGAAGGCACTCCCGCGTTCGCAAGAGCTTACGCCATCACGTTGCGCATCGTGATCTTGCCCTTGGGGACGATCATCTTGCAGTGGGTGCCGCGCTGCTCCAGCTTGCCGGCATCACGGAGCGCCTCGTACTCGGTGCGGAGGATGTTGGTGAATCCCCAGTACTTGGACATGACGATGATCTGGCGGCCAGGGAACTTCATCTTGGCGCGGCGCAGGGCCTCGAAGGCCTGCGGCACGTACGCCTCCTTGGTGCGCATGGACAACAGGATCTGACCAATGCGGACACGGGCGCACACGCCGTTCGGCTTACCGAAGGCACCACGCATACCCGTCTGCAGACGATCGGCACCGGCGCACGAGAGCATCTTGTTGATGCGCAGCACGTGGAAGGGGTGGGCGCGGGTGCGCATGTGGAACACGTCCTTGTTGGCACGCTTCACCATGTACTTGTTGGCTTGAATGCGGGCAGCCTCCAGCGCTTCGGACGCGATCTGCTCCAGCTCGCGGGACACCACGTGGATGCACACGGGGAACTCATCGACGGTGGCGCGACGGCGGCCAATGTCGAAGTTGCGGATCTTCGGATCCGGCACACCTCGGCAGAAGCGCGACTTCGGGTAGGGCTTGTTCTTGCAGAACCGGTAGCAGCGGGACGGACGGCGGGCCATGCTTGCGACTGTAGCGCGGTGGGGCGGGAGGGGCGGGTCCAAAGGGACAGGTGCTGTTCGAGGTATGAGCGAACTTCCTTACTGTGAACGAGGTGCGTGCATGCATGCGTTTGGGGGGAGGGGGAGAGGGGAGGTGGAGCCAGGGGAGGAGGGAGAGTGCAAGAAACAATAACAACGGCGATAACGGCGGCTGAGCGAGGCATTGTAGTGTCCACGTGCCAGCACACACACACACACACAGACACACGCCACCATTGTCCATTACATTTGTGGCATCGCTGCTGCGTTCGCGAAGGTGCCGTCGACAGTAGGGTCCCGAGGCATCGTCATGATGGCCGGAGAGATGTCAACAAGGGTGGAGAGACGGCGCGAAAAAAGGTGTGGGCCGTGGTGAAGAAGGCGACCACAGACCAGTACCGCCTCGTGTCCACGCGCTCTTGCGTGGCTTTGTTCTCCAGTGTCGCCACCCAACGTGCTGCACAGCACCGCCTTCATGCGTGCGCCGGTACAAGCGCGTAGCCTCAACGGAAGCAGGAATCCGATTTGCGTGCAGAGGTTGGCCGTTGAACATGAAAGCCCCCCGTGGCAGAGGGATGGGGTAGTGGCGCCGCTGAGGCAGCGCACGCACTTGACAATTACAAAAGGGCGCCAAGACGGCGAAAAAAAAAAGCAACAACAACATCATGACGACACATCAAGCGGGGCGGCTTGAGAGCAGTGCCGGCGTTGGCAGCACCGAGCGCACAAATCACACACCACGCCGCATACGTTGCACGCAGCACCCTCAAGGCAATACACGGAGGAAGAGTGGCAGAGGATCGCCCCCCCCCCCACACACCCCCTCCCGTGGCGATCAGTTGATTTTCTCTTCGCCTCGACAGTGTCCTCCGTCGTCCCGGCGCCGGCTCCGCTCTGCCACTTTCCAGTTGTCTACGCCGTCAACGGCTTCTCGCCCATCTCGAGAAATATTTTCATCGTCTCGGCGTACACAGTGTCGCGGTCGCGGTTTGCGTCAATGACGCGGCAGCGACCATTCGCCTTGTAGGCCTCCACGACCGGCATGCACTCCTGCACGTTGACGCGGAAGCGGTTCCGAATGGTCTCCGCAGCGTCGTCGTCGCGCTTCTCGCCGCTGTTCGAGCCGCGCGAGAGCAAACGTTCTTCCATGGTGGCCTCGCTGCAGTCGTAGTAGAGGATGCCGACAGGCTTCGCGATACCTTCCTCAAACATGCGCGCCTGGTCCTCCTTGCGCGGGAAGCCGTCGATGACGTAGCCGACGGGGTTCGGGTGGTCTGCGATGGCCTGCCGAAGGAGCTCTACCGTGATTTCGCTCGGCACGATGTTTCCAGAGCGGATGATATCACCAATCTTGGCCAGATGGCCCGTTCCTGAGCGCGCCGCTTCGCGCAGCAGCTCGCCGGCGCTGAAGTGGGTGTACCCAAAGTCCGCCACAAGCCGCGCGCAGTTTGTGCCCTTGCCAGAGCCGGGCCCGCCAAGGATGAAGAACACCTTCGGGGGTGTCGCACCGTGCTGCTGCTGCTGCTGCTGCTGCTCCTCGCCTGACATGGTGCCTGTAATGCAGAAGAAAGAGAGAGAGGTTGTGAGAAAGCTGTGCAGAGCTCTCCGGAGGGGAGCGGCGGTGCCGAGGAGAGGCGGAGGCAATCATGGGAAGCAGACCGTTAGCAACAGTGAACAGAGATCCAAATCGGACAAGAGCGACAGCGTAAAGAGTGTACATTGTGAGTGCCCCACGAGACAACGATGCCGTGCAAGGCTCCTCAGAGTTGGTGGCGCGTGGCGCACCACTTGCCCTCTCGTGAACCATTACGACCGAGATCCGAATACCTCACTTCACTTTCCAGCGTGAGCACACTCCAGACGACGGCGAGACACCAGCGCCTATTGTGCTCGCATCGCGTCTCGTTCTCTTTTTATACATTGTGCACGTGCGTGCGTGCACCGTACGCGCGATGGCGAAGGCAGCCCCGATACAGCACAGCACACACCACACACAGATAGGTCGCGAGAAGGCTGCGCACCCCCCCCTCTCCTCACTTCTGCCTGTCACAGGGTGTTCCCTTTTCAATAGGGATCACAGTGGCGGCCTTTGTAAGGGTGGCGACGTCGACGTCGACAGCGGGATGGAGAGAGATTCCCTACGTACAAGAGTGAGGAATCACACAGTGCGGCTCACCCGGGCAGTGACACACAGACAGAGGATGCACCGGGCAGGAGGGAGGGAGGGAGGGGGGGGGGCGAAGGCAAGGGTGTGGCATCGCTGTCGCCACGGGCATCTCCCTCCTATGCACCCCTCCCCCCCTCTTCTCGCCTTTCACGACTGCACCACCCTCTCACCATCAGCAACAATGACCAACCAGATGAGGTCGTTGCATAGAAATGGAAGACGTCAGCGGCTTCATCACCTACCGATGTATCGACGTCGTTGCACACACATGTAGGTCTTCCTTGCACCGGGCGGGCCTCATCTATGTCCACCGGCTGCTCACGCGACCAGGATGTTCACCAGGTTGCCGGTACCGCGGATCAATACCAAGGTCAATGATGGCTTCCTGTGCCGTGGGGCCTACGGCGCGTTGGATGGCAGCTTGGCGGTCCCACTCGCGGCCTTTAGGCCACCGCCGCTGCGCCTCCGCTACTCGCAGCGCCTCTGAGTCGGCGAGGAGCTCATCAGGGAAGGGGCGCACTACTACCGCCATCGCCTCGTCGCCCTCAGCAGCACCATCATCCACGCCCGCCGCCCCCGGTGCAGAGGAGATGCAAATTGGCGAGCTCACGTGCCCGCTGTCCAGCACTGACACCCCACCCACCTCCACTACCTGCTGGTGGGCGGCCTCCAACGGGCCCACGTTCAGGATCAGCCGCTCCCACATGCGATTCTCTCTCGCCTGCAGCCGTGCCGCCCGTTCTTCTATGCTGTTGTGGAAAGCGTCTGTCACCATGACGTTGTAGTTGTGCAGCGACGGGTCGAAGGTGCGTGCGTCTCGCGTATCAGTCAAGGCGTCCACAACGTCGTGGGGAACCACCTCCTGGACTCCGCTGGCCATGCAGCTGCGCAGCGCCTTTACAAAGTGCTCACGAGATGCGTGCCGGACCTTATAGGCATGGAGGCGGTACTCCCGCGCCCCTGGGGGGTTGCGGTACTGATCAGCCACGCAGATGCTTGGCACCGGCTGTCGCCGCCACTGTGCGCAGTGAGCGGCGTACGAGGGGCACAGGGAGTAGTCCAGCTTTGTTCGAGGATGGTATCCAGTGTGGACAGGGGCTGTCGTTGTTGCTCTAGCTGGAGCTGCTGAGGTAGTAGTCAACGATAAGCTTGGCGGTTGCGGCCCGCTGCTAAGCCCAAAGTGCTCTGTAGGGCAGCTGGATGGCAAGCTGCGCGCCACCCCTACTGTTGTACTAGCAGGTCGCTGTGGTACGCGGCAGCGAGTGGAAAGCGGGATCGCATGCGAGCGTCTTTGGCGAAAACCTGTGCGCTCCGCAGTGATGGCGCGCTCTCCACTCCGCGCTTTCACAGATGTGTGGACTGGTGGTGTGGGCACCAGGGGACCTGCGGGCGACCTTCTGGCAGTCTCCTCCTCGCTCAGTGCGGAGGAAGTCGGCAGCGTGTGCGAGGCCTGCCCTGAACAACGCCCCGTGTACCTCTTCGACTGCTGTCGCGGGTGTGAAGGGCACGGCAACTTCTCGAGTGCAGTGGCCGCTGGTTGTCTAGGGGAGTCGGCGCTGCTGGTGTTCCCTGCCGGTGCGGTCTCCTGTTCGTCCGCCGGTGCCGCGACCACAGGCGCTACAGTCGCCACACGTGGGCCACGATGATCGTGTCGAAACGTGCGCCTGACCTGCTTGTGCTTCGGCGCGATCGCGGCGTCGAACGCTGCCGACGTCGGCGACCGTGCAGCCATGAAAGGCCGCACCGCGCCTTTCGATCTAGGGTAGGCGTGAATGCGGGGGTGGAAATCGTAGGGTATCTCCCAGGAGGCCCGATAGTCGCGTGAGGCCACGATAGGCATGGCAGCAGAGCCCTCACGTGGCGTTGTCTAATGGGCAAGGTGCTTGTCTACAGTAAACCGTGATGTCTTGACGGACGTCGTTCGAGCGGCCGACTGATGCGGCACATAGCGGACGAGAGGGAGAGGGACGAGGAGGGGAGGGGAGGGGAGGTGCAGTCCGATGCACTAGCGCATGCCAACGGAAAGGGGGGATGGGTGAGTTGTGCCGACACCGGGCAGTCGCAGGGAGAGAGGGGAGGCACCAATGCGAGCGACAAGTGGACCACACCGGACACAAAAATCGACAAAGGTGGACGGCGCAGCAGTGATGGCACTGCAGCGTGTGCAGGTGTGTGTGTGTGTGTGTGGTGTGGTGGTGGTGGGGATGGGGGGAAGATAAGGACTCCACATAGCGGCATCTTTCGGCTGGCACCAGAGTGGTGACACACGCACGCGCAGAATGCAAAGCGCAAAGGAAGCGTGTTGCCGCACGAGCGATGCCGTTTACACGGGTGGGGGAAGAGCGCGAAGAGGCGCGAATGGGACGTTCGAAAGCGAGGGGGCGTGGGAGAGGCGGGTGCGGGGCGGGGCGTACAATGAACAAGACGAGCCCCCACAACTTCACGCGCGCTCCCCCCCGTCCTGCTCACCGTCCTCTCTCTCTATGCACCTCTCTCTCTGCCACGCGGGCACACACACACACACACACACATACACGCACGCACGCACGCACGAGACGCGACGATCTAGTAGTAAGGTATAGCAACACCGTCTTGATGACACGTATAGGACGTAGGATGTAGATAGTGAGATCAACGAACGGAAGAGGGGGGGGGCGCGCGCCCGCGATGCGCACCCTGACGTTCCCGCACTACTGCACAAGGTGAGGTTTACTTGGCGTAGTGATGATGAATGATGGCCACGGCTGGGCGACCGCACATCACCGGCTGCATACCCCAGCATCCGCAGTGCCATGGAGGACACGCCCACGTCAAGGGGCTGGCTGTCAGAGGAGGAGTCGCGGAAGCTGCCGAGGGATCACACAATCGGCACTGTGGCAACCCACACGGTGGCCGCACTCTCCCATTGTTTTCTGTTGCATTGCGCAGCATTCGTGATATCACCGCATCCACGATGCGCAGATCTTGATCAAAACAAGGGTCTCGGGACGTGACTTCGGATGTGTCTTGCACGGGTGGCAGTGGTGACGCTGTTGTCGCCGATGCCACCGCAGCGGCATTCTCACACGTGGCCGAAGGAGGCAGGGCTTTACGGGCACCTGCCTCGCCCTTTGTGGGGGCGTTGGCCATGCATCCCCCTGTAGAGTCCAGTGGTTGCTGCGGTGGCAGTGGCAGCGGCGGCGGCATGGACGCTTCGGTCTTGCACGCGGGGGCCTGCTTATCAATGCCGCAGAGGAAGCAGAAACGGCCCACTGAGGCAGCGCCTCCAGCTTGACTTCCGTGTTCCTCACCGGCTGCCCTGTGCGGTGCCATCGGACACATCGTCGGCGGGTACTGTACAGCCTCCGACGCACTCGAAGCGGGGGCCGCCACACGTACGCCACACGCTGGGCAGTACACAAAGCCGCAGCGCTGATCCACGGCATGGCTTTCCGCATTGCACAGTGGTGCGGGAGCGGCAACTTCCGCTGCTGACGGAGAAGCCGGTGGCGGCAGTAGGTCCTGCTGCAATAGCGGAGTCGGAGATGATTGTGGGTTGCCGCTACCGCTTTCCTGTGGCGGTGCACCAGGCAGCTGCTCAGCGGCTGCAGCAGGCTGCAGCTCCTGCGCCGGCAGTTGTGGAGCCGGTGACATGCCTACCGGCAGCGAGTCAACGCACCGGCCCATTTCGAGAGGGGCGGTGACGACTGTGAAGGGCGTTTCTGTTTCCACGGTGGCTAGAGGACTGATGACTGGGAGATGTGGCAGGGTTGCTGCCGCACCGTGCGACATGGACGACACGTAGCCCGCATAGAAGTCGCCGACGGCGCTGTCCAACGCCAGCGGTGGCACCAAGACGTGTAGGCTCGTGCCGACCATCTCGTCAGAGTGGCAGGATTGCGAAGAATCAGGCAACGGCACATGAGCTGTCTCCCACGGCGGCACGACGTCCTCACGTTCAGTGCCAGTGATGCGGCTAGATGTCCTCTGTCGCTGCGGTGCGGCACGCGGGACGGCTGGTCGTCCCCGCAAGGGCGGGGGATGTGGACGGGGGTGTGCCAAAGGCAAGGCAAGTGAACACGGTCGCGGTGGTGTACAGTCGCACGGTCGCTCACGAGTGCGGTAGACAACCGTGCCGTCGACGTTCACCTCCTTTTCGAGATCGCCGTGGATGCCATAGCGGCAGTACCACGGAGCCCTCGAGGCCATTCGAGGGTGGAGGAGTGGGAGGCCCGAGTGAGGAGGACGAAGGGGCGCTGCGACGAAGACGGAGAAGGACCGGGGGAGAGGAAGTGGGAGAGAGGAGAGTAGCGACAGCCCGTGTGCCCCGATGACAGCTCGCGGGCACGCCATGCATACACCTGCCCGTACCATGGGCCGGCCCCCGCATGCGGGTGCGTGGAGAGTGAGGGGAGCGAGGAGTTCGAGGGGATGCAATACGATGGGCCCCAGTCACCACGTACTCCACGACACCCCGCATGCGTCCGCTACGATTGTGTCGGCTGTCACAAGGTAGATGTGGGAAGGGGGAAGCTCCCCCATAACGACGAAGATATCCCTAGTCACACGCGACTGCCAGGACGCAGGCGAAGAAAATGGCCTGACGTACCGAACGCCGCTGCAGCGGCAGCGCACGGCTTTTGTAACATGCAGTAGAGCGGCCACAGTAGCCCGTTGCACAGCGCTGGCACGGCTGCCGCCCGCTCCGGTGACGTCCTCACCAGCGACGTGGCGTGGTGCAGGTCATCGAGGTTCACGATGATGAGACGGTGTCCCGCGCTCTCGGCACCGCGGCCGGCGCTTTGCTTCGCGTTCAGCCCTCCCCCACCGCCTGGCGATGCCCGAGTGGTCAATCTTTGCGAGTCCTCCGTGACCCGCCGCTGCGGTCCCGTGCCGCCCACCTCGGCGCTGGCCTCTCGGGTGTGGTGCAGGACGCTGTAGTCGATGTCCATGAGCAGCAGTCCCACTGAATCGGTCGTTGCCACCACGCACGTTCGCAGCGCCTCCTCGTAGCGGGAGAGGGTTTGCGGTGCGAGACACGACAACGTCCCAGCGAGTGGGGTTGGTGACAAGGTGCTCAGCTCCGTCACCCGAAACACCGCCCAGTGCGCTGCCCAGTCGTAGGTGAGCATCGCCGCTCGCTGTCGCTTCGAGTTAGTCGATGGTGGGCGACCGACTGGGCGCCGCCCCTTCTGCAGGCCCAGCCGCCCATTACTCGGGGCGTGAGGAGACACGTAGTCGTCTAGGTGTTGCTCCCTCAAGAGGGTGCCCAGCTGCCGACTCGTCAGGGGGACGCGTTCCAGCGGCCGCAGGAGGACCCTCTCGACACTTGACTGCAGCGTCTGCACGACAACAAAGAGGTCATCCTCCGGCGGCGGTACGTACGCGTCGACGATGTCGTGAGCACCAGCGCAGGTGACCAAGGAGGACGGCATCCCAAGCCGCACGGGTCGCCGGCGCCAGACGACATCGCCTGCACCGATCGCAAAGCGGTAGTCACCGTTGTAGCGCTGGAACTGGCCACCTGCAGCCGTTGGCACTGCCAGGCGGCGGTTGAGCAGCACGGCATCACTGTAGGGTACTATGTGGTCTTCGGCCACTGCTTGTCGCTCCAGCTTCGCGTCGTACTCCTCGCCGTAGGTCCACGCAAGCAGCGCTGTGCCCGGTGGAATATCGGTGGTGACCAGAAAGAAGGGCACCGTCACAAAAAAGCTGCGCTCTTCAAGGAAAAGCCGTGGGGCGCGGCGGCGCGGCGGCCGTCGCTTCGGCTTCGCGTACAGGGCGGCGAGGCGGTCATCCACCGCAGCGGCAGGTGTGCCAGCAGTGCCATTGGCCGCCGTGACCGGGGGAGGTGGCCCCTTCTTAGCCCTCTGCACGCGACGTCGATGGTACGGCCGCTTCGTCGTTGCGGCGCGCGCCACTTGCGCCCGTTCTTCTGAGGTCAGAGACGGCAGTGCGTCCACGTTAGCAGACTCAGCCGTAGTCCTCTCACTCGCCTTCTTCAGCTCTTCTTTGCCACGAGTAAGGGCGGCCGCGGCCCATGTCTGCGTTCCCGCCGCTGTCCCGTGCGCGCTGGCGAATTCGCTGGGCACGGACAGAATCACAGAACAGAGCTCCACGTTGCCGAAGCGGGCGGTGTTGTAGCGGTGATTGATGTAGCGGGTGAGGCCCTGGCCAAAGCACACGCCGTGGCGCCCAAGCCCCAGCGCGTACGTGTCGTCCGTGGCAAAGGACAGATCGTCTTCTTCTGCCTCTGGGCATGCCTGTGCCCCATGGCTGGTGGCGGCCGTGGCGCAGCTCACCGCACGGTCACCGCGCAGCGCACGCTCGCTAACGAGGTGCTCCACCTTGCGTGTCGCCACGGCAGGGCCGCAGTACAACAGGCACGTGCCGTAGGGAAGCCAGGCGGAGGCGACAACGCCCTTCTGACTGTCGCCCAGCTCCGGGGCTGGGGCGAGGGAGACCAGCGTAAAAGGAAAGGCTGCTTCCGCGACGTGGCTCGCATGTCTCCGCCCTACGCCATGGTAGTACGCCAGGTCTGCCGGCCACTCGGGGAAGCGCTTAACGCCGGAGTAGACGTCACCGATTAGGTCTTCTTGATAAGCGGCGGCACCCTTCATCTCCTCACCGCCTTCTGTGGCGGAAGCAGCAGTGCACCGCGTCGCTACACCATCAGGGCACCCGCACCTCTTGTTCAGCTCGCTGTAACAGCGCCTGTACCAGGAGACCTCGTCCAGGCAGCGGTAGTACGACTCCAGCGATACATAAATCTCCTGGCCCTCCTCCAGACGCGTCGTAGACACAACGGCCATCAATGACGCACGGGGGTACGGACTTCGATGCTCGGACGCACTCGTTGTGCGATGCGTATGTGCTTCATCGTCATCACCTTCATCTTCCTTCGGCTTCACGGCCGCCGTGTCAGTGGCCGTCCTTCCGGCGCTGCCGTTTTTCCTATCAGAGGCAGCGCTGTCGGGCAGACCGT
Source organism: Leishmania tarentolae (assembly GCA_033953505.1). Lineage (NCBI taxonomy): Eukaryota > Euglenozoa > Kinetoplastea > Trypanosomatida > Trypanosomatidae > Leishmania > Leishmania tarentolae. The sequence goes on from CP119828.1 coordinate 348,440, forward strand.
AGTGGAGGGCGATGCAGCGCGCGTTGGGGCGCAGGTATGGCTCTGCTACACGCGGCAGCTTGCGAAACTGTGGGTACAGTGGCGGCTGTTGAGGTGTGTCGGGCGCCGTCGTTGCCACCGCTCCCGCCGCGTCCTCCCCGGCAGCGTCGGTGGCATGTGCGGACGACCTCCACGCCGCATCGAGTCTGTCCTGCTCGACAGCGTAGAGCACCTCAGCCCGGTCGATCAACTCACTGAATACGGCATCGCCCTCCACCGCCAGCACCGAGTGACGCAGAAATGCCCGCTGAACCTTCACAGGCTCGCCAAAGCCGTTGTTCGAGTGGCGGCGATACATGGGCTGGTAGGTGTAACCGGCTGCCGTAGCTGCCGCCGATGATGACGAGTGTGGGGAAAAAGGAATAGCGTGGGAGGCGCTTGCGGCGAGGTGCGAGCTTGAGGGAGGTGCCTTGCGAACTCCAATCATGCAGATGCCCCGCCCGCGTCGCTGCGCCTGCTCCACCTCCACGTCGGAAAGACCAAGGTAAGCCTTGATGAAGGCACCGTAGCGTTGTGTATGGAAAGTCAGGCGCGTCTTGTGTGGACGTGGAAGGGCGGACAAGGGGGGTGGGTGAGGGTGGGGCCAGCACTCCGGCTGCCATGACCTGTCTCTTCCTGGTGTGGTGTCCGCGTGGCTTGGCGGCTGTGGAGCCTCGCCCTCGAACCCTTCCGCCGGCTGCTCTGATAACACAGCCGACTCGCTGGAGTCGGCGATGTCGTCTTCCTCCTCCACGTCCTCGGCGCACTCCAGCACGTACTGCGACTGCTGCGCATGGTGGTCATCGGTTCGACCTACCCGCCCCTCACCGTCCATGTCTATGTCGTTGCCGTGGGCAACTCCTTCATTATCCTGGTCGCTGGTGGATGCAGCATTGCCGTCGTCGTCGGGACTATCGGCTGAAGCATTCACACCGCCTCGACCATTGCTGCCGTTAGGGGATGCGGCATCGGTCTGCGACGTGAAGAGGGCGAAGAAGTCGTCCCTAAGCTCTTGTGTGGGCGCTGTCTCGCACAGGTCTCCGTCAGCATTGTCGCGGGGTCGAAGGTGGTCATGGCCACCGTCGTGCGGTGAAGAGGCGACGGAAAGCCTCGAAGGAGACAGCCCTGCGGTGGGCCGACTCTTCCCAAGATGGCCTGCCTGTGTCATCCGTGCGTCTTCCAGTACCGTGCGAAGCTCGTCGCCGTTGTCGTTACCGAACTCATCCGCGTCCCAATGCATCGGTGCCCGTTGACCGGACACGACGCCTCGCTTACGCCGCTGTGACATGCGATACAGAGATGAGAAGGAAGGAAGGAGGGGGGAGGTGCGTGAGTGGAGGGGGTGCGGGCGGCTTGCATCTATGAGGGCGAAAAATTGTCTGAGAGTGCGCGTGCTTGTGTGCCATAGAGGGTGGTCCGCTGAGGAAGGCGTGGCTGCATATGTGCGTAGAAGAAATACACGAGAGCAGAAGAGCGGTGATGGTGGATGGGGTCGACGTGATGGTGAGGCGGGAAGGGAAGGGGCGAGTGCAAGGCAGAGGCCACCGGTGCGTGAATCCGCTTCTCTTCTCGTAAGCACGCAACACGCACGCACCTGTGCGCACCCCGGACAAGTCTCCGCATACTTCACACGGGAGGAGAGAATTAAGAATGCCAAAGTAGAGCGCAAGGGAGCCGAGTCGACTAGCCGCCATTAGGAAGCACACGGTGTGCACAGCGGGCGAGCGAGCGGGAAGGAGGGAGGGGAGGGGGGGGGCGGGGGCATGTGATGGATTGCAGGCTCAGTTAGCACTCCGCGCACGGGCGCGTACACACAGGGGTAAACCACTCGACCACACAGCCCTACCACGGCCATGAAAAAGTCGAAGGGAACGGCAGACAAGGGACGGCGGCGGATGGCTGCGCGTGCGGGCCCGAGAGGAACGCCACCGTTGTACTTTTGGTCTACTCGTCGTCGAGGAACATTGAGGTTTGCCGCGCCGATGCCGATGACGGAGGCGGGCTGGCCTGTGACCCGCCGCTGCCTTCTCCTTTCTGGACAGCCACGTTGCTGAAACCGCGGCCTGCACGGTGGCGGCGGTCGAGGCTGAGACTCGCTCCGTCTTGCTGCAGCAGCTCCACTTCGCGCTTGATGCGGTAGCGCTTGATGTCGGCTTTGCTGTACTTGTCCGGATCCATGCCGTGTTTCTGAAACTCGACAGCGAGGAGCTTGTGCAGGTAGTCCTCCAGGCTTTCCTCAGCGGTGGGGGCCCGAACATGGTAGCTCAGCTTGCGCAGGCATTCCACCATGGCCTTGCAGCGCTCGGCCACCGGCACTCCTGCGGAGAGTGCTGCAGACGCCTGCTGGGCCTTCGACAAAATCCCATCCACCTCCTCCACACGTGCGCTCTTTTTCTTGGGCTTATCCTCCTCGTCCTCCTCGTCATCGTCGTCAGAGTCGTCATCCGACTCGAAGTCGTCATCCTCATCATCGTCGGAGTCCGACGCTGCCTCCTCCTCCTCGTCCTCCGCAGAGTCGCCCTCGTCAGAGTTTTCCTCGTCTGATGAGCTGCTGTCATCGTCCTCCTCGTCCTCCACCTCACTGACTTCGCTGTTCTCCGCCACTGCTGTGGAAGCCTTCTCCTTTTCCATCATGAGCTGCTTCACGGTGTCGTCGATAAACGTCGAGCGACTTGCCACATATGCTTCCGGGTACGTGTTGCCGTACTTGGCGCCCAGGAGCTGCTGCACGACTGATGTTGGAAGCGTCTTGTTGCTTGGCAGACGACTCACCATGACTCGAAGCAGCTCTACCAGCTTCCCATCCAGCACCTCTTCCGAGGACATTGGCGTTCTCTCTCTCGTACGCACGCGCGCACGCACACACACACAGAGAGAGAGAGAGGGGAGAGAGCAGGGAAAGCGAAGATCGAGGGCACACCCGACGCACAAGCGAAGAAGTGACAGTTGAAGGAGAAGCCACGGTACGGCCCCCTGATACACTCGTAGAGAGCGGCAGCTGGGCAGATAACCGGGTGGGCGGTGATACAGGGGAAGGACCGACTCGACCTGCCTGTATGTGTGTGTGCGTGTGTGTTCGACTATGTCGTCTATTGGCCGCTCTCTTTCTCTATGCTAGCGGGGTGGCTGCTTGTATGCGTGCGTGGGGGGGGGGTGAGGGTGGGCTGGCGTGTGCCACCAAGGCGGAGCGGGGGAGGAGAGCGGGGGAGGAGAGAGATCACGTATACCATGACGTTCACGGTGAATGCTGGACACACACAGAGAGGTTTCCGCGTTGTCTGAGGGAGCAGATGTGAGTGCAGGGGCAGCGGCCGCCACGCTCTCGATGAAGGCGCAGGTGCTGTGGTGTGCCTGAGGAGGGAGGCATGGGGTGAGGGGGAGGAGCAAGGGAGCGAGAGAGCTACGAGACGGAGAGACGAAGAGGCGGGGATGGCGCGCCGGCTCACACGCCACTTCCCCGTCGGCTGTGCCTTTTTCTCTGCGAAGGGGAAAAAGGGAGGGAGCGAGTAAGCGTTGAGATGAAGAGGAGGGCAGCTGCGACGGCGGCGCCGCCCTCCATGCAGGTGCAGGGCACGTCTGCGCCGCACTGCACAAAGCCGTCATCGACCTCGTTGCTCTTCCGTGGCTCGACCAGATCGCTTGAGGGATGCGTACCGGAGACGCAGTCCTCTCAAGACGCACCAAAACCCGCACGCAGGGGAGCAGAAGAAAAGAGAGAGCCAACACACACACACTACTGTGCCCCCCCCCCCTCCCTCCCTCCCTCCCTCCCCCCGAGCGGCCACAAAACTGTGCACGCCAACACCTGCAGCAGCTCGTACGTGTGCGCGGGGGCTTGCGCACCTCACGATACGTTGCTGCCAGAGCACAGCGTGCTTACGTCAAACAACGGCGCCACAGCAGCCCGCAGCGGCGGCTGCGTCGCTGGTGCGTGATGGACATTCGCAAACGCATTGCCAGCACTGCTGTTGTTCCACATCATCTCGGCAGCTGCCTCCGAAGTCGACTCTTGCGCAAAGGCATACGGAGGCGACGGTGCCGCTGCCCTGTAAGCCGCCGCCGTACTGGGCGGGGTGGGGAGCCGGGGTCCGCCATTGCTGCGCACCGTCGAAGGCGACGAGGTGAATCCAAAGAGGGCGGTCAACGGCGAAGAGACTGGGGCGCTCGGCGTGGCTGGCGCACCCGCCGCTTCGGTGGACTGCAGAAAATCCCAACACTGCTTCGGGGGTGTCTCGTCACCGACGGCCGCGGAGTCATTCAGCGATGACAGCCTCCACGCCGAAGCAGCACCACATCCATTGGTGCTCGTGGAGTTGCGGAAATCGAGTGAGGTGGCTGCGCTCTGGGTGTGTGTCCCGGTCCGCGTTGGTGGCACACCGTCAACCTCGTCCTTACCGCCTTCACTGTGGGAGCGCTGCGACTGGCCAACGGGCGTTCTATGCTTCGTGTAGCTTGGGGGCAGCGATGGCGCCGCCGTGTCAGCCGTCGCCAGCCGCGCGCTCAGCTCTTTCATCCTGTGTCGCAGCGAGTTGACGAGCAAGTCTTTACGGGTGATCATACCGGCCACCGTGTCGCCATCGACGACAACCATGTGCCGCAAGCCCATCATGCGGAATGTTTTGTATGTCATCTGCAAGTTGAAGAAGGGCGGGATCACCCATGGGCTGCGGTTCACGATAAGGGAAAGGTCGACGACGGGGGGCAGGCGGGTTTCACTGACGAAGGCGCTGCTCCCATCCTCCACCTGAGCCCCGCCCGGCATGTGCGTCCGCACCCACTCGTAGCGGTCCGACGTCTGAAAGAAAAGCCTGCTTTTCTGCCACATCCACTGCGTCCAGGTGAGATGCCGAATGGCGACGACGCACGGCGCAAGGAGGCCGCCGAAGCCGTCGCTGTCTTTGGCTGTCAGAGACACGGTGGCCATCGGTGCCTGCATGGACGGCGACTCGTTATACTCCTGCAACTGGGGAAGGGTGAAGTATACCTGAAGATCCTCACGAGTAACGAGACCCACAAACTTGTAGCGCACGTGCGCCGCTGCTGCCGACACCGTGGTCGGTGTATCTGTCGCGGATCGCTGCGCCAGCGCACCAGCACGGGTGACGGGTGCGGCGCTGGTGCGCTCCCTTGGTGAGGACATCGCCTTGCCGTCGTCAGTGGCCGCATCGTCGATTGGAACGGCCTCTACAACGGGAAAGGCGTGGTGGGTGCTGTCGCGCAGAGCGGCCAGCACCACTTCCGTACGCTCGCGCATCCGCAGCGTCACCACGTCAGACGCCATGACGTCTGCCGCCGTCAGCTGCTCGAACTCCGGCTTCACGATGTTTGGTGGCAGGTAGGGGACGCTGTCCATGAGGAGCATCTGGTGGTACAGGGGCTCGCACAGCCAGTCCGCGGTCGTCTTGGACATGACAATTGCGACCATGACAGGCAGCAAGTAATGCAGCTCCGCCGAGAGCTCCACCATGATGACGCAGATGGCCATGGACATGCGCGAGGTACCAGCGAGGAAGGCACCGGCACCGATGAGAGCGAAGACACCAGGGTCCATCCACGCATCAGCTGCCGCGTAGCCGCGCGGCACGCCAGGGATCTTCGTGGCACCGATGTGGTACATGAGCAGACCGAACAGGCGGCCAAAGACGGCACCGAGCACCAGACTGGGCACGACAAGGCCACCCGACACGGATGTCCCGCTGGCCACGCAGGCGGAGGCGAAGTAGATAAGGAAGTACACAATCAGCGTTATCACAGGGAACTCCCCGGCGGTCTGTCGAGAGAAGAGGTGGCGTATCGTGTTCTTGCCAGAGGCCATGTTGAGGGTGCCAAGCGGCGAGTACGTCTCTGGCTTGGTACAGGTGTTGTTGAAGAGGCGCCAGCCAGCCTCTGTGCCCCACTGCTGCACCGTCTCATTGACAGTGCGAATCTCGTGCAGTTCGGCGCACGGGGCGACGAGGGAAAAGACATACATGCAGCTGGAGAAGACGGCGCTGATGACGACCGGCTCCAGGAAGCGTCGGAACCGATACGGCCGTAGAACGTGGCGCCGCCACTTGATGAGGAGGAGGTTCGCCTTGGTGAAAAAGGCAGCCAAGGAGCCGATGCTGATGCCGAGCAGCAGCGAGGGGATGATGGACACCAGGTTCAGTGGGATGGTGATGTTGATCTCGAACAAGACAGCAGCCGCGTTGGAGACCCAACCGAGCAGCCGCCGGTCCTCCACCACGGAGTTGATAATCGTGCTAAAGGTGAAGCACAGCATCGTGGCGAGGAAGATCTGGCCGTGGGAGCTCTGGTCCCAAAAGCTGCTCACCTCCTCCATGACGAAGAGTAGACCTCCGATCGGAGCACCAAAGGCCACCGACACGCCGCATGCCGCACCGGCCGTTATGAAATCGCGACGATCCTTGTTGTTGCGGAAGGCCTGGAACATGGATGTTTGAAATCCAAGGGTGCGACTGCGGCCCTGCGTCACGCCGGCCCCAGTGATGGCGCCGAGGTGGATGAGGGGTGCCTCCAGCCCCACGGGCAGCCCACCGGCGACGGCGCAGATGCACGAGATGGCCTTCGCGATGAAAGTGCGCAGGTTCATGGCTTTACGGAGGTGAACACCGTTGAGGTACGCCATCACGTCAGGGATGCCGCCGCCGGATGCAGCGGGTTCGAAGTACACCACCACTCCAGCGGCAATCGCCACGAGCATGACGGAGCCGATCACCACGTAGAACAACCCCTGAAGATTGCCGAAAGACCGGTGCCGTTGGCTTGTCATGATGCGGTACAGCACCTCGGCGCGGTATTTCTCGAGGATATCGACGGCGTATGATACAACCGTGGCGACCACACCAACGGAGAGGGCGATCAGGACGTGTAACAGCCATCGCAGCGTGACGTGGCGCTCCGCTGTGTCCATCTGGAGACGGGCGAAGCTCTCGGCCATGCTGCCAAGGGGGTTGCTGGCGCTGTAGCGCGTGCGCCCCGAACCGCTGCCATCCGCATTCGGCAAAGCCTCGCTATTCACCTCTGCCGTCGGCGGCGCAGCCTGCGCGTTGCCCTGCATGTATTGGTGCCGCCAGCCCTCTTGGCTCTCTCGCAGATATTCGACGTACATATCCGGGTAGGGCTTGTAGTAGTCGAGGCTTTCGAAGCTCGCCTGCTTCTCCAGCTCCGCTGGCGTCAGATATTCTGTGTGCATCGTGTTTGGGTTCGCCGTTTCGCACAGTGCGTGCCAGAACCACTCCAGCCAGGTCTGGCGATGGAGCAGCGGCAGCGCGGCCACCGTGGCCTCAACATTGTCCGGCGACAGCTGCATGTCGTCAGCGTTGCCTGGTAACACCGTGAGTTGCGTTTCCTGTGCCTACCTGCGTGCCGACGCGAAACCGCGCATTCGACAAGGGAGAAGCAAACTTACACACACATGCACGCACACAAAGCCCGCGCTAACACGGCAAGTAAGTGGACTCGTGTAAGCGTGTGCGCAACAGTCGATCACCCAGCGAGCGGCAGAGTTGCATTCACCAGAAGGCACTGAAGCCCTTGAATCCACGCGCACTGACGTAAAGAAGAGAAAGACAAAAAAAGGAGGAGGGGAGGCGAAGGGCCGTGCACGGGTGGACGCCTGTGTGGGCACAGCAGCCAAACGCCACTCAGTGACCAGGGAGAGACGAGAATGGCCAATAGGGAGGAAGGAGGGAGGGGGGGGGGAGGGACGGACGCGCAGTGCGCCGGAGGTGAGGCGTGATGAGAAAATGGTGCCCAACGTAAGACAGAGACAAAGCTGCGTATGCAGACACAGGGAGGGTCGATAGGTAAAGCAGCTGGGCGCGAGAACGAGTGTGTGTGTGTGTGTGTGTGTGTGCACGCACAGGTCCGTGGACGTGGGTGCGTACGTGTCGCGCGGACTGGGAAGCAAGTTGGGGAGGGTAGAGGGACGTATTCACGGCGTTGGTGGTGATCCGATGGTTCCTGACGACTGTGTGCGCGGTGGGTGTGGTCATCGATGGGCGCACCAACGCCCAATGACGTGCATGAGGGGCAGAGATGGGAGAGAAGTGGGAGAAGCGCGAAGGGGCTTGCATGGTAAAACGCCATGCATGACGAAAGGAAGGAGCCGACACCGCCCCAAACTGCACGCTCCCTTGACACTTCTCCTGTTCCCACCGCAGCTTTGTGCGGGGGTGCACGGTTGATGTCTGCACGCGGTGAGCTTTCACTTACAGCCTCGCACCAGTTGCAGTGCTACGTGTCAGTCGCAGAAAAAGTAGGGGTTTTCATTATCCAGGTCGCCACCAGCCGTCTTCGGCACGCACGTACACAGACGTGCTTCGCGTGGTCAGAGTTTCTCTTCTCTTCGTATCCTGTCAATCGCCATACATACAGCAGCATGCATCCGGCAGCTGCCAGTTGCTGCAACCACGGCACAGCACTAGCAATGGCAGGCTGCGCTTATTCCTCCTTCAAGTCTGCAAGGATGCCACACACCACGCCAACTACACCAATACATGCGCGCAAGCACCCAGAGGAGAGTGTGGGCGGGGGCGACGCCGGCGCGCTTCGGCACGAGCGGGGCCGTGGCAGACGCCCGAACAAGTGGAGGAGGATGGTGGGGAAGGGCGCAGGCAAGCAGAGAGAGAGAGAGAGAGAGGGCAGAGAAGGCGCGCCTCTGAACCTTCAGCGTGCAGCAGTGCGCCTCCTCCTCTTCCACCTCCTCTCTTTTTCTCTCGATCCACACTTCCTCTACCTTTGGCGCTTGCGAATGACGTAGCGATCCACCGCGGCCTTGCCGCCCTTGTCGTTGAGGCGCGAGAAGGTGTCTGCCCGCATCGCACGCCGCACCTCAGCCCGCCTCGGGAAGTACGGCTTTGACTTTTTACCGGCCTTCACGGCTGCCACCTCCTTCCGAAGAAGCGCTGCTTTCACGCCGGACCGCCGATCCTTGACGGCGGCATCGCGCGTCTTGGAGATGTACAGCTGCGAGGCGCGCTGAAGCTGATCCAATTCAGCATAGAGTTGCTGTGGTGGTGTGAGCTTCATCTCCCGCAGCTCGCGCTGATGGTCCTCACCGAACACCTCCTGCTCGTAGTCGGACAAGTCGTACTCGTCAAGGTCCTCGCCAGCCTCCTCGAGTTCGCAGCGGCGAATGATGCACTTGAGGCACTTGATGCGGAAGCGCCGCTCCGCCTCTTCCTTTTCCTGCGCCTCGCGCAGGAAGCCATAATTCTGCTCGAACATGCGCTTATCCGCGCGTCCGAACATCGGGTCAAAACGCGGGTCAACAGGCCGTTGCGCCAGTGCAGATTTCGAAGACGATGCGGCACCGATACTGCTGCTGCTTGCCGCCCGCGATGACGTCGTCCGACGTGGACGCTTATGTGCGTCTTGCGCCGGTGGAGGGCCGTCGTCGTTGTTCATAAGGGCTGATGAGCTGACGAGGTGCGGCCCAACGTGTGCAAGGAGCAACAATTGAGAGAGGAGGAGGGACAGGGGACGAGGAGGCGAGTGTGTGTGTGTGTTTGTGTGTATGCGCTCGTGCGGAGGGAGGCCGTGCAGCCTCTTTTTCTGTGTGCGCAGTAGTCGCCATGGCGCTTTCGCCGGCGTGCACACACGACGGCGCTGAAGATACAACTGAGAGCGCAGTGCACGGAGCCTTGTGTGCGCATGCGGGGGAGGGGACATGTGAAGACACAAGTGATCCCCCATGAGATTCCGCTGCCATCTCGGCCAACCGTCGCTGCTGCCCATAACGGCGTCACCGCTCTTCTTGATACGGAGGCGATATGGATGACAGTGAGTGTTCGTGACGCCGCCAGTACCGTGATGGCCACGAGGGGGAAGGCATGGCGTGCTGTTACGTGCTGTGTTTGACTAGACATCTCTAACAGATACCAAAGTAAAGATAACGCATGCGCACAGGCGAGACGTTGTGCACCGTCACCGAAAACTCTGAGACGGTAGAGTCGACAGAATTTTCATTAGAGCGGCAGCGGCGTCACGTCAGGCGCAGACATACAGATATATATAGTTCTTTTCTCTTGTACACATGCACCATATACGTGCAGAAGCGGAGTCACGCTGTGCGAGAGCGGGAAACACGGACAACACACTCCTCAGAACAGGAAGGGAGCGCTGGGGGAGGGGACACCCGTTGTACACGAATGCATGCACAAAACAGAGCACGTGCACACACACACACACACATACATACATGCATACATACATCGGGACCACAGCATCCGAGAGGCAACGGATCTTCCCCACCCCTCATCCCCACGATGTACACTGTGTGTGCGCGTGCGTGTACGAGAACAAATAAAAGAAACAGTAGAAACAAGAAAAAGGCTTCAGCGGTGGCGGATGGGGGATACAAACATCAAGGACACATACGCCTACACACACCGCACATGGACACCGATCCAATGCACAGCCGGGGGCATGAGAAGCGTAGCGAGAGCGAGCGCGAATGGTGCTAAGATTGATGGCAGACTGCAGTCCCAGGTGTACAGCCGAGCATGCTTGGCGGAGGAGGGGCATGAGGGATGAGGCGTCTGCCTTGTGCGCTTTCTATAACAGCTCGGCGCGCTACTCAATGTCCTCTCCAGTGTTGCGTGGCGACGACCTGCGCGGGACCAGCCACTTCAGTGCCTTTTCGACCTCACCCTACATGCAGCAGTTCTTCTGCAGCGGCGGTTTTCCGGCGTTGGTGCTGCTGGGTGAGTCAAGAGACTGGCGACACCTCCCTGATAGCGACTTTCATCGTACACCTTTACGCGTGACCTGAGGCTGCTCGATGCCCTCCACTTCTCGGTCACTCAGGTGCTTCAGACGTTGGGCTCACGGCGTGACTTAGAAGCCGGGGAAGTCCCTCGCCCCGCCGAACCCGATGTGGGTCCGCTGCGCTGCCCCTCGCCTTCCCCCGCTGCCGAGGTCTCGGGTAAGCTTACCACCAGGGAGACCACCAGCATGAGGATACCGAGCACAATGGTGATCGTGCCTGCGACGATGTTGAGAATGCCGGTACCGAGCAGCAAAACGCCGAAGAGGATGTAGTATATGCCACGCGGTCGGTAGAAGAGGAGAATGTAGAAGTACTTCATCCACACCATGATGACCTCGCTCATCACGGAAAACTGCAGCAGCTCCGCGGAGAGGCCGAGCAGGCTGAAGAGGAGGCAGTACACACCCAGGATCACGCCGTTGAGGGTGGTGGCGTAGACAAGGGTTATGATGACGGACACAAAGGTGAGCACCACGACCACGATCGACAAGATGAGAAAAACAAGTGGCCAGACATTATTGCAGGAATTCCCCTGCCCTGCCGCTGGTGGACTCATCTTTGCGTGCGATCCGTCTGTGTGTGTGTGTGTGTGTGTGTGTGTGCGTGTGCGTGTGCGTGTGTGGGAGCACGATAGGAGGGTCTTCTACGTAGATTCCCTTCCTTTTTTTTTTTTTCGCTTGGATCGCTTACTTCGAAGGAAAGCCAGAGGATGACGCAGGTCGATGGCGGAGGTCACTGCTTATATATCTTCGCTATTGCGGTGGTGGGAGCGATGGCTGCCGTACAATGGGGTGGGTAATGGTAATCACCGAGGGGGACGTGCCTTAACGAATGAGATGACTGAAGGCAGCAAGAAATCAAGAGAAAACGGATGAGGAGGCATGCTGCAGCGTCGGTGGCAGCGAGAGAGTGAAGAACAAGGGGGTAGAGAGAGCGGGGGGGGGGAGGTCGTGGTGAGGAGAAGCACAGCCCAGAGGACAAACCAGCTACAGTCACACACGTGTGTGGATGTGGGTGTTCAAGTCGCCAGCCCTTTTTCATCGTGCCTCACGTGTGCATTGCTTGTCCACACGCCTACCGGAAAGGCGCCGTGGTGGCACCGACGCCAAAGGCCATATTGAGTAAGCCCGGCGCACACAGCGGTGAGGCTTGTGTGTTCCCTCATAGTGTTCCTCGGCAGTTCGCTGCAATGGGGAGTCGTGGAGTAGTGACAGTAGAAGCGCTGCGTGCAGTCTCTAAGCGCGCGCCCGTGGAAGGACGACGATGCGCAGTGTGCCGAGGCAGTTGCTTGGGCAGGAGTGCTCTACTCAGAAGGGAAGAGAGGTTAGGGGAAAGGTGGGCAGCAGCCAAGCAAGGGGGGAGGAGGAGAAAGAGGGAGGCGACGGCGCTGCTCCTTGAGCGGCTGTGTGCGCGTGCATGCCCCACCAGAACCTCCTCCACCTCCACAAGGGCACCGATAGCTTATTGAGAACTAGAAGTGATAAAAACAGCGAGCGCGAACGCGCGCCACCTTACAGTTGGCCAGAGGCCACGAGGAGGTACCGCCAGCGCAGAGAACAAAGTAGAGAGTCGTTCTTGTGCGTCGACATCTGCACGCATCGTCCCCCGTCTCGCTGCGTCCCTCCCCCCTTCACCCCCATCCTTTCCCTTCCTTCTCACACAGACGAACACACGCGTGCAGGGACCGATAAGGTAGGCGATGCGGTGAGTTTCCAGCGGACTCGATATGCCTGCGCCAACATGAAAGGAAAGGTGTACAGCAGAGAGCGTCAGGCGCGTGACTGCAGAAGGCAACATGTCTCGCAAGAGAGTGCGCGCGCACCTCGCAGATTGTGCTACAAAGACTGAACGACGTCCAGCTGCACCAGCGTCGGGAGGGAAGGGCGGAGAGCAACGAGCCAGAGGGGGGGAGGGGGCGGCGCACGCGGTGAACCTCGCATCCAGCTTCAACCCTTTTCTTACATCTGTTCCACTCGCCCATCGCCCCACACGCACTTTCCCACGACGTGCCTGCGCATCCCTGTCTCCTGCTCCATGACTCCCTCTGCCGCCGCGCTTTCCGCTATTGCTAGATGCAAGTAGTACATCCCCGCCTCACCTCCCCTCACCCTCGCACTGTCTCTTCCCCGGCGCATACACAGACACACACGTGCGCACACAGCTCTGCACACGTACACATGTGCATCTCATTACGGAAAGCGATGCTAAGCAGTTCCCATGCACCGTGCGCGCGAGAAGGCGAGCCGCCATGCACCAGGGCGTAACCGACGACCTTTCTGCCCTCTTCCAGCCTTCAGCAACGTCCGTGCAATGGCAAGAGCATGACAGGTAACACTGAGAAGCGGATCCGCACAAGCTAAGAAAACGTACGTACAAGGGCGTGTGTGCATGTGCAAGACAGAGGGCCAGCAGAAGCTAGTGCAACCACACATACACACATATATATATATAGGTATAGGTAGGTATATATATAAACGTTATACCGAGCGTGGAAGTGTGACAGGGGGAGGGAGAGGGGAGACGGAGGGGCAAAGTGGAAGCACGTAGGTGCACAATGATGCTCATGCACGACAGTACACTGCGTCTTCATGGCATCGAGCGCCCCCGTTCGTGACAAGCTTGGCCTGTCCTCACACGCACACACACACAATCGCTTGCTACCCGACTTCCACCGTTCATGACGCACTGCCTGCAGAGTGTACTCAGTACCCAAAGTCCCTCCACACCCACTTGCGCAGCGCTGAGGCCAGCACCCAGGGCTCCTTCGCCTTCGCCTAGGCGCTCTTGGAGTCCGTACCTTCCGTTTCCGCGAGCAGCTCATTGTAAACGTTCTGCATGTGCTGCTGCATCCGCCGTGAGACGGCCTTGCTGTCCTCGTGATCGTAGTCGATGGGGAAGCGGCCAAGGCGCACGTACACGTCTGTCGGCATGCCGCCAATCATCGTCCACCACGGCCACGTCTTCTCGGCACCTACATGCACAATGTAGTAGGCTTCCATGCGGTGCTTGAAAATAGTGTGGAAGGTACCGTAGCGGAACGTCTGCAGAGACCGCGGAGTCTTGTTGATGGCGCCCTCCGGGAAGATGGCGAGGTTGCCGCCGCTGCCGATGTGAGCATCGGCGTCCTCTTGCACGTGCGCCTGCCGCTCCTTGTCCACATCGAAGTTACCGTCCTCGTCGGACTTGAAGTAGACGGGGAAGTGCCCAACGCGGTCGAAGATGCCGCCAAAGATCGGGATGTTGCGCAGGGACGACTTCATCATTGTGCGTGTGTTGAGGAGATGCCTCAACGGTGTCAGTGCAATGAAGGCGTAGACGTCCCAGAAGGAAGTGTGATTCCCGATGTACGCTACGTGATGCAGACTGATGCTCTCCCACGAGAGCTGCTTGCCCTTCCCATCGAGGTCAAAGCGGACGTGCATGCGAATTTGTGGGTTAAGCCACCACACAATGCGAAAGGCGAGGACCAGCGGCCGAATGCACAGCCGCTGCACCTCGTACTTTGGCACACCGAGGAGGCCAAGCTGCGCAAGTATCTTCGTCAGCGCCGACACTGGTAGAATCGTCACGATGTTGACCAGCAGAAACCACGCCCGCATCACCTTGACGGGCACCAGACGCTGGCGAAGAAGCACGTACCAGATCGCGCAGGCGATTGCCACGATGATGGCAGAGCCGTTGCTCATCCTTTTCCGACGTCTTCCGATCGCTCGCTCTGCTACTTCGGCGCTTTTCGTGTGTCTTGGACGATGATCTGCGGTGCAAACTTGGCAGAAAAACAGCGAGAGACGTGGGGAGGGGGTAATGCGTAGCATGGTGGGGGAGAGAAGAAGGGGGTACGGGCCGTGCAGGGCAGCCTCCCCGTGCCGCTGCTGTATCGTTCAGAGACACGCACACACACACGCACCCACCCAGACCAAAACAGCGATGTCAGGGCATGGAGAGAGGAAAGGTCCGAGGGCGATCCCCCGTCTCCACCCCCTCGCTCGCACTTCCATCTATTTTCTTTTCTGATTCGAAACGTATCTTTCGTTGTCATGCAAGATGCGTTCCAGTCTCCCGCCACCTATCCGCGTGGTCCCCCAGCGGCGGCAGGCAGTGGGAGAGCCCCGGGTGGGGCATACGTTCCCATCACCTTGGCACCTTGCCCATCGTACGGACGGTGCCGGCGTGCTCACGGCCGCAGATCTCCCCGTCCCCTCCACCGCCTGGAGCGGCTCAGCACTGGCAGGGATAGGGGGTGGGGGCTGCCGCTCCACTTTTACCCGTACAGTGGGCGTGCACGGG
Organism: Leishmania tarentolae; assembly: GCA_033953505.1. NCBI lineage: Eukaryota > Euglenozoa > Kinetoplastea > Trypanosomatida > Trypanosomatidae > Leishmania > Leishmania tarentolae. The sequence continues at coordinate 363,519 of CP119828.1, forward strand.
ACCCTGGGGCACCACGTGCTGAGGTGTGGCCCCCCTCCCCCTCCATCACCGCCACTCCTCTCCATCATCTCGGATGAGAGGGTAGGGGATCCAATTGGCGGCCGGTGAGTGGGTGACGCGGATGGCTGGCCCACCGGGTATGCGGAAATACACCTCTATAGAGAGCATGCGGGTGGGATGTGTACCTGCAATGTGTGTATGCGCGTCTCTCTCAGCATCTTTCGCAGACGGTGCCGACGGCAGAGTCGTGCGGGCGGAAGCACGTGTCAAGAAGTAAGCTGACGAGCGCGAACGGAGACACGTGGCTGCTCCGTAGAGGGATGTGCCCCTGTTTCTACACACTCGAGGCGTGTGCAGCTTCTTGTTTCTGTTTGGCCGTGATGAGCGGAGAGGAGGCGAAGAGAGGGAAGATGAAGGGCAAGCAAGTCAGCCCATCACGTGGAACACATGCACGCGCTGCGTTGGCCCCCCCGTGACCTTTCCCACCGCTACAGCCTTCCTCCTCTCCTTCCTTCTCTTTTCGCCCGCTTCAGTGCCACATCGGCGGATGTCGGTGTGGGACCTGAGACGGCTGCAGGGATACGGAGGTGTCACAGAACTGCCCCCCACCCCCCACACACATCCTCTAGTGCGGCGGCTAGACAGTGACTCACGGGGGAACGCGTCGAAGAAATGAGCGCTGCATTCTGTACGCGGTGACGACAATCGAGTGGGCCGCCTCCGGTGCCATGTGACAAGGCGCCGCCCCCCCCCCCTCACCCCTCACTCGCTTCTACACGCCGCACACCTCGGCGACGGACGCGAAAGCAACAGTGGGCAATGTAGAGGAGAGGCGCGCCTCTGTCAGGCAAAACAGCGGCAGCAGGTGACGCAACATGGTGGAGTATGGTGGCCACAAACATCGAGGAGCACATCGGCAGACTCACATGCGCCTGCACTGCAAGAGGATGAGAGCTGACGACGGCCTTCAACGCCTTGGAACATAAGTATCGGCATATGCACAGACCAAGAGAGATAAGGGGAAGGGTAAGGTGGGGGGGGGGTGGACAAAGCCATCAAACACGTCTCTCAATCATGAAGGCATGAGTGCACATGATGCTTAGCAGTGCCGCGAAGACATCAGTGTTAGGAGAAAGTTGTAAACCATGCTCACGCCTATGACAGGGAACAAGAGACAATTCTACACGCACACAGAGGGCGGTACCGGGGACGTTGTCGTGGGGGGTGCGGTGATGGGGTGAGGAGAGACGGAGGGGGAGGGAGCACCGCATGACGTTTGCACATTTCCGTATGTGCGTCTGTCACCATGCCACCGCAGGCACTTCTTATTGGGCTGGCCTTTAACTCTCCCCACACCCCGCCGCGTTTCTTTGCATAATGACAGCGGCCCGGTCTCTGCACAGAAACGCCCTCAGCGTGCCGCTGAGAGTCAGTGGTGGGGCTACGCCATCGCACGCGTCGCATAAGCCTCACGCGCAGCGTGGAGCGAAGCACTGTCTAGCGTCTTCGATTCCTTCGCTTCCGAAACCGAGCCCTTGCTTTGACGCCCTGCTTCCTGTGCGGAGGCCACGTCCGCCGCGATCTCGTCCCGCACCTGCTGCATCCGCTCCTGCAGACCTACCGCGACGGTTTTGCTGGAGTCCTTGTCAACGTCGATTGGGTAGGCACCGATGCGAATGTGGATGTCTGCCGGCAGACCACCGTACGCCATTCGCGGCGACCACGTCTTCTCGCTGCCCGCAGACACCACGTAGTAGAGGCGGAGCTGATGCTCGATGATGGTAGCGAAGGTCCCGTAGCGGAAGGTCTGCAGCGTCTCAGGCGTTTTGTTGACGGAGCCCTCAGGGAAGAAGGCGATGCTGCCGCCAAGACCCAGGTGCCAGCGCATCTGCTGCGACACGACTGCCTGCTTCTCCTTGTCCACGTGGAAGTTGTCCCCGGCGTCGGACTTGAAGTAGACGGGGAAGTGCCCAACGCGGTCAAACACGCCGCCAAAGATCGGGATGTTGCGCAGGGTCGACTTCATCAGCGTGCGCATCTGTAAAAGGTGCGACATGGGCGTGATGCCGACCATCTCGAAGGCATCCCAGAAGGAGGTGTGATTCAGGGCAAAGGCGGTGCCAGTACGGGCGATGTCATCCCAGCACGCCGGCTTTCCATGTTCGTTGGCGTCGAACCTCACATGCATGCGGATCTGCGGGTTCACCCACCAGACGGCCTTGAAAGCGTAGCCGATGATGACGACACACATACTTTGCACCCACCGCCGCGGCACGCCAAGGTAGCGGAGCGGGTCGATCAGGTAGATGAGCACCGAAGAGGGCATAACCAGGGCAGTGGAGGAGAGCACAAACCACTTCTGCATGACCCACTTCGGCACGAGGCGCTGGCGTAGAAGGGTGTAGCCGGCGCCCAGGGCGGCGGCCAGCAGGGTGCTCCTCTGTATTCTCGTTAGCTGCGGCAGACGTGCGGCCGCCTCATGTAATACGCGAGTTGCTGATGCACCCATCTTCACGGAGAGAGAGAGAGGGACGACACGCGACGCCGTGTGTGTGTGTGTATGTGTGTGTGTGTGTGTGATATTTGCTTTCGGTGCCCTTCAACTCCTACTGCAGGGGGAGGGGTTGACGACGAGAACTCGCAGCTACGAGATAGGAGCCCGCACACGCTCGCACAGAGGTGTCCTCGGCACGAATCAGTCGCCGTGCGAATAACAAGGCGGTGAAAGATGGAGGAGGTGGTAAGAAGAAGAAGGGGTGGGGTGGGGGGGGGGGCAGGAGGGCAACAGGTATCCATGCTGGCGTCCGTCTCTTACATAGGTCCGCCACAAGAACAATGGGAGGGATCACACGATAAAGCCGTCAAGAAAAGTGGAAGGCATCACTGCCCAGCAGATATCCAGAGAGAGGGAGAGGTGTGGTGCGGTGTGTCGTGCCAAAGGAGTGGAGACGCGAAAAGGAGCCGAACCGCGGCAGGCAGTGGGAGAGCCCCGGGTGGGGCATACGTTCCCATCACCTTGGCACCTTGCCCATCGTACGGACGGTGCCGGCGTGCTCACGGCCGCAGATCTCCCCGTCCCCTCCACCGCCTGGAGCGGCTCAGCACTGGCAGGGATAGGGGGTGGGGGCTGCCGCTCCACTTTTACCCGTACAGTGGGCGTGCACGGGACCCTGGGGCACCACGTGCTGAGGTGTGGCCCCCCTCCCCCTCCATCACCACCACTCCTCTCCATCATCTCGGATGAGGAGTGAGCTTTCTGAAGATCACGATGATATCGTGTAGCGAGGTCGCAACGCGTATGTGTCCGTGAGAGAGGGCAGGTGCGGCAAGAGAAAAGGCAGCAATGACACACAGTGGTGGGCCGCGTACGATGACACGGGAACACCTTCGTTGGAGTGGCCGTGTGTAAGGGGCGATGCCTGCCCCTCCGTAATGGCCCCCCCACGTCGTCCCGACAGCAGCCTCGTACGGTTGCCGTTGGGGCTTCAGTTTCTTTCCGCCGGCACGCACACACGCACGGGCGCCTATACATAAATATATGCGCGCACACCACCGAGACAGTCCGCGTCGTCTTCCCCAATCGTCTTCGGTGCAATAGGGCGCGCGCAGTGGCACGCGACGCTACTCGCCAACACACACGCGCTGCGGTGCTGTCGGCCTGCACTAGTCAGCTTCACGCAGCTGGCTGCTGCATGCTCACCGAGGTGGCGCTGGACATGTGTGAGGCTGAGGAGCGGTTGCCGGTGCTGCCACTGCTGCTGTGGCCCCCGTGAATTTCATTGTAAATGCGCAGCGCGTCCTCATCACCACACATAGGGCCGAGGGAGCCGAGGTTGTACACATGGCCGCTGCGTGGCGCCTGTGGCCGTGCCGAGTCGTCGGAGAGGACGAAGACCGCGTCGCTGGCATCGCCTCTGAAGCCGTTCCGTTCCGCTCGAGCAGCGCTTCGTGCCCCCGAAGAGCCTTCCTCGTCGCCGCAGCCACCGCTGTCGTCGTCGTCCTCGGAAGAAATCTCGGTCAAGTGGGCCGAAAACCTCTCCAGAGCGGGCACGAGTCCGTTGCTCGCGTGCGCTATCGTTGGAGGTCGATCGACTTCCTCGCCAGCAGCGTCTGCAGTAGGTGTAGGCACGGTAGTGCTGCGAGCCGCGGCAGACATGCTGAACGGCGTCGTAGTCACTTGACGCAGCCGTTCCTTGAGCTCCTTCACCTCGCGAGTTCGGGCGAGCAGAGCTTCGGTGAGGCGCTCGACTTGCCGCCTCTCTTCTACATCTCTGCGAATCATTGCATCGGCTATCAGGCGCGCTGGAGAAGGCGCAGGAGATGCCTCTGCGGGGGCGAGAGACGAGGCATAGCCACTGCAGGAGCTGGGAGTCGGTGTTGCGATCGGCAGCAAGCCCCCATCACCCTCATGAGTCGCTGGTGGGGTCACGGAGTCATGCTGGCTCGTCAGCAGGGGATCCACGTGACAAGGCACCGCTAGTACGTACGCATCGCTTTTCAATTGTTTAGTGCCACCGACCACGTCATTCGTGCACAGCGGCAAAACGGAGGGACGGCAGAGACGGCGCAGCACCGTTGCCCAGGCAGAGGCAGGAATGAGACTTGCTTTCATTGACGCAGGAATGATGAAGAAGGAGACGGAGGCGGCGGGCACGGCAGCCCCGCACGCAGCAGCAGGAAAGATGCGAAGACCCACGTGACTGCCGCACGGCTCTCCCACTTCTGCCAACAGATCGATGCCGCACGCGGGCGTGAGAGGAACAACAGGGTACTCATCATCTATCAGCAATGCCTTGAAGTCACTTCGACCGTTCTCTACTGCGTCGTGACCTTTACTCGAACACCGATCCGTCTCCCAGCAATGTGTGCCATCGGCAGCATCCTCCGTGAAGTGGAGCTCCGGGTGCGGCGATAGACGCAGCCGGAGACGTGCGCGATACTGGAGGCCGAGCACGTCATCGAGCAGCCACACCGGTTGAGACTGCAGCAGCTGCTGTAATACACGCTGATGCACCACGTAGTCACGAAGGGTAAACTCTGTGGAAGGCGTCACCGACGGCGGCGGCGACGCAGAAGCGTCGGACATGTCTAACCGACGCAGGAGGGGAAATGAGTGAAAGAGATTGCCACTCGCACATGCACATGCACATGCACATGCACACACATGCACGAAGCCCAGCGTCAGCAGCGTCCGCTACAGGTGCGCCTTGTGAGGGCGAGAGGATGTGTGGATCTCTCCCGATGGCGAGGCAGTGGGCTCTGACTGCGAATGTGATTTGGGAGCACACTGGTGAGTGTGCTAGTGTGGTTGGCGCTGATGAGGGGCGAGGAGGGGGGGGGGAGTAAGTAGATGAGGAAAGAAAGCGCATCCAGTGAAGGCGACGATGGAGCAAAGGGGGTGCGAGGTGAGCTCGGCAGGTCACCATGGGCTGAACCATGTCTCCGCCTACCCGCCGACCGTCCTCTCCCTCATGCGCGCGGGGGGGGGGGGGGGGCACACCGTAAAGGATGCGGTGCTACCGGCATTCGTTGAATTATGAATATTTTCGTCATGCCAATCGATGCGCACCCATGTGAAAGACGGGGAAGGAGAACGGCGCTAATGGTCACGAGAGTAGGAGCTACCCATAGTGCTGAGGAACTCGTCCGACACGTACGGCAAGATGTTGTACAGGAGATTCATGCGGTCTCGCATCACGTTGCTGCTCAACCCCATTCGCGCCTCCGTCACCTCCGCGACGGCCTCCGCCCAGGCTTCAGACGATGCTGAGGCCAGCACATCAGCAAATCGATTCGTCTCTACCAGCAGCCGCAGTGAGGTGGTGAGCTCGTCGTCCGTGAGGTTGGCGCTCACGCGTTTGATGTCGTCTGCGGTGACGCGGCTGATGTCCGCCTTGCTGACACGAATCAGGCGCCGCTCCAACGGCAGTGATGCGCCGTCACTGCCGTTCTTAGACGACCGCGATGCCGTTTCCGGAGATGACGACGGGGCCTTCGCGTCCGCGGTAGAGAAGAACCGCATCGGACACCGTTTCCTGCTGAGACGCGGTCGTGGCTTCGTACCACCGCGCGCGGGGGGGGGGGCTGCAAACGAAGAAGGCGGGGTGTGGGAGAAGGGAGGGCGGGCTGGGAAAGAAGAAGAATAGGGTGCGCGACGGCGGTCCCTCGGCATGCGCTGCCTGGCAGGACGCCGTCTCACGTAGACATTCATCATCACTCGCTCGCGTGTGCCCTCGGCAACCTTCGCAAAACTTATGAAGCGTTTCAGGCGTGCTGGAACGCAGCGTGAGCGATTTCTCGGCGGTGGTGAGGAGTCGAGAGCACACGGGCACGTGTACCAAGGCGGCAGTCGCCGTGGCGGTACTGCTCTCCGGATGGCGTCCCTCCTTGTCCCACGCCTCACGCCCGCCTCACGGTGGCACTCACCTGAACGGCTGCCTTTTCCTGCGCTCTCCGGCCCACCAACACAGCCCGAGACGCCGGATGGACAACTAAAGGGAGAGCGAGATGATGCGTATGTGACCTTCACAACAGCGGCGCCCGATACGCATCGCTCATACAATTGGGCCTGCCGTTCGTACCACCATCGTCGTGGCCTGTTTCTTAGCTGCGCCATTTTCAATGCTTCTTCTCCATTATCCCGCGTCTCTGCACGCACGCACACACACACACACACACACGGCCTCTTGTGCCTCGCTGCCAGCCGGCAGCTCCACGAAGGGGGGGGGGCAGGATGGGGAGGGGGTGATGATGATATGAGAAAAGAAGGAGCTGAAGACAGTCAGCAGAAGCACACCTGCCGTTAGCGGTCCTGCTCACTGGGGTGCCGCCTGGTCACTCTCGTCAGCATCACCTGGAGCCTCGTCATCGTTGGCGTCTTCGCTAGCGCGGCTGGCGACGCTGTACCACTCTTGATCGTCCTTGTCTTCACTCTCGTTGACATCGGACCAGTCGCGTTCCTCACCGCCGGCCTCGTCGTCTAGAGACCTTTCGTGGGCGCCGCCCCAGATGTGGTCGTGAAACCCGCCGCGCACCTCATCGAGCAGGTTGCGCACGTACTCGTTGTCGCCGAACACCTCAAGGTTGTTCTGCAGCATTCGTACGACCCATGCCACGGAATCGGGCTGCGCGCCAGCCTCACCGGCCCCTACACCGAGCGCGACGGCCTCCTGTGCCATAGTCAGCTCTTCGGCGTCGGGCTCGAGCAGATCGGCAGGAATCGGCGCCACACTTGCTCCCATGACGGCGTCGCGGGTGATGCCGTGGTAGCGTGATGGTCCACTACAGACGACAGACGTCGCCTCGCTGGCATTTTCTTCACTACCGTCACCGCTGTCGGTAGCACAGACGTCAGTGGCGGGCTCGGAGAGCATACGCTGCACGACGTGCCGCAGAAGCGAGACGCACTCGCTCAGTTTCCACAGCTCCTCGTGACGGGCCACGAATAAATCAGCTAGGTGGTTATGCACAGCGGCATCCCCGCTACTGTCGGTGTTGGCGTCAGCCTGACACATGAGCTGCTGCCACACAGTTGTCTGCGACGATGAGGAGAGCGTTTTTCCCTCCGTGTCACACACCACGTCGATACCACCGACCGCGTCCACGAGACGAGCTGCTGCCTGCGGAAAGCGCAGCACCGCCGCCGAGAGCAGCTCCACTGCGGACGGGGTCGCCGCCAGGGAAGCACGCTGCGCAGCCGTGAGTCCACGGAGCACCTTCGAGGGCCGGCTCACACTGCCGCTCTCCTCGTCAGAGCGCTGACGCGCCTCCTCGCGTTCAATGAAGTGTTTTGCAAGCGCCCAGCTGAACGCGTAGTTAGGAAGCCGCAGTACATCGTCGGCGAGAGCGGCATCACACAGTGTCAGCCCCGGAGCCGCCAGCGCCTCCTTTGCCTCCAGATCCTCCGAGTCGGCGGCAGCGCCTCGGCGAGACAGCCTGCGTGCCGCACGCACTGCCAGGGTGCGGTGGCGCACCTCCAGTAGCCATACCCACCGCTTCGCTCGCAGCGCGGTGTAGTCGAGCAGTAACAGCATGCCGCACGGGTCTCCTGGGTCGAGGGAGAGAAGGCAGCGAGTGCGCTCGTAGGCGGTGCGGGGGCAGCCGCGTCTCAGCGCTGCATGGACACCGCGCTGCAGCACTTGGAAGATGAGCGTGTTGGCGCCGCGGTGATAGGGCAGCTGCCGTGACACCCACGTTCCCGAGAGAGCGAAGCGGCGCAGCACAACGCCGACTTGGTACAGCGCCACATCCAACAGCTCCATCGCAAAGGCGTTTTCCCCAGTGGCTTCCATCGCGTACACGCACAGCAGCAAAGTTGGAATGTGGTAGACGCGGTTCCGTGCAAGGCAGTCGACGAGGTCTTGCACACCGCCGAAGCGCTCCTGACAAGCCTCCAGCGAGGCCTGCGCGCGCTGAAAGGCGTTGGAGGAGCAGACGAGGAGGTAAGTGCGCCAGGCCTGGCCCCGCACGTCGTGCGCTTCTTCTGTAGTCAGGAAGATGCCCAGGGAGTCGTACGGGATCCACCGATATCGGTTCGGCGTTGCAAACGCGCTGTGCATGAACTTCACCTTCATATGATGCGCAGGGAAGAAGGAAACGCTGCCGGTGTCCCGCACGCGGCCGTCAGCGCGGCGGTGCGGCGTGCGACCGTCGCCAACATCTTCCACGGCTTCTGCGCCAAACAGGCGAATCCGCTCCAGACGCGTGTCGAGCTGATGGGCATCGCAGGCCATTACGAGTTGAAGGAACGATGCTTCGTCAGCACTGCTTGCTGCCGCCGTACTGCCTGTTAACGGCCCCGCTCCTGCTGACGATGCTGCGGCCAGCACTGACGCTCCAGCGGGGTGATGCTCTGCTACTGGACTGCCCACTCCGCTGGTGCTCGCAGGTTCGACCTGTTCGTTCTCGCGCCGCGCCAACACAGCATCCAGCAGCGCCTCTTCCTCTGCCTGCTGCTGCCGCTGCCGCTGCCGCCGCGTCCGTTTCCTCTCCGCCTTTTGCCGCCTTTTCGCGTCCTCGGCGGCGGTGTCCTCCACACGGGCCGCCGCGCCCTCCATCTGCGTCTTCCTCACGCCCCGCCTTGCCGTGCTGCTGTTAGTGTGCTCATCATTTTCGCTCACCTCCTCCCAGTCGTCTGTCGTGGGGCTGGTCGCAGGCGGCGACACTGGAGCAGAGGCTGCGGCCTTGCTCGCATCGTTTTGGCCTTTCTCGTGTTGCTCTGATGTACTCGACATAAGCGCGGAAGGACCAGTGAGGACGTCAGTGCCGAGCACCTGGGGTATGGCAGGCTCTGTTGCCATGGGAGTCGGTGATGCGGCAGCCTCCGCCTTCTTCCTTGACTTCTTCTGTTGCCGGCGGTGCTCGGGCTTCTTCGCCTGCATCGTTCTCGGCACCGCATCGTCGTCGTCGGAGTCGTCTGCATCGAGGCCGGTGGCACGAGCGACGAGATCCTGCAAACGACGCATCTGACGCGTGGACATGACGGGCAGCGCACGCACCCCGGGGACGACCAAAGAGAGTGACGGGCAGAGAAGCCGCCGCAAGGGAGACGACGCGCGTGAAAGTGGGGGGGGGGGGGGGCTGTGTTGGCAGGGATGAAGAGGTCCAGGACGCCAATGCGTCGGCACTCGCTCCTGCACACGGGTAGTGTGAGCCACGCTGCGCAGTTGATATCCCTTCCAGCGGGAGAGGCAAACGGAAAGGGAGTGAGAGGCAGAGGAAGGATGGGAAAGACGGGACAGGGGGGCCACCAGTCCACCATCAGGCGTGCACGTCCATCAGCGTATGAGGGATGTGACACACGTGACGCGCGCGGAGGTCGAGCACGAAGATGTGGACGAGGGGTGGGGGTGGGGGCCGAGATGTTCGTTTCCGTGTTACACGGCCGACTACAGGTTGGGGAGGATGGAATGAGGGAGAGTATCGCCCTTTAGCGCAGCTGCCGCGTGGCTGACAACGGCGTCATCGGGGGTCGTACATCGAGAGGGCGCTCGGATTCTTGTGTTATGCAACCGCACACACACATACACACACATATATATATGTGTGTGTGTATATATACGTCTAACGGACACAGAGCAAACATTGGCAATCTAGTTCTATACACCACAGCCAACGAAGGCACGTAGATGACAACAGGGAAGGAAACGAGAGGCATACGGCACCTCACTACGCCTCTCCCCTCCCCCCTCGCAAGAGAGAGGGCGGGGGGGGGCATGAGAGCAAAGCCGCGCGCCACCGCCTGCGTCTGTCATGCCTGTCCTCAAGCGCACCGACAGCTAGAGGGAGAGAGAGAGAGACCGACGCACTTGTCGCAGTGGGGGGTAGTCAGCAAAAAAAAAATTTTTTTTCCGGCTCACCGTGGGAGCGACAAGGCACGCAGCGACGGCGGCCGCGCCGGGGAGCAGCTTCCATCGACGCTCCCCCGCCCGGTGCTGTAGGAAGACCCCGACAGCCCATCCTTCAGGGAAGCGGAGCGCCGCGACCCGTTCCAGAGTTTGTCGTAGGCGGCAACGGCCGGATGAGAGACTTGTGGACTCGAAGACGATAACGAGCGCGGCGGCAGCGAACGGGACCACGGTGACACATTATAGATGTGCTCACCAACTGAGGCGGTAGTTGCCGCGAACACGGGTGGAGCGCAGCATCCTGAGGGGGTCCCAGTTGTTACAGACGGCGAGGGATGCGACGGCGCTGGTGAGTTTCCGCTCTGGCTGCGGCTACGATGCTGACTCGACAGCGGGACTTCCCCCAGCGTTCGAGTCTGGGGGACAGAGCCGGCAGAAGGGTGCTCTCTGTGTGGGGTGCGGGGTGGCTGGTGCTGGGACTGGAACTGCGGCGGGGGCTGAAGCGCGAGGGGTGCCTCCAGAGGTGGTGGGGAGCAAGGAGTAGCAGTGGCCGGCTGCTTCATGTCGCCGTCGCTGCCCCGCGATTGGAAGGACTGGACAGGAACATCGCCGTTGACACCGTTAAGCGCAGTTGCACCGCCGTACCATCCCTCCGCAGAGATCACGCTGCGAGGCTGACGTGTCGTCGTCCGAGGCTGCGTTATGACGGGTGACTTCACGGACGACAGTACAGCACCTTGCCGCAGGCGCACCACCTCCAGAGCCAGCTGTTGCACGGCAGCAACAGTGTGCTGACGCAGAGGTGCAAGGGCAGCCACAGCAGAAGACTTTTCCGTCTCCAGGGAGGCGCCTCCCAGGTGTGGAGGCAATGCTGGCGATTCCAGTGAAACCGCTGTTGACGACGTCACGTTTGGAGGGGTAGCGTCGACTGTGGGAAGGCGCGCTGATACCACTGACAGTGCGGTGGTTCGGCCCGTTGTCGTGCGCGTAAGCGAGACAGCGCTTGCCACATCCTTCACACCTTTCCTCGACGGCGTCGCCCCCACCTCCACCTCCGGCGTCTCGTCATCGCCACCGAAGAGCTGCTTCTCAGTGAACAACACGGCACTGTGGGAGTGCGTCGTGCACGAGCCTTCGCCGGCGTCTGCAGTATCGACCGAGAGCGGGACGAGTGGTGTGTGGGCGATGCTGACAATTGTCTTCAGAGTCGTCTTCTCTATACCTACGTGCAGTGCAAGGTGTTCTTCCAGTGTTGCGCAGCGGCGCTGGGCAGCCGTCGTCGCTTCTGTCGAAGCACGCAGCTTCAACTCAAGGCTAGAGATCTGCGCCTCGAGGGATACTCGCTCCGTTTTCCACGCCTCAGTGGCCGTCCCGCGCGCGTTGCCTCCTTCCCGCTGCTGCTTCAGCAACTGGGCGGCCTCACGGGTGTGATACGTCTGCAGCTGTGCAAGTGACCCCTTGTGTTTCTCTTTTAGCTTCTCTAGCTCATCTGTAAGAGCTGCCTGCGCTTCTGCGTGATTGCGCAAGGCAGTGGCCTGACGTGCACCCTTGGACTGTTCTTTGGCAAGGGCAGACTCCGCGGCATCCTTCAGCTGCCCCACCTCCTCCGCAAGCGCTGCGCTGCGCTCAGCGGCCGCTTTCGCTTCCGCCAACGCGTCCTCAGATGCTTTCTGCCTCGCCGTCGCCGTCGCGCACGTCGCCTTCAGCTCTGTCAGCTGCGCCTCCAGCTCCTCGCGCACAAGCGCATCCGTCTCCATCTGCGCCTCGCATGCTAGTCGCTGCTTCTCTGCAGCAAGCACCTCACGGCGAGCCGCCTGCACGTCCTCTTCCAATTTCTTTATGGAAAGCGTACGCCACTGGCACTCCGCCTGCGCCCCCTTCAGCGCTGTTTGGGCGCTGTCCAGCTCAGATTTGAGGTAGCGGCAAGCCTGCTCAAGCTTCGCTACAGTCGCACCAGATCGGTCAGCACTGCCTCTCGTGCCTGCAGGAGCGATGTCGCGCCAAGGCAACGACTTCCTATTCTGTGAGGTGACCGACAGGAGGCACCGGTGAAGCTCTCGCAGCAGGATAAGCGCTTGCGAGCTGTAGTGGCGCATCTCGTGCGAAATCGTACTTGCAGTGGTGCTGCTCTTGGCACAGTTTGCCCGTGCCTCCCGGGTTGCTGCACGCACCGTCTGGGGCGGCGACAGCGTCCGAGCACGCCGCTGGCTAGCCACCGCCGCGGATGACGAGGGTGATGTGCGGTGGGTGCAAGGCTTCGGGGATGCGGCACTGCAGTGTTCTTCCTTGGCAGACACCGCTGCAGGCAGGGAAAGACGGCCGGCTTCTCCGTCATCATCTTCTTCCGAGCATGACAGCTCTAGCGTGCGATTTGCGGAGCCCGAGCGCGAGTGAGACTGTGATATCGCGGTGCAGCTAAGCAGCTCATCAGCGTTCTCATCGTCGTCGTCCTCATACACAAGCGTGCTGTCTACGTGATTACTGCGCCTGTTGAGAGGAAAGTTGTGCGGCCCCCGTGTGGAGTGTACTGAGGGCGGCTGCCGGACACGGCCCGCACCGTCGGCTGCAGAGAAGAGACGCTGCTTCACGGTGAAGAGCACCTTCTCTAATGACCGCAGCACACGTTCCTGGTCCTCTGAGGCCGCTTGCAACGCGTGCCGCGCCGCCTTCACCTCATCCTTGAGTGCGCCCCTCTGCTGCTGAAGCTCTGTGACGCGGTGCATGCGTCGTCGAATGTCGTCCGTCTGTCGTTGCAGCGCGTCACGTGCGCCCGCCAGGGCTGTCTCGGCTTTTTCCCGCTCCGCAGTCAGCGCACGCAGCTCCGCCTCCTGCCGGTCAGAGGTCTCACGCAGCCGTGCAGCCTGCTCCGTGATGGTGGCGTCGCGCTCACGCAGCGCACCCTCCATCGAGGCCATGTTCTGCGCCAGTTGACGCATTCGAAGATGAATGTCTGCGTACTCGACCTCCGTTTCGGCAGACGCCTTCGCGGAGCGCTCTCGCAGAGCTGCGAGCTCGTCTTCCTGCTCAGCCACGCGGGCTTCCATCTCCCGTAGCGCTTCGCGCGCCTGATGAAGCTGCGTCTCGAGCGTGTCCTGACGTTTCTGATAGCGTGCACGCTGCAATTCCCAATCAGCCCCCTCTGCCTTCACCAGCATGCGGTGCTGCTCCTGCTGCTGCTGCTGCTGCGCATCCCGTACGTGGTATAACTCCACTTCTAGCCGCTTCATAGAATCCTTCTGCTCCTGCTGCGTTTGCCGCGCCTTCTGCAGCGCGTGTCTCAGCTCTTCGCACTCCCCTGCCGCCTCCGTGAGCTTCTTCTGCAATGCTGCCTTGTCAGCACGCACGGTGTTGTAGGCCTCGACAAGGTCCGCATACCGGCTCGCCTGCTCCTCGACCTCCTTACTGACTTGCTGAAGCACGGCCTCCTCTTCGGCATCTCTCTCTTTTTCGTAGCGGCGCAGAGCGGCGGCGACAACGTGTTCCATTTCAGCATGCGTCACCAGCGCCGTCGTGCCGGACTCGTCACCATCATCCCTTGCCATCTCCCCCTCAGCAGCGCTGCTGTCGTGACGGTTGCTCTTCACAGCAGACTGTGGCGCTGATGACACCGGGGTGGGGCTGTAGGAGTCCATCAACGAAGTTTTCGCTGCGTGGGGCGGCGGCTTCCGAGCAGCTTCCACATCGGCGTAGAGGCTACGGGACGGAGAGACAGGGGCCAACGTTCTGTAGCTTTCCCCATCGATGCCAGAATCGGCTTCGTGATCCTCGACGTCACCCTTGTCGGACAGTACACCCTCTCGGCTCTGCTGAGGACGGGGAGGTTGCTTAGCGGGGGGTCGCAGCGTTGTCCCACCAGCGGAGGTGGGTTGACGGCCACGATGCCCATGAGTGCGACGAGACTTGGCGGTACGACGAACCTGTGAAAGCGACCCCAGCGCGTCCTTGCCGTGCGGTGACAAGAAACACAGCGCGCTGGGTTCGGCGCACGAGCGCACCACGGTGGCCGACGCCGCGCCGGCGGATGCAGCCGTACCGGCGGCAGATGGTGCACTTGCCAGAGCACTACACACCGTAGAGTGTGCCTGTGACAACGCCGGCGTAGCAGCCGGAGCATTGGTGTAGGTGACGGAGAAGGATGAGGCAGGGGTAGCGGCTGGACGCGTGACGGAGCTTCCACCAGGTGGGCTACGGAGTCCAACCAGCTCTGGAGAAGTGGTGTCCATCAGCATCTCCAATGCCGAGCGTACAACGCGGCGGCCGGAGCTTTCGCCGCCGCTGCCGCTGTGCCTTGCACCCGTGGCCGCCGAGGCGCTCAATGGCGTGCGACGTGGAGTGGTAAAGACGGACATGAGCCTAAGCGGCAAAAGAGGACCGCTCCTTTCTCTGTATGCGTGTATGTTGTGCGAAGGTGTGGTTCGCAGAGAGCCGCCGTAACAGCTGTGTGGGAGCTGCCGTGGTGGTGCCACTGCGTACACCAGCGATCTCTATGGGTGTGCTGTGGGTTAGCTGGAAGCTGTGTGTGCGTGTGTGTGTGTGTGTGTGCCTGTGTGCCTACTGAAGTCGTGGCACACATGCTAGAGAGCCCGAGTGTCGCAACGTACCCTCTGCGCTTCTGACACGCGCATGGGTGATCTCCTCTTCAAGTCCCGTTTCGCGCTCCGTACGTCAATTTTCCGTCGGTGCAGCTGCTGCTGATGCGGGTTCTGGTGTTGTGTGTGTGTGTGTGTGTGTGCATGTGTGTCTAGGGGGTGGGGTGGGGGGAAGGGAGAAGGGGGCAGGGAGAGAAGGGGGCAGGGAGAGCAGGCACAGGCAACGAAGCGCAGCACAGTGAGAGGGAAAAATAGTAGGAGCGGGACGCGGGAGAGGCCACGGGTGCACATGCGTGCTACTTTTCTCCACATCCCAAGAACATGGGCGAAGAAGAGGAAGCGCCGCCGCTGTCTGTGTGCGATGAGCGTAGCCACATAACCGCCAGCGGCATCACATGCTTCGCTCCCCGTCATCGTCGCCTCGGCGGCCACAGTGTCGAGCATTTCAGTACATGCTCCCGTCTGCACCTTCACTCGCAGGCGCAGGAAAAAAAAAAAAGGATGAGGTCGCGTGTGTGGCGCTTCGCTCGCGTTGTGCTTCGCACCTCAACGGTGATCACATCGGTAACCGTGAAATACGACGGACGGGGAGGGCCCCCCCGTACTGCGCAAAGTGCTCGCAGCGAGGCAAGCGGCAAGGTGTGCGCTCCAGTTCGAGTGCGTACGTGAGGGCGAGCGTGGTCAGCAGATGTGCAGGGCAGTGGTGGCAAACCGGCCCAAGAACGCCTCCCCCTGCCCCTCTCCTTCACACACAAGCAGGGACAAGATGCTGAGACCGCCTCCATCCACGCGATGCAGCGTTTCCGCGCCCGTGTTCGTTCTCGTCCAGATGAGAGAGTGATGGAGGCGGAGGCCTCCCGGCCAAGGGAAGGATACGCTTTGTTCGTGCTCCCACGCAGCACCGGGGCGCACGTGTGTGCATGTACAGGCACAACCTGGCAGAAAGGCTGAGGAGAATCGTGTATGAGGCGGCGGCGCCGCCGCTGCTGGCGATGCGTCATCGATAACGGCAGTGACGCAATTTATATATGTGTGCAGCCCAGTTAGCGGAGGAGTGGGGAGGGGGAGGGGGACCCCCTCATGCGTAACGGTAAGATACCAACACGCCCCTCCACCCGCTTCAGCGCCGAGTCAAAACCATAGCAGTACTGGCAACAGCTGCAGCTGCAACAGAACTACATGCACGACAAAGGAGGAGAGCAGAGAACGAGATGCTGGAGGCAGTGCACATGCCGCCTTTCTCTGACGACCGCTGCCGTCCCCCTGCGCTTCCGCTCCGTCTACGGCGGGCTGCCGGCGCTCTTTCGTTCGCACTCAAACAGCTCGAGCGCGAAGCGGGGAACAGTGACGAATGAGCTTGTTGATCGTCCTCACATATTCCTCTTCTATGGATGCACGCTTCGAGCCCTCTTCCTGCACAATGGCCTGCCTGGCTTCCTCCAGCACGCGCCGGCTCTGCAGCCACTCTTTCTTAAACTGTGTCACGCAGAGGAGCTGATCGTTCAGGTCACCGACCATCGTGTCTATGAGTTTGAGTCGTGCCTTGGCCTCCCGCCGCTCGCACTCCAGGCGGATGACGCGCTCTGTTTTGAAGAAGTGATGCCGCGTCACCTCCGCCGCCGGCTGCTTGGCTCGGGACATGACCAGATCGTCCGAGTGTGTTTGTACAGGGAGGAGAACGGGACGTGGTGAGCGGTGCTCGATGACGTCGGCAGATGCGATGGATGTGTGTGTGTGTGTGTGTGTGCGGTGCAGTCGACACCACCGCTGTCCCTCACATAGGTGCACCTGTGGCACTGAACATCAACGCCGGTGGCGATTAGTAACGACACCGTTGCACATGGTGTGTGTGTGTGTGCGCGCGTGCGTGAGGGCGTCGCACATCAGCGCGTCGACGCGTGCCACACAAGAAGGGAAGGAGGAAGAGCGGAGACGACAATGAAACGATGTGTTTGTTGGCACGTGCTCCCTTCGGAACAGGTGCGGATACATAAGGCTCGTGATCGCGCAGTTGTCAATGCGTAAGTTTCTGAGTCCTTCACGTACAATGCACTCAACGAAGGCAAAAAAAAAAAGGGAGGCGCTGCAGTACACAGAAAAAGCAGGAAGTGATGCGCTACACTGACGTCAGCAGGTGAGTAGCGCCGTACCCATCCGGAGAAAGGATGGGGGAGCCGACCTGCTCAACCAACACGTCTTACGGCAGAGTGTCTGAACGTGCGGATGGGTCCACTGTACCACCGTCGTTGATGCTGTGGTGTCTCTTGCCCACCCTACTCTGCTGAGGTCATTGGAGCGGGCCGGGCACGGCAGAGCAGTTTCACATCAAGGATCCCAATGCAACCCACCACTGCATCCAGAGAAGACCACACGAAACTGCGGCGACCAGCAGCGTCACGAGATGGCGTCCCTGTCGCCCTGCGTGGCATCGCTGCTGCTGCATTCTCGTCCACATTGTCGTAGTCGTGCCGCTGGACGCCGTACATGCCATCCACACATGCGAGGTGCATGCGAAAACCGAGGCAGTGGCAAATGCCATGCACCATGAGCTTTGTCATGTCCTGCAGAAGTGCAACGACACCACAGTAGAGGCACAGGCAAGCGGGTAAGCTGGGACGTGCGCTGATTGCCCAGGTCATGTACAGCCCGTACACGACGGAGAGAGCAAGTACGATGCGCAGACGCCAGAAGCGCCAAAAGCGCCAACCGGCCCTCACCGGTGAGACGCAGCTCATCGTCAAGAATAGGTTCAAGTAGAGGATGTAGAACGTGAGGATGCCGCCTAGACGCTCCTCGGTGACAGCCGGCAGCATACTGGGTGAAGCTAGTGGCCACCAGCCGCGTCCGTCACAGGCAAGACCGCCCACAATACCGAGAGCGACGCCGCCGACTAGACCGACAAGAGCCATCGTGGACGCCTGCAGCAGTGCCACAGTGTAGCTGAAACAACAGGGTGCTGTGCACCAGTAAGCGTCGTCTCCAGCCTCCGTAGACACCCACATCAACGTTAATCCGTTGATGTAGACGATTGTAAATACGTGAAGGCCACTCGGCGGAAGCCCGAGTCCGTCCTCGGCTGAGGATTCGCGAGCGCAGCGCCGCGGAACCGCCATCGCCAAGGCAGCGGCCAGCACCGATAGCTGCAGTGTCGCTGTTGCGACCCAAAAGAAAACGGAGTAGATGACACCGAAGAGTTCGCGGCTGACGACAAGCAGCTCCACTACAGCGTCAAGGTGATCGGAAGTGAGGGCGATGTCCGCACCCCACAGCGTGCCCCATGCCGCGGCTTGTCCCTGCTCAGCCGAGAGAAGCGCAATGCCGACATCCGCAAGTCGCGCTGCTGCCGCATCGTTCATCCCGTCGCCCACCACAGCCACGACGCGGCCCGACTGCTGAAGCGCACGCACAAGTGCTGCTTTCTGGTGAGGCTGCATTTCTGCGTACGCACAGCAGGACGCGTACTCGCTCGCAGAATTCGCAGCCACACTCATGTCAACCGTCACACCCAGCACAGACGCTGACGAATGGTGCTCTGCTTCCCACACACTGAGAGGTGGCACGTCGGGACCGCTCATCACCTCGGATTTCAGCTGCACCGCCTCTGCGGCGGCGGCAACAGCCCGGTGCTCATCACCGGAGACCAGCGTTACGTCAATACCGAGTCGGCTACAGCTCGAGACCAACTGTGCCGCGTCGCTGCGCAGTGGGTCCACAAACGTTAAAGCACCTGCTAGCCGCCAAGCATCGTCACCTTCAGCTACGGCCACCGCCACACATCGCAGACCGCTCTGGCTCCAGGCGAGCACCACACGCTGCGCCTCAATGCACGCGGCAGCAGACTCTGAATGCTGGACAAGCGCCAAGACGGAGCGAAGTCGCCCCTCGGTGACTCGAAGAAGCGTCCCATCACGCCGGCGCAGCAGGGCGGAGCTACGGTGCTCCCCATCGTGCTCTACATAGTCCAACTGCGTGTACTCGTCACAGGCGTCGAGGTCCGCGCTGCGCAGCACAGCTCGCTTCGTCGCGTGCAGACTTGGCTGCCGCCACCTGCACGCCAACGCCATCAGCTGTACCACGGCTGCGCGAGACGGGTAGCCCGCTAAGAAGGCGCGGTGGTGCGCCGCGAGGGTGCAGTGGCCAGAGGTCAAGGTACCAGTCTTGTCCAGCAGCAGCATGTCAACTGACGCAAGAGAGAGAAGAGCGCACAGACGCAAGACCACGGCCTGAGAACGCCGCATCGCCATCGATGCACCTCGCGACGTTGCTACGTATATGGCGAGATCAAAACTAAGCGGAGTGCACAGCAGCGCCAACAGTATCGTCTCTCGTGCCACACTCCAGCTTGAATAGCCGTCCCACCCACGCAGGGTCCCGAGCAGCACCACCTCCGCCGTCACCGCCACGGCAGCAAGAAGGAAGTACACGCCGGCGTACGTTCGGCTGAGTTGCTGCCGCTGCTCAAAGCCGTGCGGCAGGCGCTCTACAAGGTCAATGGACTGGCCCACAAATGTTTCTGACCCTGTGTAACGCACCACCGCCTCTCCAGCCCCGTCCACCACCTTGGCGCCGGCGATCAGGAGCTGACCCGCGGTGGCAGGCTCAGTGCGGGTGCGCCCCGTCACGTCTGACATGTCGACCAACACCGACCCGCTGTAGAGTGAGCAGTCAGCAAGCACCACAGACCCTGCGACAAGATGGATAAGGTCACCAGGGACCAGCTGGGCTGACCCCACTATTGCCCACGTCTCCTCCCGATAGGCAACCGCACGGTCCGGCACGAAGCAGCGCTGGAGTCGCCTCACTCTTGCGCGGTCCACCAGTACCGTCGTCAGCAGCACCGTCAAGTGCATCACCACGAGCCACGCTAGAGTAAACCACATGCAGTGGCTGCCGTCCACAACCTCGTAGACGAGCGCCCCGCCAGCGACAAGGCCCGTGGTGGGAGAGACCAATGCGCCTACGATTGAGCGGTGGAGCGGCGCCACGGTCATTCGCACTTCATTCATGCCGCACCGGTGACGCGCTTCGTAGACGGCGGCCGAGTCCAACGCGCGCGGTGGCGCACGCGCACTGTTCTGTGTAAGCCACGACGCCGGTGCATCAACGATGCTGTCTGGCAGTGGCGCTGCAGCCGAGTGGTCGCACATCCTCGAAATGAAGGCGGCACTGTGTGTATGAGCGTGCCCCAGTTTCCGAGGGAGGGCGGGCTGCCCAGCAGCGCTGGGGCGGTGGGGACACGCACCGTCGGTGCGGCCACTGCTTAACCTGCTTCCTTGTGCGCGTGCGTGTGCTGGCCAAAGAAAGGAGGGCGGCGTTTGCGTAGGTGCCGCCGCCGCCGCCGCCTCCACGTCTCTCGACGCTTCGCTTTCGCCGCCGTCACCTTCACACGCACAGAGGCTTATCGACGAGACGCATAACCACGCTGCACCCCCGTGCGTGCGCGCACGTCTCTAATCTACCGTAAGATGTGTAAGCGAATCGGCCTCAGGGGCCACTGTTCCATCGCTCTGTTCCTCGAGCTTGACGGCGTGCATATATGCAGATGCATGTTTTGTGTGGAGGAGGAGGAGGGGGGAGGGGGCGAGGAGGTCAAGCAAAGCGAGAGACGACGTGCATCGAGGCGGCGGTGCGGTGACACCCACAGCAAGAGAGAGAGAGAAAGGGATGTGTGAGGCAAAGAGAAGGGCTCAAGATGAAGGAACGTGTGCGTCTTTGCTACATCGACACACGCACAGACATACATACAATGGAGCACTGTAGTGTATGCGCGCAGCGGCTGCGGCGGTGGCGCTCCTGAGTGTTGGGCAAAGAGCCGTCCAATACCCACCCGCCCTTGTACGTCTCAAGCACGTTGCCTCCGCCCCTGCGGGTGGGAGCGGGTGGGGGGCGGTGGACGGCCCACTGCCTACTACAAGAAGAACCGCAGTCCACTCACTTGTGCGTGGCGACAGTCACGACCCGACGTTCTCGGACGTGTTGTTGCCTCCGGGCAGCCAAACTTTTTTTTTCCTTCCTCCTCGGCTTCGCTGGGAGTTGGACGCGGAGGAGACTCGTACAAAATGGGGAGAGGGACGGCTTCCGAAACGTGAAGACAAAAACGGATGGAGGATGTCCGTGTATGGGTGCATGCAAGGAGGTATTGGTGGTGGTGCGTGAGTGGGAGCAGGGAGAGGGGAGGGGAGGGGAGGGGGGGGGGGGGGAGGCGGCACACACACGCCGACACAGCCACACGCATGGGAACGAACCGCTGTGCCCACCATATGTCTGTGTGCCTGCGTCTGTGTCTCTGTGTACCCTCTCCGTCTCCCTCTCAGTCCACTGGGCACATGTCTGCTGCGCGCGGCCCTTTCTCTAGAAGCTCTACGCGCACACGCACGGACGCCCCCCTCTCTCATTACCTCATGATTGTCCGTGAGCAAGTTCGCTTACGTGCCTCTACGCGCACGTGACTTGCCAAGTCGCACACCGCCGCACGCGACAGCGGGGAAGGCGGGCGGGAGGGAGGGAGGGACGAAGACAACCAAGCAAACACATAGAGAGCCAAGGGTCAATACGATACATGGGCATCCTCATCGACTAACGGACGGGCAAGCAGGTCCTGGAGCGCGTACAGCACGCGCACCTGCCCTTGTTGAGGCCTGGCTAAGCACACACCCATGGCAAAGAGAGGTGAGTGCTTTGACATCTAAGATTACAGGAACAAGAAGAGAAAGGGAAGGGGTGGGTGAGGGGATCTAGTACGAAAGCGCGTCGTGTGCGGTGGCCAGAGCGGGGGGGGAGGGGAGAGAGCGTACGACGGGGGATGATGGAAGCCAACGGATGAGGGGGTAAGGGTCAGCGCCGTAACGCGTGCAAATGGGAGAGCCCAGGATGCGCGCACACATCGACAGAGACGCATGCATACGTATGCGTCTCTGCATATGCACTAACGAATAAGAGTTCAGAAAGGGACGCATAGTGGCGCTGGAGTGAGAGAGGTGAAGAGGGGTGCGGGAGATGGTGCAAGGGTGGCGGCCCACCAACACACAGCGCAGCTGAACGGACAGCGAGATGCGGGCTCGGGTACAGACAGGCGCGCACACGAGCTTCCGTCGTCACTCTCGAGGGGTCAGAATGTGGCGTGGGAACAGCCGCGGCTCCGCCTCATCATCTTCGCTCCGTTGCGCACCAGCGTTGGCGCCCTTGCGCTCCATCAACACTGCCTTGCGCGCTGTCGTGATGCTTCCCACCGCGCAGGAACGGAGGACAGCACGATGGGATGCAGTCGGCTTGCTGTTCTCCTTATCTGATACATGCTTGAGACTACTCTCCTCGCGCATGGCCCGGTCTCGCCGGCGCTTCTCTGCAACAGCGGCCAGCGCGCTAGAGAAGTCCAGCGGACGTCGCGACACCACCGTGGAGGCTGCTGACGCTGCGCTTGGAGAGACTTCGGCGATCCCAGGATCTGCAGCGGTGCCCTTGTCACTGGAACCCTCCTTGCGTAGACAATGATCCTCGTCCATTGCACCTTCAGAAGTGCGTCGACCAGCGTCGCTGCCGCTGCGCTGATTCCGGTGAGGCCCTTGTCGGAGGGACGAGGAGCCATCACGTGACGTCAACGGCAGTGGTGGTCCCACTGCAGCGGGCCTCGCCTTCGACAAAGGGGGCGAGGATTGGCTCCCGGCAGTCACCATGCGCCGAGGCACCACAACACTGTTGCTCGAGAGCGGGGCCGCATTCCCGCTGGAGGCGGAGATGACCGACCCGGTCGGCGTCGTGACCCCACCCACGCTTACCGGGCTGCACACCACATTAGCGTCGGACTTCTTTGCGTCATCTCGCACATGTGGCACATCACCACCACCGTTTGCCCTGCTCTCGTCTTCCGCCTCCTCGACCTCCTCGGACTCCTCACCCTCATCACCGATCGCTGACCTCGGTGGCGAGCACGTAAGGCTGCTACTGATACTTCCGTCGCCGCTGTCATCCTTGTCGTCTTCCAGACCTCGGGCATGACGCGGGCCCCGACTGTAGGCAAAAACGTTGTCGCGGTTGTCCATGGTACGGATAAGCATCTGCCGCAGGTTCAGGATCGACTGCTGCTGCTCCTCGATTTGTTCAATCATCCGCTCCATCTCGCTCGCCATGTGCCGCCGCTCCTCGCACAGTGTTGCCTCTAGTTCACGCTTCTCCTTGCGCTGTTGCTCCACCTGTGCCTCGAGGGAGCCTTTCGCCTCGTAGAGAAGATCGATCTGCTTGCCTTGGCGAAGCAGGTCGCTGAAGAGGGCGGTGCTCTTGGAGTAGGCAGCCTTCAGAAGGGAGTCTAGCTGTGAAACGTGGATCGTGTCCTGCTCCCCGCGCAGGCATGTCAGGTCCCTCACAAGGCTCTCCAACCCTGCCAGCTTCGTCTCGTGCCGCTCCGCCAGCCGTTCATACTTGCGCTCGTGTTCCTTAATCAGTGACTCGTACCGCATTTTGGCGGAGCGCTCCATCTTGGCCTCCTCCAGAGCCTTGTTCTGCATGTCCATCACGCGGGTGCGACTCTCTGACATCTCCCGCTTCAGCTGCCGAATAAACCGCTTGCTCTCCTCATTGCGCGTCGAGAGAGCCACAACTTCGATGATTTTTTCCTGTAGCGTCTGGTACGCGTCTGCGTGCTTCTCCGCCATGTCCTCGTAGAGCGCGCGCTGGTGTTCGTACATTTTTTCGTATCGATTTCGCTCCCGCTGCAGCGCCTCGTACTCGACCAGCGGTACCATCGGCTCAGAAGCCGATGGGCTGCGGTCATGCCTGCTGCGCGGCGGTGTGCTGCGAGAGAGCGAGGTGCTGTGCGAGACACTGTTCAGGTGATGCGCGTGTGACAAACTCCTCCCTGCTGCCTTTGGGTTGGGTGACTTGCTACCGGACGCTGAGCCCCAGCTCATCTTCGCGCCAGACGTGTTAGTGACGTCGTGCAGCGCTCGGTGTTGATGTTGGCTCGAGCGAGCCTTGCTGCTGCTGCCCCCACCAACGCTCTTCCGATGGGAAACAGAGAGAGAGCCGAGGTAGCTGGCGTCGTACTCGGTGACGTCGACATGAGCGGCGCTGCCGGTCGGCATATGCTGAGGCGAGAGCAGCGCCAAAGCAGATGGTGAGGCATCAATGCACTGCGCCGTCACTCGATCAACCGTATCTTCCAGAAAAATGGCAGCGTCATCGGTGGACGTGCCGAGTTGACGACGCACCGGTGTCGACGGAAGCACCTCGTACACAGCCCCCGCCGCGCCGCTGCCGCAGCGGGATGACATTATTAGAGGTTCACCTGAGATGCAGCGGAGTGTGCCCTTACACCGCACACGCACATGCAGATGCCGCGTCACACCACTCGCCACACAGCACAGCGGGGAGCCGGCAAAGCGCCAGAGCGGAGGAAGCGAAAGAAGTGGCACAGCGTTGATCGCCGATGTGTGGAAACAAAGCACCGAGGCAGCAAGACCGCGCGTACCGCCGAGAATGTGTGCCACTGTGCGTGAGCGTGGGTGTGTGCCGTCCCTCTCTCTCTCTCTTTCCTAGTTCTTGCGGATGTGTGCGTGCGCTTGTTCGTGCGCCGAGAACGCTGCAAAGAACAGCAACAACAATAAAAACGAATTGTGGGACCTGCAGAGATCAGTGAGGGAGTTTCAAGGGAGAGATACGCGAGTAGGCTTGAGAGAGTCGCTTGCATAGGCACCGCCCCCCCCCCTTTCAACGTTCAGAGGTCATTGTGCGCACAAGAGCGTCACTGACCTAGCAGAGGCATACGCGCCCGCACACACGTGCACGCAGGCATCCGCCTAATGGCTCGAGCGTGATTCAAGCAGAAAAAAAGGGAAGGGGGCCGCAAAAAGGGGTGCGCGTATAGCATAGGCAGTGCAAGAAGAGCGTACGTGTGAGCTGAAATCAACGAGCTGCACATTCGTTGTGTTGCGGTTAATCGAGAACGTGTGCGTGTGAGTGTCGGTCACCCTCCCTCCCCTCGAGTCAAGCACGTGCAGAGCCGCGTTCACGTGCACACGCCACGCGCCACATATACGCGGGGGAGAGGGCCCGGCGGCGTCTTGCCCAGCGCGTACTTACCAGTTAGTCCACGTCGGGTCCCTGGCGTGCTCGGCCATGTAGTGCAGCACCTTCTCCGTGATCTCACGCTCGTCATAGCGATTGCCGAAGAAGTCGACGAAGCGGCCCTGTGGGTCAAAGAGAAAGATGGCAATGCTGTGGTCAATCAGGTAGTCCTCCTGCCCCGCGTCCTCCTCGGTGGGGATCGAGTAGTAGATGCGATACGAGCGGCACGCGTCGTTCACTTGCTTCGGCGTGCCAACCAGTCCAATGAAGTCCGGGTGGAACACGGACAGGTACTCGTCGATGGCCTCGAGGGAGTCACGGCGCGGGTCGCACGAAACAAACAACGGCGCGATCCGCTCCTGTGGGCGAGCAGCGTGGACCGCGTTGACAACGTGCGACATGCGGTTCAGCTCAACCGGGCAGATCTCGGGGCAGTGCGTGAACCCGAAGTAGAAAAAGGTCCACGAGCCGAGGAATTCTGCCTGCGACACCGGTTCACCCTTCGTGTTTACCAGCACAAAGGGTCCACCGAGCGCAGGGCGGCCACGCGTTTCGACGCTCACACGCGCGCTGCCCTCCGCGCCGAAGTAGCGCTGCTTGGCTTGGCGGCTGCCGTACCACAGTGTCGCAATGCAGAGAAGAGAAAAGCCACCAAACATGCCGTACCTCTTCAACGCCTGCCAATCCTCCTCGAGCTCTGCCGCCTCGGCTGCGTCGGGATGGCTTGGGTTCGCGGCACCCTGCTGACGGAACGCACGGCGGCTGCACGTCAGAGGCGCTGTCGTGGTGCTCACAAGGGCGGCAGCTTCGGTGGTGGCGCCGGCACCCATCGTCAAGTCGCGACACACGGCACCAAGATGGCAGCGGAGGCGCAGTAAAGCGCCAGAGCGGCACGACGCCGTCATCTGCCCGCCACGAACGGCGCAGCGCAGAAGACAGCGACGCATGCTCGCCTGTGCACTCGGGTGGCACGGTCAAGAGCACGAAGTCTCACTCGCCTTCCTTGCCGTGCACGCGTGTGCGTATACAGGTGAAGAGATACGTGTGTTGTCTCCTCAACTCTGGTACCTTTTACTCAGCGCTTTTCCACACCGCAAACACACTCCCCAACCGCCTTCTCAATCCTGCTGCGTCTGTGTCTCCACCGCGTTACTCGCACGCACACCAGCAATTTTTTTTTTGTGGGGCAGTGAAGAGGCGAAAGAAAAGAGTGCGAGGGGGCAGAAGACGGTGAAGACGGTTCTCTTTGGCAAGTGGTGAAGGTTTCAAGGGTGCGTGAGACGCCCCCCCCTCCGTGTGTGTGTGATGCGCGCGTACTCGGGCAAGACAATCATGTGCCGACGTGAGGCGAAGCGCGAGATGGAGAGAGATACCGGGGGAAGAAGGGAAAGATGAAAACGGCGCATAGCGGCCTACACGCCGCGGTACGGCGCCGATCGGCGCGAGAAAGAGCGACACAGGCCAACTGGGCTGCTGTTCGAATGTCCTTGCCGAGTGGTGGTGGTGGTGGTGGTGGTGGTAGTGGTAGAGTTTGAGGAGAGGTGGGCGAGTTCCAGAAACACGCCGGATGCGGAGCATCATCGCTCCTCGATAGCGACAGATGAATGTCGCAACAGCGCGCTCACTCGACTGTATTGCCCCACCCCCTCCGTAGTTCGTGTGATGCGACAGCGGCGGACGGGGAGGGGGTCGGAAAAAAAAAAAGAAACATAGGGAGAGTGGGAAAGAATAGTCTCGAGCGAGACAGCGAAACTCATCTCTTCCCACCGGATGCGCACGCAAGTGATATGCTTAGTCAAGGTCAATCTCCAGTGACTCCTTCGTTGCCGGTACCGTCCTCGAGGGACACGAGTCGACGAGGTCGTCATGGGAATCTCGAGGAGAGTCGACCACACCATCAGAACCGCCTTCACCACCCTGTGACACTGACGGAGCCGCTCCTGCTTCTGGCGCCTTCGAAGCGCGCATGCGTCTCTCCTCTGGTTGAACACTTGCGCTGGTAGGAGTACTGGTAATACGCTTCGTGGGCTCGCTCCCCTCGGCTGCCTCAGACGCCGGGTGTGCGGCAATCGCGTTGAGCCTGCCGTGTCGATTCCGCACCAGTGTCGTGGGCCGGCGCGCTACCCCTTGCTGCAGGAGTGTCTTCAGCTGCTTCGCTTCCAGAGCCCGGTGCTGCGCCTCGAGCAGCTGCTTCGCTCGCTCAGTCGCCGACAGCTTTGGCGGTTCTGATGTGGTGTAGTAGGTATCATCTTCGTCTCTGTTGACCGCTGAGTTGCGGTCCGTGCCGGCGCCACCGGCTGCATGGAGACCGTCCGAGGGCGGGGCCACCTTCGACATCGACCCCAAACCATTAATGCTGCCATGCTTGCTGTGCGTCGACGTGCACTCAGTGATGTCAGACATGCTGAACCCATCAGAGTGTGAGTGGGCGCCACCGGCGGTAGCGTGCTGATCACCTTGTGTGCCAGAGTGACCGGCCGAGGAGGGAAGTGGCCCCTCGTCGCTTTCGTCAGAGTCCTCCCATGGGTCGCGCGGCGGCTTTCCAGCGAATGCGTCACCCCCTGCCGCGCTGTCAGGCTTTGGAGCCGGTTTGCGTGAAGCAACCTTGAGATGCTGACCCGGTGCGAGGTACTGGGGTACTGCACGCCGCTTCGCCATCGCCGGACGTGGCGCGTTGGGTGCCGACGACATGATGAGCTGACAGAGCTGTCCTCGCGCCGCAGTTTTGTTTCGCTGACGCGTACAGGCTAACGGGTATGGGTCTCGTGCCGGTGCGGACCACTTGATCTTAAGCAATGTGCGCTGTATTTATTACGTGCGGCTCGAATTGGTGCACCTGGAACAGTGTACAGGGTGGTGTGTGTGTGGGGGGGGGGGGGCAGTAGGCGTTGAATTGAGGACTTGAATAACCAACGCCGTGCGTCTTTCGTGCCACTTTGTCACAGCGCTAAAGTGAGGTGCCGTACAGGCGTGTGTGTGTGCGTGTGTGCACAAGATGCTGAGAGAGAACGAGAGCGAGCGAGCGAGGACCGACAGAGAAAGAGGTGAGGGCATGAAGCAATCGGTAGCACGCAAGCATACGCCTCTGCTTCCTGCTGTTGCGCGGGCCGATGGGAGAGGACCTGACAAAGGCGAACGTGTGCCTGAGAGGCCACTACAGTCTGTTCGCTGCAGACGTAGGTAATTCCACAGAAGAAGGTTCGATAACCGCTTCACGCACGTCATCACCCGAGCTCACCGAGTTCCTCAGCATGAGAAAAAGAAGCGCCTGACGCAGCAGAAGAGAGTGAACATACAACACGTGAGCAAGTACGAGAAACCAGAGAGGCGTACGCATGATGCGCAGGGCTGCTGTCTGAGTGGTAGTCATTGTCATGCCACCACCCGTCGGTGGACCCTGACACACGGCACCTGCTCATCCTTCTGGCGTAGCCTCGTAGCGTCTGCTGTGCAGTAGATTGTGCGCCTGGGCGACCATCTCCGGTGTGACCTCTGTCCTCGCCAGACGCTCCCCACGTTCCGCTCGCGATTCATCGGAGACTAGCTTGTTGTCTGCATTGATCATGAGTCCGCTCGGCCCATCGCGGTAGCTGTATCCCTTCACGCCGTCGTACACAGCGCTCGGTGCGTCAGGCACGTAGGTCGGCTTGAAGTCCCGTTGGTAGAAGTGCTGACGGTTCAGCTCGATGTTGTCAAGAATGTTGTTCGCGTGCTTCGCCTGCTGGCGTCCAACGAACAAGACGAAGCCAGCGGCGCACATAGCCAGGGTGCCGCGCCACTCGATCCACACGGTACGCGCGGCACCTCGTTCGCCGTATCGCGACAACACCTCAGGGTTCTCTATGCCGAGCCACCACGCCTTTATGCGCGTGAACATGCTCACGTGATGCGCGAGCCTCGGCTGCGTGAACTTTGGTGGCATTGTCGATCTCCCTTCTCTCGATTTCCGGTCCCCTGTGTGTGTGTGCGCGCGCGCGTGCGTGTGTGTGTGTGTGTGGACAGATGTGTCGGGCTAACATTGCGGTGTACGACGTCGAGTGTGGAAAATAGACACACAGTGAAGCGGCCGTGAGCGCACACCATTCACGTGGCAGGAGAGGCACAGGCATGAAGAGAAGGAAGCGGGTCGGGCACAAGCACGCACACAGGGGCAAGAGAGGGAGACGTACGGATGGAGACCGAGGACAGCAGTCACACGACACGTGCATACACGAGTCCCTGGATACGCATGAGGGAAGTCAAGAGGCACTTGACACCGCACGAGCGAGCAAGAGGTAGGGAGAGCTCGGAGCGTGTGCGCTCACCGCGCTGGACCCTTCGAAGGAAATCATGAACTGTGTGCGATCCCCCCCCTCCTCATGTGTCTTCTTTTTTGTGTCTCCCTCAGCACACGTGCAGAGACAGACGGCTGCGACATGGAGGGGTCTGGATGAGTGAGCGAGGAGCCGCGTACAGACGAGGGCAAGACAGCTGCGCTTGGCTACACCCGTGAAAGTATCTCACCCAATGTCGCCGTTGTACGGCGTCTTGCATGTTGAGAGTCGACTGGATGCACGTGGATGACGGGTGGTGATGGTGGTGGTGGTGATGAGGTGTTGAGTCGAAGAGTGAGAAGATTTCCGCTCAGAGGAGTCGAGCATTCAAAATACACTATGAGAGTGCCCGTGCGAAGAGTGCCGCAACAACCTCACACGCACAAATGCACGCGCGTGAGGGGTGTCACAGTGTGCTTGAGCTTCCCTTCCCCTCCGTGTTTCTCTCTCTCGCTCGGCCATGCGTCTCTCCCTTCCTCATGTCCATGGGTGTGTGCGTGCACAGCGTTGTAGCGATGCAGCACAGTGGTGCTCGCTCCATTGCCCATACAAACGAAACAAGGGTAGTCGCAGGCGGGTCATACAAGGTGAACCAAATCACAACACGAAGAGGGCCCCCTCTACACACCCGGCAGCACCCACAGGCACGCGCGAGGGGTGGGGAGGGGAAGGAGGCGCAAGGACGTGGGCTGCGCGGGCCTACAGGCGATATCGTCCAGAAGGCATGGGGGGGGGGTCTGTTAACGAGATGGTCGTGTAAGCTGTTGAACGCATGCCTAACAAATATATAGATATAGATCAGCGGAGTGCTGAAGAGAAAGTGCGCCGCCGCCTCCCGGCCGCACGCTAGGCAAGCGGGCGTTTGGATTTACGGGTTTCACCGCGCTTTGGAAAGTATCGGCGTGCAGAGCTGGTCTTCTGTGAACAGCCGTGCAGCAGAAGGAATGTGCCGAGATATCGAACAACGCGACAGAGAGAATATGCGAGGCGGAAAGGGCCTACAATACTGTGGCACAGGTCTCCACCATCGCCTCTGCGCATTCTCCGACGTCGAGGCCTACACGTTGCCCCCTTCGTGCACTCTCACACCGCTTACTGCCCGCCTATGTTTCGGATTTTCTTTTTATTCGATTTCTGTAGTGTTCTCTACCTGTCTGAGCGCCGGCCAGGTGAATGGGTGGCGCGGCAGACGCCAAAGTGGCAGAGGGGTGAGGGACAACACCGAGGGTGGCGAGACTCCGTTTTGGAAGTCGATTAGTGAGCCGCTCCCGCCCTGCTCCGCCTCTCATTCCCCACCACCACCACCATCACCTTCACGGAGGCGCCGTCTCACCTCCTTCGCGCTGCCCACGCCACCTCGTGTTCACCATCATCTTTCTCCACGTACAAGCTCCCGGCCGTATCGTTTTCTCTCTCTCTCTCTCCACCTCTCTTTGTGTTCTCTTGTCCCCATACTTGACGTTGAACATCCGCCGGCAGACATAAATGCCGGCCGAACGTGTGAGATGGAGTCCTACACTGGAAAGGGGAGATGAAGCTGCACGGGGTCACTCCGGTGAGTACAGGGGCACACGTAGGCCGAGTAAAACAGAAGGCGCAGCTGTTTTGATGCTAGTGCACTCTCCTCTTTTCTCGCGCGAGGAAGGCGTAGGGGTGGATGCTTGTGCCTTTAGCGCTACACAATGCATCGTAGCGCGTGCAGGGCACGGACGCACTTGTACGCAGACACGCGATCTGGCTGCTGGGTGTTACGTAAACGTTTTTTTTTTGATTTTGTGTTTTTGTTGTTAAAGCTTGCTGGGAAGCGGTGCGAGGGCCTCCACCTTCACGTTGCGGTCGCGGAACGCCATGCACAGGTCTACCTCCTGGCGGCTGCCGAGGTAGACCGGCGTGCGCTGATGAAGGCGAGTGATAGACTGCTCTAGGATTCGACCATTGCTGCCCACTGCCTTACCGCCTGCCTGTTCCACGATCATCGCCATCGGTGCGGCCTCGTATAGAAAGCGCAGCTTTCCCTCCACCTGGCTGGAGTCCTTCGGGTAACAGAAAATACCGCCGTAGAGAAGTGTGCGGTGGATGTCGCCGACCATGGAGCCGATGTAGCGCCCGCTGTAGCGGGTCGTCTTGTTCATCTTGAGGTAGTTGACGTACTCCCTAAACCACGGCTCCCACTTGCCGTAATTGCCTTCGTTGACACTGTAGATGCCGCGCTTCTTCGGAATACTGATGTGTGGATGTGTCAAGATGAACTCGCCGATGTTGGGGTCCAGCGTGAAGCCATCCACACCGTGTCCAGTTGTCAGCACGAGGTTTGTGGCACTGCCGTACACGGCGTACCCGGCAGAAACCATGTCCGTCCCCTTCATCGTGCGGATCACCGCGTTGGCTTCCTCCACGCTATTTATCTTCGTGTCCTTGGGAAGCCGCCACACACCCCAAATAGAGCCCACGGACACATTGGCATCAATGTTGCTGCTACCGTCCAGTGGGTCGAAGAAGATGAGGTAGTCGCCACGGCCCCCGCTCTCGGCGACGATCATCTGCTCTTCCTCCTCGCTGCCAAGCGCGCACACGCTGGTGGAGCTTAGCAAGTACGCCTTGAACGCCATGTTTGAGATCACATCCAGCTTTGCCTGATGGTCGCCCGACGCGTTCGCCGACTGCCCCGCAATGTAACCCAGGACGCCCTTCATGCCAGCACGGCGGATATTCTTCTCAATCACCTTCACGGAGGTCTGGATCGCCATCATCAAGAGCGTGAACTCGCCGCGACTGTGCCGCGGTTGGCTCTTGATGATGTACTGGGTAAGAGTAGTGGGCGTGTGGGAGCGTATGGCGTCCATGTTGAACAAGAGAGCTGCGACTGCGGTAGGAGACGAGAGGGTTGAATACGGAAGGGAGGGGTAGCGGAGCCGGAAGGGGAGAGGGCCACCACACACACAAAGAGATCGAGCCGGAGGGCGACGCACAAGGGAGCAGTGGCCACAAGGAGAAGGGCGCAGACGAGATCGGCCGAGACGCGCGCAGGAAACGTTGCGGTGGTCGTCGTGGATGCGTGACCACGAGTAGGAGGCAAATTACCAAGAGACAGCGGCGCACGCGCCCAGACGTGTACAAGGTACGTGGGGCTAGAAAAGATATGGAGAGCGAAGAGGACTGCGCGTGTGCGTCTGAGTGCAGAGGAGCGGCGAAGCCAATGGGGGGAGGGGATGGCTGAGCGAGTGAAGCATAGTCCTCCTTCATAGCACACATGATGCGTGGGTGGGTGCGTGCGGACGCCACGGTGGAGGCGCACGCAGGAATAGAGACATCCGGGGAGAGAGAACGCCACACACACACACACACACACACACACACACACGTCCAGTAAGCGGTCATAGACACACCAACGTACATGACGGCCTCGCAGCACAAGACAGAGGTACTGTACAACAGCGGCAGCGGCAGACGAGGGCGGCACCGGCGCGGCTCCGCTTCGTTGTGGTGGATATCTAGACCTCTTCGAGTCCTACTTCGGCTCTCTGTGGAGTCATCACGGAATAAACTGAGTTGGCAAAGGCGGTGACAAGAGAAAGAGGGGGGAGGGGCAGCGGAGGCGCCCCCATATACGGTGTGAGAGACACAGACAAGCATGAGCCCACTCATGATGAGTGGGACACCCAAAGAACAATGTGCACCGTTGAACAAGGAAAATGGCAGTGCTAGTGCTGATACAAGTCTGGTCCTATACAAAGCGCTGAGACAAGACACGGACGTCGTTCCTGCGCACCTTGTCACTCTCGGCCTCTTCCACCTGCGAGGTGCACATGAGAACACAAAACAAAATCTACTTCACTCGGTGGCCTCGGTGCGGCGGGCGAAGACCGAGTGGATGCGAAGCACCTTATGCGATGCCCACTCTTCCTGTGCGACGTGCACCTCCTGAAAGCCCTTCCCTCTCAACAGCCGCTCCACACGGAACACCCTGTCTTGAATATCATGCACTTCGACGACCAGCCGCTCGATGCGTCTCCATTCTGAATCGGCAATGCCCTGCAGAACGTCCCACTCAGACCCTTCGACGTCCACCTTCACCAGAGCGATCGGGCCATCAGTGACGCGGCGACGCATCGCCACATCTGTCATACGGGACGTTGATCGATCGAGGAGCTCGGCGAATGGCACACACTCGCACCGCAACCGCCTCCTCTGCGACGGAGACGTGAGTAAGAAGATGGTGAGCAGTACCAGCACCGGCATGAGCAGGACTACGGCGATCCACCGCAGAAAAGGTTTCTCTAGCAACGAACACAGGAGTAGCGTGGGCTGCGTAGGTAAGTTGCCCGAGATGACGTTGTCGCGGGCTATCACCGACAGCTGCGTGAAGGGAGAGGCTGCCTTCCACGCGCGGGTAATCTCTGCCTCGTACATCGAGGAGCCGGCCATCACGCGCGGGTCGACAAGGAACTCAGCGCCGGCCACAGATGCGGCAGAGACGCCAACCTGCTCTACCCACACCTGCCGCCCGTAGGGTGCTGTGTTCTCCCTCGCCAACGCACACAGGCCAGGAATCGGCTCGGCCGCCACGACGATGGCCTGCGGATTCATTCCTAGCACGAACATGGTAAAGAGACCAATGTTACAGCCAATATCGATCACCAACGGGCTGCCGGTTGCAGGAACGTGAACTCCGTGGCGCGTGTAGACCCTGTCCTGGAAGATCTCCCGTGCCACCATCGCGGCTCCCCAGTCTCCACGGACAGCCTTGTACTCCACCGACCTCGCGCAGCCGGAGGCGTCAGTGAACGGCTGGGAGAATTTTGCGAGTTGACCTGTGTGCAAGAGCCATCGGTGAGCCCCGATGCAGAGAGCAACGTATGCTCCCAGGCAACCGGCTATCAGCAAGAGCACCATAGCGCTGTGCCAGTGGGGCGTGCACGACTGTGTGTGATGGTTGTAATACCGAGATGTAAATATGCATGCTGCTACCGTGCTATGGCGCCGACAGCTGCAGGCGTTTGAGGAGCGCAGATGTGCGTGCTCCTCTATGCTCGTACACTTAAATATGCACTTGTCTGTACCACGCACAACGCAAACAGCAGAGGGACGAAGAAAGCAGTGCACAGAGGAGCAGGGGTACCTTGGCAGCGGCGGCGATGTGCACAACACTGATGAACACTGAAAAGAAGAGGCGGCCGGGAAAACGTCGTATGAGGTACGCTGTGAGGCACGACGTGAAGGGCAGTACACGCTGGCAGATCATTCTACGCGCTCCTGCCTCTCTCTCTCTGTCTCAGGTGGTGGTTCAGAGAAGGGAAAGACCCATAGGTGCAGCATCCCGTGCGACAGGGACTTCCGTGCTGTGCTGCAACATGAGCCCCCCCCCACTTCCCCTCGTCTTCACTCTGCGCAGCAAGGGGAGGGGAAGGAGTGTACACCACTCCCCACACCGTCACACGCAAGGGAGCCTGTAGAATCGATATGTATGTGTGTGTGTGTGTGTGTGTGGCATATTGCACGTGGGCGTGCGTGAGAGAGAAAAGAAGCCGAGAGGTCGGCACATCTCTCACACGCACTCTCGGCAAGAATCTGCCCGCATCTGCTCCTCAGCCTCCACCCACTTACAAGATCACACGTTCTTCCTCCTCGCACGTGTGCCTTCACTCTTGTGCACCTTCCTTGCCAGGATACCAAACGAAACGTGGCGTCGACGCTGCGTCAACTCGACACGTACCATGAACGGAGACGGCATTACCCTCTGTCACTTTCGCTCTTTTCCTCCTTGCAGGTGTGAGGGAGCCCCCACGCTACCCCCACACGCGTACCTGAAGCGGCGGCAGCGGCGATGGCGTCACTCGAGAGCGCACACCATTTGTCTCCTGGCGCTTGAGGATCGTGAGGGTGGCGATGATGGGGGTGTGAGCAATGAGACACCAACCAGAAGAACAGAAAAAAAGGGGAGACAGGTGATCCAATGGACACGCATGCACACAAGGAGGACGAGGCTGCTGGTGTGTGTGTGAGTGTGTGTGAATCTGTGTGTCTAGTGCCGTGGGGAGGGGGGGGGGGCGCATGACGATTTGCATCGTGACGTCGTGGGCCTGTTGACGCTTCCCAGCTGCTTGCTGCTCGTTCCTCTCCTGTCCGGTATGCCCGTGATGTCCGAAAGGTAACGCCACGACACATAGCACACACGCGCGCGATGCTGTCACGTGGAGGGACCCGTCGCCGTCCACATTACGAAACTTCTCTCTCTCTTTCTCTGCGTGTGTGTACGCTCTGAAGGAACCAAAAAATATAACGTAAACAGAAGAACCAAAGAGGTGCGCTTGTAGTCTTCGCCTCCGCATTGAGAGTCGTCTACGCCTGCTTCCGCACCCCTCACCTGCTCGCCCGCTGAGCGGCTGTGGCTCTGCCTGGCAATCCGCCACACAAAACACTCAGAGCCAAGCACCCACACAGCCGCACGCAGCCATTGGAAACTCACACGCCGACCCATCGCATGGTACCAAGCATCGGTATACACGTGGTACAGCAATGTGCTCGCTCAGCCAAATCGGAGCAGAGCCTATACCTCACACTCTGCCCTTTCCCCTCCCTGCAGGTCGTCTCACAGCCCCCTCCCCCTCGCGCTGCCGTGCCGCCCCTCACCAGGAGGCGAGGAGGGCGGAGTGCAGTGCGCTCAAGTCGCGGTGGCGCTTTGCCTCTGCCGTAAATGGTGCACGCGCGTTCACACCGTGGCAGCTCACTCCGACGCAGTGGCGCACAGGGCTTGACCGCCGACATGAGTAGCGATGCCTTGCACTAGACTCTCTAGGTCGTAGGAGCCCAGCGCTGCTACCGCCAGCGGTGGTTCGGCATTGACAGAGAGCGGGGGCGTTCTTGGCTTTCTCGCAGGCCGGCCACGGGACCCTGTGAGATCCCAATGCGGTGGGCCATCCACATTACGGCGGGAAAGAGAAGGTCCTGCGTACGCGAAAAGGGCAGGCAAGCAATAAGAGGGCACGCAGCGTCTACTCCGTGCCATCCCTGTGGCGTGGGCTCCCTTTGCTGAAGAAGCGTCGTCGTTGTTGAAGCGAAAGGGGAAAGGGACGTGTCCAGCAGAGAGGGGGACGACGGGAGAGCGTGGGGCACAGATATAGTGAACTCAGCAACAGAGCCTTCCCGGGACATTCCTCGTGCTCTTTTCTGCCCTTGCTAAATGTGTACCCGCCTGGCACACAACGCCTGGCACTGGCGTCGGTAGCACATGCTTCTCCTCATCAAGCAAGAGCGTGAGTGTGCGAGGGGGAGGGGTGTGGGGACGCAAGAAAAATACACAACACTACAGGAGCGGAACACGGGACCGCGCGTACAGAAGTCACAAACAAACCAAATCGAAGATCACACGCGACTAACGCGCCACCGAGCGGCCCGCCACAAGTGGCCGGAGGGGGTAGAGGCAAAGGTGCACTCCCCCCCCCAACGCCAGCCGGGACACGATCGGAGCACGGAGGCGCACACAAGCACACAGACAAACACGCAGATGCGTCGAATTGACAACGAATGAAACACGCAATCGAGGCTCTAGAACAACAACAGAAAGAACGAAACCAAGTCGAGAACGGCAACGAGTTGGCCATCATCCCACGTGACACACGGCAGCGTTACAGCAAGCCGGAGATGCAAGGAAGAATGTCCACCATCACGCAGCATAGTCGCACATAGCCGTTACGACCGCCATCAACGAGTGATGCAGAGACAGACACACACGCATATATGCATCATCACCCCCTCTCCAATAGCGAAACAACAGTGGGAAGTATTTGTGTGTGTGTGTGTGTGTGAGAGAGAGAGAGAAAGAGCGACAGCGGCATACACCTGCATGCACATACGGCGTACGCACAGAAACACGAATTTCGAGAGCAGAAGCCGCCGCTCTTAGGAGGAGGAGGGGAGAGAGGGAGATGCGCACGGGCAAGCGCAGACACATACAAATAACGTAACGGCAAACCACCAGTGAAGATATCACACACACACACACACGCGCGCGCACACGTACGAGAGGCATATGTATATGGAGAGAGCGAGCGACATGGCAGAGGCGGCGCTTTCCTCGCCATACCTCTTGTGGTCCGCACGCAGCGCCACAACAACGCCCGCACGTCTTTTACCTTTTTAACTGCTCACGCGGAGGATGGCGACCACCCTGACAGCAAAACAGACAAACAACGAGAACGGTGAACGTAAAGCAACACAGAGGTGAACTACCGACGATGCCGTGGAACAGAGGCGCCTAAAGCGGGCCCTGGGCACGTCCGCGCCGCCCACAAATAAGCATAACAGCTAACAAAGTCCACCAACATGCATACGAAACGCCACGAGTGGGAAAATGGCGGAGGGACAGGTGGAGAGGAGAGAGCTGTGTGCGTGTGTGTGTGCGTGCGGGGGGAGGGGGTGGGGGAGGGGGGAAGGGAGGGGAGGAGCCACCGGACACACGCACAAGAAACACGCATACATACGTATCCAGCAGGGGCTCGTTGCGTTCCATGTGTGTTGTCGGTGAAGGCTCCGGAGCAACCATCGACGGGAAGAGAAGTCACCGGGGCGGGGGGGGGGACATGAGAGTGCGAACGAGCGATGCGGCGCTTGCCTTTACGAACGTGCCTGAAACAACAGGGACCGAACATCCGACAACGAACAAGAAACCAGGAGCACTTGATGGATCTACTCGGAAGCAGGCATCAGCTCGTCTCACCTGCAGCAGAGAAAGAGGCCGGGTGCGCCATCACAAGCGCGGCTTCTGCGTGCGCATGGGTGTCTGTGTCAGCTTCCCTCAATCTCACCCTTCCGTGGCAAGGAAATGCGGGCGTCGGGAGAGAAAGGAGGGCTGATGCGATGTGGTGCAGCAGGGCCTGTAGCGCACCCAGGTAGCACCTTCGATGCCCTCCCTATCCCGTTCCTCCGCGCACCATGCAACACACGCAAACGTCATAGGGGAGAGAGAGAGCAGTGAGACGTGATAATCGCGTCATCGGCTACGAGAGTCAAAGGAAGAGTGCGCCTTTCACCACAGTGCCGCATTCGCCCACCTGCATTATTCCCTCTTTACTTCGTTTAGTGTCCCTCCTCCTCTTGTCCCCCAAAGCAGGAGCACTCACGACGTCCTGCTGCGCATCGTCACCAACTCATAAGTGCGACGCACACACACGCCCACGCACACGCACACAGCGGCGGCCAGAAAATAAAAT
The DNA here is from genome assembly GCA_033953505.1 of Leishmania tarentolae. Taxonomy (NCBI): domain Eukaryota; phylum Euglenozoa; class Kinetoplastea; order Trypanosomatida; family Trypanosomatidae; genus Leishmania; species Leishmania tarentolae. Next base: position 402,035 of record CP119828.1, read on the forward strand.
GTAGACTCAAGTTCCTCGTGGCGTATGATGCGGCTCTTGATACATCGTGTCATCGAGTCGCGCACCTCCGCCACACTGATTCTCCTCACCTTCTTTTTTGCTACTCGCCGTTCGCGCCGCGAGGTTTTCGCCCCCCTCCCCCCCCTCCCCCTCCCTCTTTGTCTTTGACATCTGTTTCACAGGGTGATAGTGCTGGTGTGTGTGGAAGGAGGGGGAGGGCGGCCGCCCTCCTTGTCTTCCCCCTCCCCATTTATCCTCATGGAACAAATCAGAGCCCCGGGGGAAAAGCTCCAACTCCTGAAGGGGTGGGGGCGGGAGGCGGAGGAAGAGGGGGTGCAAAAAGGAAATATGGCGGGCAGTTACAGGAATATACAGCAAAGCATATCACACACACACAGAGAGCGAGGCGACACATGAACACACACACACACACACACACACACACACATACACACACCGCACGCATGAGCAAGAGCAAAAGAAGGAAAGGGGGAGGAAAGTGGGGGCCTGGTGTGCAGGCACGGATAACAAAGAGAAACACAGGCACAGGCGCGCTTGTGCCGCAGGAAAGGGAGACAGTAGAAAGGGAAGTATGCGCGAGCAGCCCGCACGTCGCTTTTCACCCTGTTACTCGTCCCTGTGTCTCTCGTTGTGAACATACGCGCCATCACAAATGTCAGCAGCGAGCCCAGACACATACACACACAAGGAGAGAGTAAGACAGGCCGAAACACCAGAACCGCAGACGCGGTAAGGGAAAGAAAGAAGAACACCACACACGTGAGCGCACATCCGCACGCATGTACATCACAGTCTGCAGAAGCAGACCTTTTACCTTCACGTTTGTTTGTGCCGCCGCCGCCGCCCCCGAACGGCAACCAGACGGGCACTGAGGTCTGGTAAAAAAAAATTTGAAGACTCTTGAAATGTTCGCCGCAGCCAACGCGCACGCACACTCTCTGGCCTCACAGTTCTGTTTGGCCTACGTTCTCCACTTGTGTCTGCTTAGTTGAACAGAGCATCGGCACCGGTGCTGTCGCTTCACGAAAGAAAACAGTTGATGGGCCAACACATCAGTCGCACACGCGCGCACCGATTCGAATGTGAAATTGATTTTCTGTAGTGATGGACGACACGCATACGCGTAGAAAGCCTCGTACACCCCCGGCAGCCTCAACAGGCCTGACCAGCTCTTCATATCCTTTTGTCTCTCTCTCTATATATGTATATACATATATCAGTTGGGTGCAGGGAGAGAGGGGGACTAATGTGTTCAGTGCTCGTCTGTTCCACCGAAGCATGAAAACACAGAGGAAAGTAAAGACACCGATCGCACAACCCAAGAAAGGGGAAACTGACGCGCACGCACCCGAGACACGCCACGGACACACTCGCAGGCACAGCAAACGAAGAGGCGACAACAAAAGTAAGCATGCGGTTCACAGCTGCAGCGCCGGAGACAGGGCGTCACAGCGAGGCATCGGGGCGGTGGTGGGAAGCACAAGACGAAGGGGGAGAAAACGGAAGTAACCGAAAGAAAGGAGAAGACCGAGGGGAATTGGGGGGGGCGGGAGAGGGGCGGACAGCAACGAAGGAGGGAGTCGTGGGGGAAGAGACCCGTCTCAAAGCAAAGCAAAGAGGAGCTGCGCACTTTGCGTGTGTGCGGGTGGTGCGGGGAAGGGGACTATTCTCTCGTGCGTGGCGTTCGAGGGTGATTCAGCGACAGAACAAGGGAGTGAGAAAGGAAGGCGAGAGAAGGAAGCACGGCCGAGCGAAAGGGTGAGGCAACGGAGGAGATATAGATACATTCACATGCCCCCCCCCGCTGCTTCCCTCCCACACACACACACACACATCTCCCTTCTTCCTCGGTTTTTCCTCTTCCCAGCAACAGGAGCAACACAATGTCTTTGTCCCCTTGCACCTGTTCGTCGTCTTCATCACGCTACACCGTCTGCGCTGCGTTCCCTCTGCCCCGCCTCTCCCTCTCTGCCTACATGACAATATACGTTGTGTGTCCCCCCCAGTTCGCCTGTTCGCAAAGGTTAGCGGTGCCCATTCACGACGATGGAACCACTCACGAGGCAGAAAGCAAAAACAAGAAGAGGGGGGGCAGTGGGGGCTTATAGGGGGCTTATAGGGGGGAAGGATGAACGCCTTCTCTCTATTCTGTGAGGTTCTGTGTGCGTGTGTGTGTGTGTGTGTGTGTGCGTGTGTCTGCTGTACGCGGCGTATAGGTGCGGCGTGCTTAGGGGAGGGGAAGGGAGTGGATCGGAGTGGAGCTGAAGAGACACACCCACAGGGATACAGAGAGGGAGAGACAGTTAATAATAATAAAAACAGAAAGGAAACGCACACGCACATGCACATGCACGCACGCACACACACACACACAAAGAACAAAGCGGGGTCAACCTGAGCACGGTGAGGGAACAGAAGAACAGAAAAATACCAGGCAAGGATACCACAACGACGGCACATGCACGCACGCACACACAGAAGGGGGAGTTGTGTCAAAAGGGGACGTGCGCTGCACCCTCCCTTTCCTCTTGTAGACATCGATTCTGTTTCTGCTGTTCCTCTGATTCTGCCTATCCCCGTCTCTCTCTCTGTCTGCGCTCGTGCGGGCGTGCGTGTGTACCCTTTTGTCCCCACCGCTTCCTCGGTGTGCGCGGGGTGGCACTTCATGGACGTAAAACCGAGGAGTTCAGCACAGCAGGAGCGATGGGGGGGGCACGAACGGGAAGAAGCACGCGTGCGTGTGCTGGACGTGATGGAGGCGTGGAGGAGAAGAGAACAAAAAGAGAGGAGGTTGCACACACACCTTTGTTTCACGCTAGAGGCGATGAGAGGAGCGTGCAAAGAGAAGTGGCGTACCCACAGCGGCAGAGGAAACGGCAAGAGACGCAGGCCTGGGCTGTACAGTCGCCAGCCGCAAGCACCACAGGAAACAGCAATGGGGCCATGCGCACAGAGAACACCGTGTCCCCCTTCGTACATGGAGTTCCTCTAGTGTTCTGAACGCGTCGACATTCCTGCTGCCTCTCTTGACCGCCCGCTCGGTCACACGTATGTGTGCTTGTACAGATGCCTGCTATCTCTCCCCTTTGAGGTTATCCTCTTCGCAGCCTCCATTATTCCCAGAGCCATCACATCGTTAAAACGTCCCACAGGAGCTCCCGCTTCTTGCCAGCATGACCGTGTGCTCAGCTGATCGATTCTTCCTATCACGTTGCATGAGCGACCAATGAAACGGAAGAAGAGGGGGGGGAGAGCCATGAAAACGTAGGGGGCCGCGGACACCATCGCTTCCGCATGCGGAGTCAGAAATGCGGAGAGAGACGGAAAGAGGGTCGAGCACAGAGGGAAGAGGAAAGAGGAGAGCGTGCAGGGCGAGGTTGTGCCCTGTCAAGGAAGCAAACCAACAACACATATCCACGAAGAGAGGAGAAAGGGGTGTGTAACAATAAAGATCGGCAACGGAGCAGGGAGCTACGGAAAGTGCAACCGGACACACACACACGCACGCACACGCATCCGAAGAGGGGGCAGACGAGGGAAACAAACAACGATGCTGTGCTGTGATAAACAAGACCTCCAGGAAGTACACCAAAAACGCAACCTCCCCCCCCCGCCCACACACACGAAAAAAAAAAAGAGACAGCGAAAGAGGAATCGTGAAAAGCTACACACGCACACAAAGAGGGCAAGCACTTTGGAAAAGGAAGGAGGAAGGTGCACGGGAAAGAGGAAGGGGGGAGAGGGCATCCACAGTCGAGTGCACATGCCTCGTTCCTTTTTCATCTCAACAAAGGCAGAGAAGAACTCCACAACCGCCATACAGGCGCACATCCACATCTACGCGCACAAACGAACAGAAAGAATCGACCTTACCGCCAAGCAGTCCTTCCCCATACACGTGCTGTTTACGTGCGCGCAAAGGCACGGATGGCTGCAGGCGTCGACCAGATGTTAGACTCCCCACATATGCACACTTGTATGCGTGTACGTGTGTGTGTGCTTTCGCCTGTTCTAAGCGGGGATGAGGGGGAGAGGAGAACACCACGTTTGACCCTGCACGTCTGCCAAGATAGGGAAAGATGAGGGAGGGAGGGGCAGGGGGCAGCGGAGGGTCCGTACAGGGTTGCAGAAAGAAGGAGAAAAACACGGAAGTAGTTGTACACACACACAAATATATATATATATATATGTATGTATGTGCGGGGATGTGTTTGCGTTTAGCATTCTCCAAGGCGATGTTCACACCGGAAAGGAAGACAGGCATGAGAGGAGGGGACAGACGGCCGAGAGGCCGCACAGAGAGGAAAGCAAGAAAGATGCAACGAGGAGTGCGACAAATAAAAAAAAAAAACAGACAAGAACATCAAGACGCACACACCCCACAACGACACAGCTGCATACACCACTCAGTATACCGCAGCCCCCCCCCGCCCCTCACCCCCCCCCACACGCAAACAGCGAGACGGAGGAAGGGAGGGAGGCAATGGGAAGAGGCGAACCAGAGGAGAGAACACAAGACGCACACACAGGTGCACGCGAAAAAAAAAAGAGATACGCCGTCATCAACGCATCGGACAAAGGCCAGCAGCGGAAGGCGGGGAAGATATGGCTGCGAGATGCGGCTGGGAACCATGAAAGGGGCAAAGCGAGGAGCACATGGCAGCAACTCGAGGACTTAAAAAGAAGACCAAACGGCAAGAGAGACAGGTAATGGGACCAGGAAGGAAAAAGAACGCCAGGGATGAGGTGTAGACGGCATCCCGTGGAGCCCACACGTTCTTGCTCTGTATCTCGCTTCGTCTGCTCCGTCTGTCAAGGAAGCCTGTGGCATTGGTCCAAACGGCACAAGAAGCCCAAGCGCCCGTCGCAGCCCCAGTACCTTCCGCGTGTCCGCGTGCCAGCAGAAGCTTTCTCTCGCTTCTCGTCGCGTCTCCACAGAAAGAGAGAGCCGGAAACGAGCCTTGTCATGCCCGTTACTACTCGCTCCGTGTGCATGTTACAAGCCACCTAAAAGTTACCCTCCTCCACGAAAACGGCCCCTGCAGCACGTGCCCATGGCCGCCCGCATCCCTGCCAATCTGTGAGTGCAGGCAGTGGGGAGGTGCTTGCGCGATTTCTATCCGCAGTCCATGGGGGCGCAACGTCCCCTCCTGCACCAGATGCGCTCGGAATGCAGGTAGATGCTTGGCAGAGGTGATGCGAGAAAGTGCGCAGCCCCCTCCCCGCTGTGCAACGCGCGCCGGTCCCCCCCCGCACCTAAATGGCATCAATGACCTCACGGAACCACTCTAAATACGCCAGCACCAGCGAACAGAGGGAGAGGTAGGCGGCAGAAAAGAGAGCGTGTAGTGGGACGTGCAGGTACCACAACACACAGCAGGAGCAGAGACGAGTAAGCGTGCCCCTGTGTTGACACCGCGCGCGTCCGTTCGCCATCCAAGAGACCCGCAGGTACACATACACGTACACACTGGCAAACGCGCTCCCCCTCACCCACTTGGTCACACAAGCGCAGAGACAAGTCCTTCGTCTCCACGACATCTACACCCTCTCGCATCCACGCACCCCTTTGAGAACTTTCCCTGTGCCCACCTCCTGCTCATAGTGATTATGAAGTTGTGGTACGCCACGGCATGCACCCACAGGGGCGCTTAGCTCCATCCCATCGGCGGGTACATGCTGGTAGTCGCCATCGCTGCTGCGTTCACCGCCATGGGGTCCATCGTACCAGCGGGGCGGTGGGCGCCTTCATCATCGACGATAAGCGATGTCGTTGGGTTCGTCGTCTTGATCTCGTCCATGCGCGAGAACTGAATGTCGAGAGTGAACGTGATGGTCTCGCCGAGGGTGACGGGCTGGCCCTGCAAAATATTCTTCACGTGCTCGGCGGACTCACGAGCATCGAACTGGACGAGTGCCTGGACACGATTGTGGTTCCATTGGCTGCTGTCGTTTTTCGGCAGCACCACAATGCGCTCCACGGTGCCGTAGCTAGCAAATATCTGGTACACAATCTCTGGCGTAATGTGCGCTGCGGCAGACACGTCGTACTGAGTGTTGAACATGGATACCAGCAGGGTTCGAGTCGCGTGCTGCGTGGCCGTGAGGTTCTGGTGTGTGCTAAAACGAATGTACACGCGGCGGCCATCGATTTCCGCGTACCCGGGCTCCTTAAAGAAATCCACCAGCTGCTCGGCACTCTTGGGGCTCTTCATCTCGACGAGCGCCTGATTCATCTGGCGGAGCATCACGATGTGCTTGATGTCGCCAAAATTCTGGGCCAGGTTCTGAATGCTAAGCTGTGTCACTTCGGGTGTGACGTTGCGCATGTGAATAACGGAGCTGGTGTTGCCGATCTCATTGTTCCTCGGCCGCGGCTGTGTCTGCGGCATGGCATGGCCGCCTTGGGCGTGGCCATGACCTTGCTGCTGCTGCTGCTGCTGCTGCTGTTGCACTGAACCCGGCGGCATCCCATTCTGATAAGGGGGCGCATAGTTGGGCATCACCGACACCCCAGTGGACATGGGAGGAGACAGCACGCCAGGCTGGTAGGACATCATGTTGGGCTGGCCGTACATTTGTCCGGGCACGAACTGCTGGCCGTACATGAGACGCACGTGCCAGAGAAAGGATAGCGACGAGGCTACAACAGACGCAAGGAGCAAGACGACGCCGCAGAAAACCGTTACAGTGCAGACCAGAGCCACACGAGGCACGGAAAAGGCAAGGAAGGCGAGCTCCAATCTACTTCCTTCTCTGTATCATCCACAGTGACAACGAAAAGGCGCAGTCGGTGGGGAGGAGGTTAACGGCAGACACTTAACTCGTTGACACGAACGGGAGGGGGAGGGTGGGAAAGGGGGAGAGAATGAGGAGGAAGGGGGAGGGGCGCTAGTGCGGGGGTATACGTGTCCGTAAATGTACGTTGTAGGAGGGGTGTCGAGTGAAGGAGAGGGAGGGAGGGAGGGAGGGAGGAAGCGGAAGGAGGAAAAGGACCTGTCGACGGCTGAGCCCTCCGTCTATCAGACGGGATAGGAGAGGGAAAGGGGAAGGTTAGAAAGAGGGAAGAAACGGGGAAAGGGGCGCTAGTGTGTGTGTGTGTGTGTAAGTGTGCGAGAGAGAGAGAGGCAGGGCCAAAGGAATAATTGAGATGAGGTCGGGGGAAGAGAGGGAGGTGGGGGGCGGGGGGCGACAATCACACGCACACACGCGACACAGATGCCGGGAGCACACACGAATGAGAGGACTACAGTGTGGACGCCACGCAAATGCGAAATTGTAATACAGAAAGGAATGGAGAGGAGTATCGTAGAACGCACAGAGAAAAGAGAGGGAGGACCAGTAAAATAAAGAAATCGTGGGGAGTGAGAAAGAAAGAAAACAGTCGCAGGCGGCGGTGGAAAGGGGACAGCGAACAACAACAGCAGCTGCACCAGACGACAGGCGACCAAGTCAAGCAAGAAGAACTTCGCAGCAAAGCAAACAAGACGACGGCAAACGCACGGTCGCGCGCAGATGTACAAAAGGAACGCGCAAGGAAACTCCGACACGCACGACGAGCGAATCGTGGAGGGAGCGAGAGCGTGAGTGACACACGCACACGCCACTTAATGAAGACACACTTGCGGGCACCCCTCACAATCAGGTACGAGTAAGATGGCAAGAAAGCCACCAACAAGAACAACAAGAAGGAGAGAGAAGGGGCAGCGTTGGAGAGAGAAGTTGCACCGTGTGCGTTATTCCTTTTTTTTTCACTCTCCTTACCCTTTTATGCGTCCTTCAAACTCTCTGCTTGTGTGTGTGTCTGTGTGTGTGCAAGTTGGTTTATATCCTCTTTTGGGGGAGGCTTATTGATCTCCAGGAGACTACTTCCGTCGTTTCGGGCGGAGGCGCGTGTGTGGGAGGGGGGGGGGCGTGGAGGGAACAGTGATCTGACGTGGTGTCGTCGTGTCGGAGGGGGGCGAGCAAAAGGAATGGTGGGTGATGGGGGCGCGCACACAAAAAGAAAGAGGGTGCCGAGCTTGGTAGTTACAGAAATGAGGAAAAGGGAGGAGAGGGATGAATAGTGGTAGGAGAGAGCGGAAACTTCTCCACAGGTGTGTACGTGTGTGTTGGGGAGGAGGGGCGTTCGTGTACAGGAGGAGGGTGAAGCACACCGGCGTAGTGAAAACAGGAGAGGGAGAGAGTACAAGGAAGTAGGGAGGGGCCTACACGAGAGCTCCAGAGACGGAGGAAAGGTGCAGGAGCATCGCATACAACGTGCACACACACACACACACACACACACATGGATGCGGAGGGAAGTGCAAGAAAGGCATCACTGGCATACGCACAGAGGCTTTGGCACCTATGGCCATCTACCTCATCGAAGACTCTACTCAAAGAGAAGGGGGGTATCAGCTTCTATAGCTGGCGTACTGTTCCGCTCGTGCAGGAAGAGGCGCTGTTTTTGATTAGTACTCCAATTGCTTTCGGTTACTCTTCTACCCGAATAGCGATGGCCCGCCGCATTGGGATCTCACAGGGTCCCGTGGCCGGCCTGCGAGAAAGCCAAGAACGCCCCCGCTCTCTGTCAATGCCGAACCACCGCTGGCGGTAGCAGCGCTGGGCTCCTACGACCTAGAGAGTCTAGTGCAAGGCATCGCTACTCATGTCGGCGGTCAAGCCCTGTGCGCCACTGCGTCGGAGTGAGCTGCCACGGTGTGAACGCGCGTGCACCATTTACGGCAGAGGCAAAGCGCCACCGCGACTTGAGCGCACTGCACTCCGCCCTCCTCGCCTCCTGGTGAGGGGCGGCACGGCAGCGCGAGGGGGAGGGGGCTGTGAGACGACCTGCAGGGAGGGGAAAGGGCAGAGTGTGAGGTATAGGCTCTGCTCCGATTTGGCTGAGCGAGCACATTGCTGTACCACGTGTATACCGATGCTTGGTACCATGCGATGGGTCGGCGGCAGACGAGGTAGCCTGGAGCTCGGCTCATGTTCTAAGGCAAAGTGGACACGTTGAGCAACAACAAGGAAAGGAGAAGTCAGCGACATCCGCCTCCGGCCACGGATGTCCGGTCATTTTCGGCGCTCCAAAAAAAAAAAAAGGAAAACGGCTCTCACACACACGCTCAATCGCGTTGCACTTCCGTACTGACGTGTTCCGCTTCCCCAGACCTCTCTCCCGGACGTCCGACTCACCCGGGCGCGCGGCGCCGCCCCACTCTACAGGGACCGTGACCGACGTAAAGTGGGAAAAGTGGCAAGGGGGGAGATAGAAGGGATTGGTCAAGCACATTCGTGTGTGCCTGTCATTGCGTGTGTTCAAGGCACAAGAAGAGGATGGGGGAAGGGGGGGGCACTTCCATTTCAACAGGACCCAAAAGAACACCACTATCGTAAGGAGCAAAGTCCGTCGTGATCTTGCTGACTGTGCTTCGTCGTCTTCCTCTCTGTGCTTGTATCCTCCCTCATGATCAACACAGTTCGAGTCCCACGGGTATGTGCGCGTTCAAATAAAGAGATCCTGCTCTAGCTGCTGCATGCGCTTGGCAATTCCGGTTATAAGTCTGCTCTGCTGTCGATCCACAAAGACATTACCAGTCGCCACGCGCCGTGGAGCCGGCGCAACAGACGAGCCTCGGGTAGGGACATGGGGCGTGGCTGCTGCTGCTGCCAGGTGTGTCTTTGGTTGCGTTGACGTCGCTCGGTACATAGCGTAGCGGTCCTCGTGAGCGTGATGAGAGCGTCTCGGCGCCTGCGCGGGAGGTGAAGTGCGTCTGTCACCAGTGTGAGGCTTGCGAGCCGACGAGCGCACCGGCAAATTTCGTAGCGGAGAAGCTGTTGCTCTCCTGTGCTGTGGAGAAGCGCTCGCGACACGCCGGGTCTCGTACCGACCGCCAGACTTTATAAACAAACTACCCAGATCACACAGCGGTGCCACCACTCGCGGCGCACTCACGCTGGGAGGCATGGCCTGTGACTGACCGAGGGTGGCGCACTCCACTGCTTCACAGAGGTGGAGACTCGGCACCTCACCTCCAGCAGCCCGCTCAGCGCCCATACTCCCACTGGGCACCGCTACCCCTTTCGGTGTTGCGCACTGTAGCACTGTCGGTTCATCGATAGGGGCACAGGAAATGGAAGTGAAAATGGAGGAGGCGCACGTTGTCGCGTGTGAAACGGCCGATGCAGTGTGAGCTGAAGCTGTGGGCGGTGGCACCCGCTCCGGCTGTGGCGGTTTCACGGATTGAGGCACGGAGGTAGATGGCGCCCCCGCTCCGCGTAGGTGGCCCAGCGGCAAGTTCTGGGTAACGTCCTGTGAGGGGAGCGCCTCCCTTGATGACACCGCTGGCATTCCGGCCCGCGCTGTGAGGTGCAACGAGGACGGCGGCACCACAGCCTTGCTCGAGGTGAGTGCTGCGAGACGCGCTGCAGGCGGGGCGTCTCCTGATAGGCCCTCCACTGCATTGGTCTCAGAGAACTGTGACACCCACATACTCGACGATCTCTTTGCGTCTGTAGCGGCATTTTGGGTCCCTTTCTGCGGTAGTGCCTCTAGTTGTCGCTCAATTGCAGCAGTGCGCTGACGCATCGCGGATATCAGGGCGACCCCCTCCGCCGTCAGCGCCTCGGCTGTCTTGGTCCGTTCGTATCGCTCAATGGCCTCACGCGTCTCTTGGATGGCCTTGCCCATAGTTTCGGCCGACGCACTGCTTGCCGTCAGCTCCGCGTTGAGCCGCTGTAGGTCAGACAAAGTTTCTTGCATTCCCCTGTCCCCCAGCACCGAGATGGAGGGTGGCAACACAGAGGCGCCGACTGCAGCCGTGGATGCAGCAGAGCCGCTCGTCGCTGCCCATGGAACGCCAGGGCTCTCCTTCAACTGCGGCTGCACCTGGCTTGAGCCGGTGGTAGGCACTTGTGAGAGTCCGGCTTGATAGGCTTCTGTGGATGCGGTGGGCACTACTGCCGCTTCACCGCTCGCACGGGCAGCTGCCAGCTGCATCTCCAGGAGCTGGTGGTTTAAGGCGAGAAGTTCATTGCGTTGTTTGACGCTGTTCTGGACGAGCTGCGCCTGCTCCACCGGGCTCAGTCCGTGATGCTCCTGGAAACCCGCGACTGCAGCTGTGGATGCAGCAGAGCCGCTCGTCGCTGCCCATGGAACGCCAGGGCTCTCCTTCAACTGCGGCTGCACCTGGCTTGAGCCGGTGGTAGGCACTCGTGACAGCCCGGCTTGATAGGCCTCTGAGGATGCGGTGGGCACTACTGCCGGTGCTTCACCACTCGCACGGACAGCTGCCAGCTGCATCTCCAGGAGCTGGTGGTTGGCGGTGAGAAGTTCATTGCGTTGTTTGACGCTGTTCTGGACGAGCTGCGCCTGCTCCACCGGGCTCAGTCCTTGATGCTGCTGGAAAGCCGCAGTGGCGCTGCGTATGCTCTCCTCGACCCGTCGATAGAAGCCCTTTTTTTCAGCACTGCATTTCTCAATCACAGCTTCAGCTTTGCGGATAAAAACGTCTTGCTGCTGAATCAGCCGCGCTATTCCAGCAGTCTCGACAGCACCTGTCGCTGCCGGAGCCGTGGAGGAGGGGTCCGCCGTGGGAGGTGCTATCGCTGGAGAAGACGCAGCCTTTGGAGAGTGTACGCGTGTGCTTTCTGTCTGTCGGGCCAACAGGCTGTCAGTGTAACGGCGGAAGTCGCTCATTTGCACAGGGCTCAACACACTGTGGGCGTTTACAGGAGACACCGTTGGCGTCGGCAGTGGAGTCACGGTCGGCGGACCGGACGGCACAGATGGGGCAGCGACTGGTGTTGCAGCATCGACAAATGGAAAGGCGATCACTTCAGCGGCTCGAGCCGGGACGGGTGCGCTCGTGGCGCAAGCCTGCAAGGTGCCAGCATCCACCGCCGGCGGAGCAACGCCGGCGGGTGTGCGCGGCACTTGCGGATATGTGTGCCCTACCTCCACAAATCTCACCGACTGCGCTGTCTCTACTGCACATGACCCATGCGTGTCACGATGCTCGAACTGAGCTTCCACTGGCTGCGAAGGTAGACGCTCAAGCGGCTGAGGTGCTTGAAAGACACTCGTCGCAGGCAGTGGTGGTGGCCTCAGGGCGTCCCCTGCCGTGGCGCCGATATAAGGGCGACTGGTAGGCAGCAGTGGCACCGTGCCCTGCCCGTCAACAGAGCGGACGTGGTCGCCGTCTACTGTGTACAGCCGTACTCGCGGCGCCTGCTGTCCCTTTGAGGCAAACGGAAAGGACAACAGGGAGAACGGGGCCGCCTTGGGCGAATGTGTCGCCAGCGAAGTTCGCGCCGACTGCACGCGGAGCGTCGGCGGTTCCTGTGGGGGCTGCAGACGACTTGACAAGCTCAAGAGAGGTGGCCGCGCCGTAGCAGCTATCGACGCGCTAGCGGTAGCCAGCGGAGAGCGCGCATAAAGTGATGCTGCTTCCTTCGTTGTCCCTCCCCACTGCACACGTACTGGAGTTGCATCGACAGCTACCTCACCTCGCCACCCAGTTGAGCGGCGTCGGTGGTCGACGCGCATCGGTCGCCTGCAGAAGCGGCATCTCTTTCCCCCGCTGTGTTGCGCTTCCGAGCAAACAGTGCCATGTCGGTGCTTGCAGAAGTTCGACTCCGAGCCACTCCAGCTGCTCTCGGCACTCTCCGCTGCCGCGTGACGGTCGCCTTTCATGTAGCAACGGTGGTGAAACGACTCGAGCGGGGCGACTGGATCGACATAATTGCTGGTTGATGTGGTATACGTCGTGGCCGAGTCGGAGCTCTCGCCATTGTCATCGGCAGTGGGGGTAGACGTCGAGGCCGCGGCGTCACACTCCACTTTTACGTCGAACGCATGAGGACGGCTTGGTGTCGTCTCTAGTGTCTCCCACCACGCTACACTGGCTGCAGAGTACAGACTACTCTGAGCAGGGGCTGCTGGTGCAACCGTCGCCGCCACCGAAACAGCAGCAGCAGCCGCGTTGGCTTCACGGCTTGCTTGCTCCTGTGACGTGGCCTCATCAGTGCCGGCGCGCGCCACAGCACCAGCTTCCGCGCTTAATGAGCGGAGAGCCTCCGATAGCGCTGTGTCTAATACACGAGGCGGCACAGCCTCTTGTCGATTTTCCCCTTGACCTTTCACAGCCAGTTTTTCGGGTGTCGCCGTAACCTCGCGCAGTGTCTCCTCATGCGGCTGATGACGAGTCACATGCTTCTGGACACCGACACGCAAGCCATCGCCTTCCATCGGTGGGGCGTCGGTCACTACGTGCATTCGCACTGGAGGGCGCAATCGGTAGAGATGCGCATAGAGGGGAAGCGCGAGTTCCTTGGACAGTGCAGGTGGCTGCTCTCCGCCTTCTCGCGTGGTCCCCATTTCCGATGCGGCAAGATGAACTCGAGCTAGGACGGCCTCGCAGGCGCGATCAAGAGCACCAGGTACACGCTCCAGTGTCCACAGTGCGTCAACCCAGGTGGCCGAAAAAAGTTGCTGTCGCTCGGGCAGCGAGTGGTTATGACTCCAGCGTGGCAGCGATGCGTCGCGCTTTTGGGAAAAGATGAAGTATGCTGCGCTCATCGACAGCGCTGGGCTACGGCCTTCGGTGGCGGTTGTTGCACAGAGGTGCTCTGCGTGAGATGCAAGAGCGCCAATGGCAGACTGCGCCGCTGCGACCGCCCTAAGCATGTCCCCCTCTTCCGCTGTCGTTGTGGAGGGCGCACCATGGCTCTGCAGGGTATCCAGCAGGGTGTAAAATTCGCGCTTGAGAGTGGCGCTGCTGCTCTGGTGCACGTTGGACATTTGCAGAAGCCCCACCAAATACGATCCCCAAGTTAGCTTGATAGCAGCTGCGTGTCTCACAAACGAGATAAACTTCCACTGGAACCACTCAAGTGGCAGCGGGCCGCCCGCCAACAAGTAGAGAGTCTCCAGTACACTTTGGCAATCTCTCACAGCGGTCTCGCCCGACGTCCAACTAGTAGATTCAGCGCTTACTACCAGGCTCGTGTACTCCTCTGCCGCTATCGAGTACTGCACGAGGCAGAAAATGCGGAAGCAGAGCACGAGCGTGCGTGAAACCATCGTCCCTTGTGTATGAGCAGACCCCACATTTTCGGAGGACGTTAATGAGATGTTGACGGAGATGCGGTAGCTCTCGGCCACATCCCGTACACGATAGGGAGACAGGGAGTCCATCTGGGACCACAAGGCACATGTCTGCGCCAGAGCTGCCTGCAGACGAGTCCGGCCCACGTCCACCGACTCCCGCATGGCATCCCTTTCTGCTTCCCTATTCTTCAGGACGCAGGCTGCCACTGCCGAGGCGTAATTTTGCATAGCAGCCAGCAGCAACTCCGTCTGGTGAAAGAGGGTGACTACCAGTGCGGTGGTGCAAAACTCTTCAGAGATGGTGCGCGAGAGACTTCGAAAAAAGGTGACATCCACGCCGCGCTGCCCTGCATGCAGCAGGTGGCAGAGGCTCGCCGTGAGAGTAAAGCTGTCGCTGCCGTCCCTGCGCAGCACAGTGGCAACCCATTTGATGGATGACTGCGCCAGCGTGGCAACGCACTCCTCAAACCAAGTTCTATTGCTGGAAATCGGCGTCAACGCATCCACCGCGTGGCGCAGCAGTGGGGAAAACAGTTGCAGAAAGGCGGTCAGGCAATGCTGCCGTCTCCCAATGCCCAGTGTGAGAAGTCCTACATCGGGCCGGAACGACGCGTCCGCGGAGGCGACGCACAGGAGATCGCCTGCCAAGCACAGTGCCGTTTCGAACTCCTCCTGGCTCGCGAAGATGTACGGTTGAACCGCCACACACACGCCATCCTTCGGTCGTTGAAGAGACACACGTAGCTTGTGTAGCTCGTCCGTGATCACAAACACCCGTAGGTCTAGGCAGCTCGCCACAAGCACACATCCCATGCAGTGCACGCAGTCTGCCCCACTGGCCTTCCACTCCACAGCCCCGGTACCGTTCGAGAAGGTGTCGGTGCTGACTATGCGTCGCACAATTTCCTCGGCTAAGACAACGGGCGCTACGCCTGCGGCCAGGCCATCGAGAACATAGGTCGCCTCTGCGGGAACCATCTGCGTCGGTGCGGCGATCACGTCTTGCGCCTCCGTCGACACCATAGCCCGGCCGCTATCACCTACGAGCGCGGCCCCGCTGGGAGAGGCAAAGCTGCTCTGCCGATACTTGTCCGCCAGCTGCAGAAAGAACGCGTCAGTGTACCTCACTTGATTGTCTCTGCCCCGCTTCACGAGGGCCTTTTGGAGAACGGAGGTGAGAGTCCAGAGATAGCTCCACTCCGCCTCCACGATCGGCTCGGACATCTGCAGCAACTGCTCGTACACGCGTTGCATCAACATCACCTCCTGTTGCGAGGTACCTACGTACCGCAGGTGCGGCATGATATGGCGAAAGACTACATCTGGCAGGTCGTGGCGGCTAGAGCGCATACACATCTGCTGCAACGATTGCAAGCACAGACGCAGTGCTGTCGCTCCAACTTCCACCTCTCCCGCAGCACCACAGCCCGCTGTCTCTCCGGTGCCTTCCACTTCCAGGCAGGGTGGCTCCGGCACCGTCTCGCTAAAGCCAGCGGATGTCACACGCAAGAATAGCCCAACAACCCCGTTTGTGCACAGAACCTCTGTTTGGCTGTTCACAGGTATGAGCCGCGCTGGCAGTGCCATCACTGCCTTCGTTTTCTTGAACGACTTTTTCTTCAGTGGAGCGGGGAGCACCAACACGGGGCCGTCCACATCGTCGATGCTGAGCGACACCGACACTACCTGCCCGAAGTGCTCACAGCAGTACACCCTCATGTCGTCACAGAGCACCAGCGATACCCGGGCACCTCGAGGTCGCTGCGGGCTCGGAACCGAGAGCGTGCACGTGCTTATTGGTCGCTGCAACCCAGCCACTGTGACGCAGCTCGTCATCAGCTCCCCTCCTAACAGCGAGTGACGCATGTGCAGGAAACAGCTGAAGTCCTCCAATGAAACAACGACAGTGTATACTGCTGTCGCCTCATCCACCTGGGTAAGGCAGGGCTGCGGCACCTCACGGGCATCGCCACTAACGCGCTTGACGCATTGACTCTGAAACACTCGCGTCACCGCAACAGCCGAGCCCCGCGTAGGCAAAATGAGCTCGCGGACTGTGACGCACAGGAGCGGTGGTGTGGTGGTCGCCACCTGCGCTGACGCGTTGGTGCTGCTCGCCGAGACGCGATCGAAAGTGGAGAGAGCCAAGGGAAAGGAAGGGGCAACAACGGCTGTGGTGTGATCAATGGGCGCCTCTATATCGCAGTGCACAATCCGTACATCGCGCCCACCTTCGGGCACGTAGATGCATGGCATGCAGCTGACTGCCGTCTCCACCCTCCACTTGCGCCACGTGTTTTTTGCCAAGTGCGCAACCACCGCGTAGACCTCTCCGACCTGGCTCACTAAAACAGCTGCGAGGACGTGGCCCTCGAGGGTCTGGCGAAGCACTGCCTGCCGCACAGTCACTAGCTGCCTTCTGTTGGCTGTCTTTTTGTTCGTTCTATCCTGCAGCACGTCCGCCATCAAGCCGGCCAGCTCCTTCTTGTAGAGGGTGGGCTTGCTCCTCAACTTCTGCGGGTTTCGTGGATCGTGCGCGATGAGCGCAAATCCCAGCCGCTTGCCGCGATGGTGAGTGAAGAAGACGCCAGAGTGCGTGGTGGTCGTGCACACGTAGAGCACTTTGTGCAACCCTTTTCCACTCCTCTTGAGGTTTCTGGAACCCTTCCATCCAAGCCACACAACAAAATCCTGCTCAGGTTGTTTGACGCACTTCAGCGCGATCTGGCACGCGGTAGCCGTGCCCCTACCCGACGACTTCTGCTTTGGCACCTCAGAGAGAGAGAGCGCGCCAACTACATCCATGAAGCCGCTCTTTCCCGGGCGCCACCACACGGCATTGTAGGAACCCAAGCGAATCGCGTTCATGTCTCACCAGAAGCGCACAACAAGGGAGGGGACACTCACCTATGAACACAACAGTTAAGCCAAACGTAAGGTCACCACAGACCGACTCCCCACACGCCAGAAAAAGAGGGAGCAGCAGGGAGAACCCTGATGGTGATGCGAGATCGGTGGAGACGCGGTGCAGCGGGTGGAAAGCCTTTGAGGTCCGCAGCACGTCGAAGGCGTGACGAAAAACAGACAAGAAGAGCAACAGTAGCAGCGACAAGAACAGCAGCCAAGGAACAAAGCGTGCTCTGCCCAAAACGCGTACGTGGCCGAGAAAGGGTGGGGGAAAAGAGCGGAAATGAGGTCAGATGTCTCTATGGTAATTCAAATGTATGTTTTATGGATCGCCAATGCCCCCCCCCCTGATAACACCTGTGCGTACAGCTGACAAACAAGGGAAAGGGTGCAGTGATGGGGAGGGGGATAACCACTATGCGATTATGTGCCTGTATGTATAGGTGTGTAAGGATGTATGTCAGCGCGTCGGCAAAGGGGGCCGTCCGCACATATGCCTGTATAAAGTGGACTCAGAGACAGTCGAGAGCGCCACGAAAACAACGGTGAGAAAACGCTGTAGCTTGCTGTCTGCAGCGCACCTCGCGCTTTCTTCGCTAGCCTTTCAGACCCCCTTGTCGATGTTCTGCAGCCAAAATGCCAACGAAAGGCATCACCGTGTCTGCAGATGCGCAACACCCCCCCCCCGCTCTGTCTATGTGGCTAAAAGATAGGAAGAGGTGAGGAGGTCTGTGGATGACGCTGCGAAGGGGAAAGGGTAGCGTTATGCGCAGTGCACCGATGGTGAACCACACGCATCTACCCTGGGTAGCACGGAGATCACAGAAGACAAAGATGGAAAGAGCAGAGTGCGCGGTACATCACATGCAGAGCACAATATGCGAGATAGGCACTCGGAAGTCACTTGCTCGAGACAAAGAAGTGACCACCAGAGAGAGGGACACACACTCTTCCGCTGATCAGCGTGCACTGGACCGGAGAGGGCCCCAACGAGTTGGCGCACTGTACCGCAGCCAGGGATAGCTGGAGAGTCGCAGGGCTCCATATCATTTCTTCTTCTTGTGGGGGTGTTGATTATCCTTTCTTTCCACAGCACACTGCGAGACACAGGTGATTCCAACACATCAATGACATGCGTACTGCACAGCTGCTCAACCGCCCTGCACAGCGCAGCGTGGAATCATGTTTCGCGTGGCGCTCGTGGCGCTGTCCCGCTCGACGGCGGCCAAGTCACACCTTCGCCCCTTCGATCAGCCACTGTTCAACGTCTTCCGGTGTCATTTGGGGGCAGAGAACCAGCTTCAGTCGCATCTTCAGCAGTGTTGATCCAATGTTCTTGGGCAGAATACCGTAAACCTTCTGCAGGTCCTTTCCATTGATAGGTAGAGTCATCTGGAAGGCATCTAGCAGCACGGGGTGCTTGGCCACACGCGCCCACGCTGCGGAGAAATCTCTTCCGATCTGCTGTGACTTGCCGCCTGGGTGCAGGTGAGCTGATTCTTCCATTAGCATGTACGCTAGCAGAACAACTTGGAGCGCATGACGAAAGACGTGTTTGTCATTGAGGATGTTTAAGGCGTCAAACACCTTTCTCACCGTTTCAGGGCGAAGCGTCTCCGTGGCGAGCTCATCCATCTTCATGGATTGCGCGTGAAGATGGTTGTACGCGTCGATCAAGCGTCGCACGCACTCGCAGCTCGCGAACGGAAGCTTCAGACCATTCATACAGACGTTGCGTACCGTTTCCTCGACATCGGCTGCTGCGCCTCGAAAGAAAGGGATGACGAGAAAGAAGAGAGCCACCTCCACTCGCTGCCCCTCTAACAATTCATCTGCCGCGCCGATATCGGCGAGGCACGGCAAGCCAACCGAACTCAGTCGCATTACTGTCTCCAACCTCTTCGATCCATCCGGGTGGAGGTCTACCAGCCTCTCCACTCGCTCAATCTCATTCGACAGCTGCTTCTTGCCGGGCACCTGTCGCATCACCACACTGATTAGTAAGATGTTCTGCAGAATGTGCATGTCGTGCAGCAGTGCAATGCACCGCTCTGGGTGAGCGGCCGCCATCATCTTCACAAACTCCTTCCCGACACGCTCACGTGACACCTTCTGCTGAAGCATCTCAAGCATCGAATCATCCACACTGTCTGTGATCGACTTCTCCAGTGAAAAGTTGAGCGCGCCTAGTTGGCCAACAAAGCGCACGCCGCGCAGCAGGCGAAGGGGGTCGTCCATGAAGGTTCTCCGCGGCTCCAGCGGGCACCGGATGATGCGCAGACGCAGGTCCTCCAAGCCGGTAGTATAGTCCTCCACCATGCCGGTGTGCAAGTTGTAGAATAAAGCGTTTATGGTGAAGTCGCGGCGCTGCGCATCCTCCAAGGGCGCTGCCGGGCGCACTTGGGGAATGCGTGAGTCATTCGTATACACGTCAGTCCGAAGGGCACAGAACTCTACCGGGATTTCGTGGACACGTACCGTGGCAGTTTCTATGTGCTTCGAGAGGGCTGGGTTTGCCCGAATGACGCTCACGGTGTGCCTGCGGTCGCCGTGAGCCAGCTGGTAGTCGGATACGCGGTGGGCGAAGGCTTCGCCTGTCACAAGCTTCGTGTCTCCATGTGTTTCAATGGCAATGTCAATGTCGTTCGAATGCAACCCCAGCAGCATGTCTCGCACCCACCCTCCTGCTACACGTAGAGTTGCCTTGAGCTTGTTTTCCTCAGCCACGCTGAGCAGAAAATCAAAGACACCTTGATGTGCTGGGGAGATGGCAGCCTCCAGTTTCACGACCTTCGGCACCACCGACATTGGCAGAAGACAGGAGAAAGAGACGGTGAATGTGTCCGTGTGAGAAAGCGACGACGACAGAGCCCCGTCAAGAATAGACCGTGCCGCTGTACTGCGACCACCATCCACGCATGGAGAAATTAAAAGGAAGAGAGGGAAAGAGAGGACCGCCACCAGGCCGAGAGGAATACACTCATAATGTACGTACACGCCGAGAAGGAGAAGGGGAGGGGGGGGGCATCATGTCCACTCGGCAGTGAGGAGGGGCAACATGGCGTTGAAAGGCTCATAGCAGTCAACGAGTTAGGCGTGAGACTACGCCTTCCGTAGTGTACCATTGCATTCCACCATGGAAACCTGACCTCAGACCGCACAAGTGGCGGCTAGTGGTTTGGCAATGGCATCCCCCTTGCTCTCAGCTACCTGCATTGATCAGTTTCCCCCACCACTGCTTTTCACAGTCCCATAGACTACTCGCGCTCGACGCGAGTGCATCGCCATGGTACTAGTGCGAGGAAGAGAGAGAAGCGCCAGTCGAGCGAGTAGCTAATTAAGCTACAGCGCAGAGGCATGCGCTGTAGCCACCCAGCCGTCCTGTCATGCAACCCATCTTCACTCACTTTTTTCCCTTTTCCCAGGTTTGGGTCTCTCTCTCAAGTAGGGGTGAAGCAGCTAACGTACATCCAAGAGAAAACTCTCGCCTCCCTGCCTCTTTATTCGTGTTCGCATAGAAACAGCGGTAAGGGGGACTCTGTGGGAAAACACCATACGGTGGCACCTGCCGTGCAGCAAGAAGAGTTAGAAAAACCCGCCTCTCACTTCACGAGGATGGAAGCACCGTCTTGCTTCTGCATCGCGCTGCGCTTTAAGGCGAGCGCGTCCAGCAGTTTAACTCTCCAATGCACCGGTATTTTAGTATTTTCGAAGACAACTGCTTGAAGTTGGCGGTGGTGCTCGATAAGTCGAAAGAGGGCCACGGCCGCCCCATCGCTGATGTAGTTGTCAGACAGTTCAATGAATTCGAGGTTCGGCAGGTTGGCCGCACTGGTGCACAACAGCTCTACTGCGTGATTGCGCAAGCCATTCTCGCATAGAATAAGCGCGCGCACATTGGGCATTTTCTCGATAGTCGAAAGGATAGGCGCAATGCCTTTGTCCCCGACATAATTTCGGCTAAGGTCCACTGTGTCTTCAGCGTAATTGACGCCGGACTTGTCAGGCAGGAGGCTTGTGAAGGCGCTATTGGGTCGCAGACCCATCTCCGCACACGACCGTATGTACACTTCTTGAAGGGATGGTGTGCGCATCTTGGTGCCGTTGGTGGCAAGCTTGCGAACACTCTTGCCACCAGGAGGCTTGGTGGGGCGCTTCGGCGGCATCGCTTGAGAATGTCGTAAACCCCACCCTAAAAAGAAAAAAGAAACGGAGCGCAAGGAGAATGCGGACGCACCCAATTTCGAATTCCACACGTTCCCAAGGAAAGACGTTGCAGGAAGCTGCGCTACAGAAGTGGAAGAGAACGCGAGCTTGTACCCATCCCACAATATGCAAGAGCAGGAGACAGTGGTAGGAAAGTCCATGAAGAAAGGAAAGTGCGGTGTCGTGCATGGGATTCGAAAGATCCTTCACTCATGATGGAGGACATTGAAGAACAAAGCTAGGCCAAGAGCATACCTACTACTGAGGTCTCCCTTCTTCCTCCGCGAGTGTGTGTGAATCTGTGTGTGTGTGTGTGTGTGTGTCTGCGTGCGGGGGGCTGTACGTCAACACACCTACAGAACGACTGTGGCGTGCAAAGCCTTGGAGAGGGTTCACACAGCGGCACAAAAGGGAGATGGGCATCCACGAAGCCATAGAAAGAAAGGGAACCAAAGGAAGCGGTTCCACTTTCATATTTCGTACCGCACTTTTCTCATGTGGCGCCCCCTTCACCAGTAGGTGTGGGAATACCTTGACTACTACTCTACGCAAGCCTGAGACAGTGACAAGAAATACAGCGCTTGTCGGTAAGACCGCAGGCAGAGGAGGGAACATCGATGGTGCACAATCCTGCTCCTAGTCCCCTGAGCAAAGCAAATACCAGTACGCATAAAGGGGGAGGCGATTGGATCCACGACAAGCACACGTGTATATTGTATCCCACCACACTAAAACGGTCGCTATCATGCACAGTAACAAGACAGACAAGCAAGCGAAAAAGGGCAGCGACGCGAACCCAAAAACAAAAAGAGTTTTCGCCCTCAGCGCTGCGTCTGCCTTCCGTGCCCATCGTCTCCAGAATGTTCTCCTGTGCCGGCGGCGATTCTCTGCCCTTCAGGCACCGCACGACTCCTTGCTTCCTAGGAGGCTCAAAAGTTCCACCACTTCGTGGGACACGTACCCTTCGTCATGGTGCCATCTGCCGTAATTGTGGTCTGAATACGACGCTGCCCTGACACGAAGGAAAACAGCGCCAGCACGCAGCCTACTCCGCATAATCCCATAAGCCCGTAGATGTGCTGAAGAGCGTTGTTGCGAGTGCGGTTACCGCGACTAAAAGTGGTCTCTTCGTGGCCCATCGGCTCCTTGATGAGCTGATGGCCTAGACGTCGGGTGCAACGCCGGAGCATTTGCTTGATGCACAGCACGTGGGAAGGGCTGAGGAAAAGAAATGAGGATGGGAGGAGGAGCCCGTCGCGGTGCTCTCTGACAGACGTGGGAGCTGTGTGATGGGTCTCACCTCTAGGCGAACAGTATAAGCCTCCCTGTGTAACAAGAGGAAATGAAACCAACGTGGAGCTTTGTGGGAGCAGGAAAGAGGAAGAGCGTCCGCAGCCGAGGGGGACAGGAAAGAGATAGTGCAAAGAAGAGGAGGCGGGAGGCAAAGGAGAGCCGTTTCCAGTAGAGGAGGAGATTGGCGCAAAATGAGTAAGTGAA
The DNA here is from genome assembly GCA_033953505.1 of Leishmania tarentolae. Classification (NCBI taxonomy): domain Eukaryota; phylum Euglenozoa; class Kinetoplastea; order Trypanosomatida; family Trypanosomatidae; genus Leishmania; species Leishmania tarentolae. The sequence continues at coordinate 424,764 of CP119828.1, forward strand.
ACTTCGTCTCACCGTCCTTACGGCGCAACCCAATGAGACCTATCCCCGCATATGCAGTAGGCAGCATGTGCGTCGTCGCCGCAAGCCGCATCACACCACGCGATCAAAATTCGACCCACACTCGAGAATACAGCCCATTTGACACAGGCACACAGACAAACACGCGTGCGTCTTAGAAGCGTGAAATACAAACAGAGAGAAGGTCCTCTTTACACGCTCCGCATTAAAATGAGCGGGCGCGCTCACATCCTCAAAGACAGTTACGTGTATGTCATATACATTTGTTTTTCCGCACTATTTTCAGAGCTTCATGGTGTACATATATCGGCGCCCACAAGGGCGTTGCATTTGCAAGGCTCACTAGACCGATGCAAGATCATGTCTTGGCTAGGGAAACTGGAGTGAGCACATGCACCCACAAGAGAGAGAGAGCACGAGGTGAAAAGTGAGCTATGATAATGTACACGAACAACAAGGTGAGCTACACGCCTGCCGGAAAAAGGGAGAGGGCGCTCCAGAGGTAAACAGCAGCACGTTTATAGTCGGTGAGAATGGAAAGTGAGAGGGAAACAGAAAAGAAAGGAAGTCCTTTATTGGCGATTATCATCATCTCCAATGGTGTTTGAAGTTGGTGTGCACGGCTGTTAGACGTTTCTTGCTTCTGCCTGCAAACTTTACGGTGTGTCCGCCATCCTCCTTCAATCCTTTTCTTCCTTTCTGGTAAGAGTGCAGCTTCCTTGTTTCAATCAGGTTGCTCAGAAAGACCCCGCGTGCGAGAGAGAAACTATACAAGATGCGCCAGGCGCAGCTGGCACTTGACGCGTGTGCACGGTTCTCCTGGCGTTCGTTGGCACACCTTACCCGCGGGAATACACAGACACACACAAAGGAAAGAAGAAACGAGAAAACACAAGTAGAGAAATACGTTCTCACATGCGCAGTCACAGAAAAGAAGAAGGCCGTATCCGCAGGGCGTTCCTCCATTTTTCATAAAATGCCCCGGAAAAGTACCACACATGCACACGAGCTACGATAAAACCGAAAGAGAGAGGGGGAGCAACCGGCTGACAGCTAGCGTGCAACAGAGATCTCACGTTTGCTATTTTCCCGCTAGTCTTTCACCGGTGATGCCTCCTTCCATTCACCTGCGCTACCCCCACAACGCCACAGAGCACTCTTCATAAGCGTTTCACTCGCTTTGTACGAAGCTCGCGTGATTGGTGTGCACCCGCGTGTATGTACGCTTTGCAACCGCCACAGGCATCTCCTGCATCCACACGCACACTTCCGAACAAAAAAGTGATACCTCACATCGAAAATATGCAATAGCGATATAAAAACCGGGAAGCGCTAGACAACTCGCTGGTGTGCGGGTCTGAGTGTGTATACACGCCTCCACCGCAGAACAGTAACGAAAACCGCACACACAGAGAAACCCATACGGAAGCACACAAAGAAAAGATAGGAATATAATGGAGAGAGGCTTCCCACCTGCGAGCCATGCCGTCGTCTTTCTTCCAAGTTTACAAGGAAAAAAACATAGAGTTCGTTTCCAACAGATCTGTTCTTTGGTATAAGTTCGAGACGATGTGCATCGTGGAGGAGCTGAACAGTCGCCCTTTTCCGCTCAAAGCTTTAGTTCTGTAACCCCTGACAAGTATTATGCCTCCGTGGAAACTAACTGGTGCGTAAAGAACCATCCCACCGCGAAAACGGACACACGCCTGCATCTGCCGCTCACAAGGTGCACGAATGCGAGGAAAAGGGCGACAAACGAGACAACTGGCAAAGCAGAAAGGAGAGGCATCGATAAAGGAAGCCAGAGGCGAAGTCCAACAACATGACCAGTCACGTTAGTACAGCAACTAGTGTAAAGGAGTAAAGCACGTAGCACACATCAAGAGACGGGGGAGCGGGGCAAATGCACACGCAGCAGTACGCTAAAGCACAACGTGTACGCTCAAACGCGCACACACATCATGCAGCATTAACATGGAAAAAAAAAGGAGCCCTTCTCCAACCAAATCCACAGAAAAAGAGAGAGAGAAAGCGTCTACCACACAAGGCACATCGCTCTCTCGCTTTCCCTCTCTGTGGTGCAGAGCTGGAGAAGCGGGTGTGTATGGTATGTCAGCAAAAGGCAGTCCACAACGGCAACAGCTCTTGTATCGCTCCATAACATTATAGAAGTTTGGGAGGAATTTGCGTGGCCGTCTCATTGAGGGGTACAGGAGTATGTATTACATGAAAGGCAAGGAAGACAGAGGATACGCCTGTGCATTCGCACTCATATATGGATGTGCGACGAAGGATTCATAAAACGGAAGAGCAGGGGGTCACAGGTTTCCAATCGAAAAATAGAGGTCATTGCAATTCAAGGGCGGTGAGTCGTAGTGTGAACTACGCCACATCACCCAAACAAAAAAAAAACGCCAGAGATGTGGAAGCAGTGTGGTCTGGGATACGCCCCTACTAAGACCAGCCACTACGCTCAGAAGACACACATCTGGGTATAAGGAATGGCGCAGTAGGTAAGAACCACGCCGTGCGTGGTGCACTCTGATAAGGGTTAGGGACGAATACACGATCTGGTGATTATACAAACGTCTGATGAGGGCCTGAGCAAGGTTAAACAGCAAAAACCAGACAAAGGAAAGCACAACAACACAAAAAAAAAACGGCAGAGAGGATTTTTTTATATTTTTATTCGCGAGTATAAAACGTTGAAAGCGCCCACGTACGAGCAGCCAAGAAACGGCCACGAGGGAGAACGCCACAGCGTGTGGGACGGGGAGAACCAAAGCACACAAAGGCAATAAAAAAAGGGCGAAGGGGTAACAACACAAAAAAGGATTACGAAAGCAAGCACACTCCCATACACAAAAACGAGCTGACTTTAACCTTTTCTTCCCGTTTTTTTTTTCGTCTTCTCTTTGACAGTATGCAAAGGGAGGGGGGAAGAAGAGTACCGTAGTCCTCAAGAAAGGAACACAGAGAGCGCGAGAGTAGGCGGTTGTAAACATTGGGCAAAACCGAAAGGAGAGCAAGAAAACGAGACAGGTCACCTTACACCTCCTCACACTCCTGTGTCTACCTATGGTCGGCAGCGGCAGTATTACATGCCGCGGTCACCGATGCTGAAAATGTTCTCTGGCGGGTTGCTCTTTCCAAACCCCGATAGAATGCCCTTACCGTCTGCTCCGCTGAGCATATTTGGCTGGTTTGCAGCGTTCACGTTTGCGGGCGCAATCTCGTCGCACGGCGAGGGAGCCTGAAGGGCCGGCTTGCTAGTTGGCACGTTCCAATCAAAGACGTAGTCCATTGTTTCCCGTGGGCTCATGGAGTCTAAAACAGACTGGAGAAGGGCGTGGCACATATCGTATTGAGGAGTCTCCGCAAACTCCATGTTTCGAGCATAAAAGAGCAGGTGCTCAAAAACCTGAGGGCATTTGGCGCAAATCTGGCTATAGCTCAAATCAGCCTTGATCTGGCCGATCTTACGCTCCTTGGCCGACAGATCCTTGATGTTGAGGCCCGACCACGGAAGCCGACCACGATACATGTAAATCATGATATACACTAGTTGCTCGAGGTCGTCACGACGGCTCTGCGAGTATCCCTGATGCGTCCGAAGCGAAGCGAAGCGCGAGGTTCCCAGAAAGTACCGACCACTGAGCATATCACGGTGCTTGCCGTCGGAGCCGATGAACTTGGAGCTCAGACCGAAATCAATCATGAAGATACGATTTGAGAAAGAGCCTTTGCCCACAAGAAAGTTGTCCGTCTTCAGGTCACGGTGCACGTAGCCCACGGAGTGGATGTACTCGAGGCGGGACAGCATTTGACCTGCCAACATGATAGTTGTCTTGAGAGAGAAACGGCCCAATTTCTCGTGGAAGTCCTCGAGCGATGCCCCGTGCATGGACATGATCAACATGCGGTAATCGCCCTCCTGTCCAAAGTACTTCAGTGTTGCGATACCGGAAATGCCATCCTTCGTGGGGGTCTTCTGAATGTCCTGCATCACGCGCGCCTCGTGGAAGAGAAAAGAATTGCGGCCGGTATTCTTTTCCATCTTCACGGCCACCATCTCGTTGTTGGACGTCTGCACGGCCGCATAGACTTCCCCGAAGCCGCCTTTGCCAAGAAGCTTCGTGAGGTAAAAGCGTCCTTGAAAGATGGACCTGATGGCAGGTATCGATTCAGAACATGTCTCTGGCATCGTCGTTAACAAACACTTCTTCTCCCTTAATGCCAACCACACGCGTGTATGCAGGAAACAAGAAGAGAAAAAAGAGAAAAGGTGAAAAGCGCCGGGGAAGCGTGACGATTCCTGAGTCTGCTCTGCTGATAAGTCGGTTACAGAAGGTCGGGGGAGCCGCTATTGAGAGGCGTCTCGGCCCAAGTTCTATAACAACGCTGTTTGTACTTGCTGTCGGTATTTCGTGGTGTTTCGGGTGCGGGTACTCCTGCACAAGCGACGTAACGGCTGGTGGACGACCTGATTAGACCCCTTTAAGTATTCCCTTAAAGAGCGTGGGGGAACCGAGGTAGGTGATCGTGAGACCGCAGTCGTTGCCAATTTAAAAAAAAAGAGAGAAGAATAACAAAAATGAGATGAAAGTTCCCCAGAGAGACCACAACGCCCAACAACAAAGATAAGCATGAATGAGTACGACTGTACAGGCAGCGCGTAAGAAGGCCAAAGCATTCTCGCTCGTAAAACACCCACACATGCGGTCGAGTATCCGTTAGTACCCTTCACCCTCCGTACAAAGGAGCGCTGCGCAGCTTCCCTACAGGGATGCCAACTAACCCCAGGGACAACACATCTCCCAACACGCTGGCCAACAGAGCATACTGAACGCTCATTTTCTCCCTCTACTCTGTCCCCCGCGGGACCGTGCATCGAGCCGCATGCGTAGATGACCGGTCCCACCTATTGCAGACCACGTGCTTAGCTTGCTTGCTTTCGATTCGGTGTATTCTGTGCAAAGCTGGACATGGATGTATACGTCTATTTCTGTATCTGTGTCGACTATCCTCTCGACTCATTTTTCATGAAGTTCGAAAGAGAACACGTGAAAGAAGCTAAACCAACAAAAAAAGCAACCAAACAGACACAATGACAAAAACAGCCGGGCCAGCACGCCTCACGCTACAGCTGGCGCAGCTTCTCCAGCTGCTCTATCAGAGCGGGCCAATAAGATATGGGCAAGCGCCTCTCCAACTTGAAGTAGTTGCTTGGATTCAATGACGTTGCGCGCAGCCCTTTGCACAGTTTCTCCTTTTCCACTGCCGGCGTCGTGCTCGTTGTCTCGGAGGAGCGCGGAGTCGCCGGCGGGGAGTCATCGTCGTCCGCCATGTCCACCCACGACTTACCTTGCAGCTTCACCATGAGCGCAAAGCGGGGATCTGTCTCCATCTTATGTGCCACCAGCTGCTTATGATGCTCCTGGGCGTACATTTTTGCTTTCTTTGTCAAAGGATCGTACTCTTGGGAGATGAACTGCTGCAGCTCAGCCAGGGACATCTCCTCACGGACAATCATTGAATTTCGGTTATTTTGAAGAATCGCTGAGAGAATTGTGGGAAACAAAATGTGTCGCGCATTGGAGAAGTAAGTGATCGGCAACACACTGAGCATCGTTCCCAGGAGTGGCTTCTTCTTCCCCCACCCCATCATGTCTTGCAGCGGTGCATCGTCGAAGCACAGGTAGCCAACGAGCAGAATGCACTCGTGCAAGGTCGCGCGCAAGTGCAGTTGCCTGCCCGCTAACTTTCGAGAATCGCCCACAGCGGAGCCGCTGCTACAAGGAAAAGCTGGGAAGGTGTTCAAGGTAATACCGAAGTGCAGCGCCTCGGTGAAGGAGCCTTTGATGCCCTTTCCAGTCCCCCCCTCGGCGTCCTCCGCTGCTGGAATTGTCTCCAGCTCCTCGAGGTGGCCGTGAATAAACATAAAAAAACCGTTGAGAATGTGAAACAGCTCCGTTCGAGTGATAAGCACCTGCAGTGACTCTGCGGAGGGGGTTCGCTTCATGTCCCCCTTCCGCTCTTGCACCGCCTCGATAGCGGCCCCTGCATCCGTTGAATTGTCGTGCAGCAGCTCTTGGAACATCGTCAGCTGCCAGCGCGCGAGAGTGTTGAGGGTGCGAAATAGGCAGAAAAGTATAGTCACCCGCTCGCCTGATAAACTTGCATCACTCTCCCGCAGCGGCGAACCATTGGGCGTGAGCATATTCTGCAGCAGCGTAAACAGGGATGTCGTGATCTGCTGAAACCAGTGCCGCTTCACTTCTCCCTTTCGGCGCGTTACCCAACACAGCTCCGTGTGAATGATACAGAGGGCAGTGTAAGCAAGCCCAAGCTCGCCCTCCTCAGTGCACGTTTGAAGAACTGCGACGCAGATGCGGTGGATTCCCACAACCTCCATCTCGTTGAGCAGCTGGTCCCGTACCGGCGCCAACTTTGCTGATGCCTGAGCCTCCACACTAATACGCTCAAGGCACATTCCCAGCACCTCCATTGTGCTGCGGAGAGCCTCGGTGTTGTGCTGAAGGAGCAGCGAGTGGGCCTCATCGCGGAGACACATCAACAACAACACCGTGCAGCCACTCTTGATGAAGTGTAGCACGTTCTCCCTAGCCTCCTTTTCATCCACAAACCAAGAAAGCAAGATATCGGCTGCCTGCCGCATGACGCCAAAGTCACGGGCTTTGCGTGCTTCGATTAACACTTTGACTAGAATCTCGAACGCGTTGAAGTAGCGCACGAATTCGTAGTCCACATCCCCCAGACTTGAAGCGGTGATTTCACTCAAGGGATGCCTGCACTGCATCACTGATGGCGTCGCCAGAGCTGACGCGAGACGGCTGAAAACGACACGGAGCCTGCTGCGATTCAAATCCTTCGTGGAGTGCGTCGACATCTTTTGGTACGTGTGCGCGAATACTTTCCCGTGGTGCGCTGCTGTGGTGGACAGACGCGACAAGCGCGATGCATGCTGCTCCACCTCCTCCTCTGAAAGGGGCGGCATCATTTCCTCCAACGTTGGCCGAGCTGCCAGCTCCCTGTCACGACGCTCCTTTGCCTCACGTAGCTTCTGCTCCTGCCTCTCCAGTTTCTGCTGCCGCCTTTCTCGTTGCTCCTCCAACAGCTGGGCGCTCTGTTGAAATTTCTCCTCCGTCCTGCGACTTTTTGCCTCTACCTCAGCGGTGGTGTCAACATGATGTTGCTGCACCTTCTTCTCCCACTCTCGCGCCTTCTGCTGCTTCACCTCCTGATCCACTTTCTTCTGCTCGTCGACACGGCGCAGATTGTCAACGCGCTGCTGCTCCCGCTGCTGCTGCTTCTCCTGCCGCTCCTGACTTAAGTTTCGGCGACGCTCGGCAGCGGCCCGCACTGCCTCCTGCCGTTCCTGTGCATGCTTTTGGAGTTTCTCTCGCATCTGCTCCTGGTTATGCTCCACATCGCTCATCTTCTTGCCCAGTAAAAGCGCTTTGTTCTGCTGTTGTAGCTCCTTCGTGAGTCGCACCTCCTCCACACGGGAGTGGGCACGCTGGGCCCTCTCACGAGTCTGCCGTCTCGCCTCCTCAGCACGACGCATTCCGTTCTCCATCCGATCCAGTGTCTCCATCCGCTGCTTTGTTTCAGCCTCCTCGCGCCGTGCTTTGGCGCGCAGGCTTCGGGCATCGGCCACCTCCGACTTTTGCTTCATCTCTTGCAGAATATCGAAACGGCGCTCTTCAGCCTGCCTCTGACGTTCCTCCGCGCGCAGCGCAGACGCGTACCGAGCAGCCTCTACATCGCCCCTTGTTTGCGCATCTGCCCGCACCGGGGAGTGCTTGGGGGAGGTAAGCTTTTGCTTGAGGAGTGCAGCCTTGTAGTTTTGAGGACCCTGGCACACCGTCGTGGCGAAGGTACGCACCGCGTCGCCTAACCCGTCGTCAGCCTCTCTGTTTGACGGTGTCGCCATCGTGTTCACGGAATTGGCTTGGTTGCGCAGGGAGAGATTCATTCTGCGCGCTTCAATACGCCGTTCCACCTTGACGGTTTTGAGCGCCTTCAGGCAGTCCTCCGTTACGGCGATAAACTCATCTATATCATGCAAGTTGCCATGGTTCTCCAAGTTATACAAAACTTCATACACCACAGACTTGAGCTTGCCAATAAGCAAGAAGCTTGAAATCGCGTTTCCCTCGCCACTATTCAGTGTAGTGCTATTGACAACCGCGAAGTTGCCCTGCTTGGGCGTCCGAGCGTCTGGGTAATCGGCATCGCTGTTGCCCAGAGTAGACGAGATTGTGCCATCTAGAGCGGCACACCGACCGTATTCGGACATAGGGCCGGAGCGCACGATGTAAAAGCCAGGAAACGCAGCCGACAAAGAAAGCCTAATGAAGCACACCGGCACCCGCGGTGGCACCTGAACTGTCACTCGTTTGAAAGGATAAGTAAAATTCCTTTGGTCGTCTGTGAATAGGGCCTGTGTGAATGTGTGTGCCTGTGTATGTGTCTCACGTAATCACAGCATCGAGAAAGAGAAGGGTGGAAGTCAAAAGAAGCAGATCGCGATACCCACTAAACTCAAAGGCAGCCCCCCGCCCCCTTCCTCACACCTCCCGTATGACGTTGTTGCTGCATACACCACAATGACAGTTAAATGCCCTCTAGCATAAGAGGTGCAACTATTGAGACACGCTTGTGTCCACCGCAACGTATCACACAGCGTGCAATTCATCCATAGCATCAATGCCACCACCTGGTATCCGCGTAGCACTAGCAGAGCCACGGCCTGCATTGTGGCGGGGTGCAAGGGTAACATGCAATACATTCACCTCGAATGAAAATTGAAAGAAAATATGAGGATGATCGGCGCCAACCTCCTCCCAGGCACACACGAGAGAAAAAAAGAAATCACAAGAACACGCAGCCGCGTAACAATTTTTTCTTGCTATAAGGCTCTACGTGACGGTAATTTGTGTAAGATGTTCGTCACCACTACATGCAAGCTCGCAATACGCCTCGTCGAGACACGACGTTTTCCTGCGCAGAATGCTGCATGGCGTCAGCATCAGTATGTGGCAGGGAGGCTGGAGGCCCCTCAATACAACATGAGCAAAAAAGGACACACCAAAGAAGAAGAGGAGCACCGCACATCTCCACCGCTTGTGGGAACTTGTGGAGTCGACACACGGGGAAGCACTTTTACCGCAATCAAGAAAAACCGCAGAGGAATGAAAAACATCTCATAACGGGACCAGATGGGGAAAGACAGGCATATGATGAGAACCAGAGTTCTTTGGAGTACAGCTAAAAAGACGCATACACAGAAAAAAACTATGAACCTAAAGCACTGCACCGTCTAGCCAAAAATAAAGACGAGACCCACGCAGTGGAGAAGGCAGAATCCAAGGTGCTGCAAAAGCTACCGCGCGCTCGCTAGCTCGACAGAGGCCTACTTCCACTAGCGTTCTCCGGTCACACGGAGTCATTTCTACAGCAGCTGCGAAGTGGGCTCGAAATCTCTAGAAGCACTTGTTGTGGACGATGCTTGGGCCAGATTCGTCGTACTCGCTCTTCTTTACCCACATTGTCTGGAACGTCGTCAACGATGACAGAATCGAGCCACCAATCCACACGCTGTACTTGCGTTCCGGCGGAGCAACCACCTTCGGTTTAATCGACGATGGCGCCAAGTTCGAGATCTCCTTTGCAAGACGCTCCGGCAGATTACGGAACATGGTCGAACCACCCGACAGCACGATGTTCCCGTATAGCTCGCGGCGCACATCAATGTCGCACTTATTGATGGACTGGTACACCATCTCCGGGAAGCCAGGCGCTTCGTCCAGGCCAATCAGTGATGGCTTGAACAGCACCTCTGGGCAGCGGAACCGCTGGTTGCCCACCATCATGACGTTCCCGTCCGGCAGTTCAAACGCCTCCTCGTTCGCCGACTTTGCGCTGTTGGTCATCTCCTCCTCAAAGTCAAGCGCCACGTAGCACAGTTGCTCTTTTACGTTGCGCACAATTTCCTTTTCGGCTGTTGTCGTGAACGTCATTCCTGTCTCCATCATGATCTTCATCAGGTACTCCGTCAAGTCGCGGCCAGCCATGTCCACACGGCGCACGGCGTGCGGCAGCGAGTATCCCTCGTAGATTGGCACCGTATGCGTCACGCCGTCGCCAGCATCCAGCACAATACCCGTAGTGCGGCCGGAAGAATACAAAGACAATACAGCCTGAATTCCGATGTACAACGAGGGTACATTGAACGTCTCGAACATGATCTGCGTCATCTTTTCGCGGTTCTGTTTCGGATTCATTGGCGCCTCCGTCAACAGCACGTTGTGCTGCTCCGGGTTCACACGCAGCTCGTTGTAAAACGTATGGTGCCAGATCTTCTCCATGTCATCCCAGTTTGTCACAATGCCGTGCTCAATCGGGTACTTCAGTGACAGCACGCCACGCTTCGACTGGGCCTCGTCGCCAACGTAAACCGTCTTGTTGGCGCTTCCCATCATGGCCTGCATGTTCTTCGGGCGGCCAACGATGGACGGGAACACGTGGCGCGGTGCATCATCACCAGAGAAGCCCGCCTTCACCATGCCCGAGCCGTTATCACAGACGATAGAATTCTGCTCGTCAGCCATTTTCCTTCTTGCCAAAAAAAGGGAAATAGGATATTCGTAATAAGAAGTGCACAGCCAAAAGATCTACGACTCTGTTGAGCAAAAGTAGAGAGAGAACAGCATGAAAAATATCCAGACGAGAAAGTGTTTCGGAGAGAAATCAGCAGTATTACAATAGACACATAGTCATCATACCGTACATACGCGCGACCATAATACAGAAGCTTTACTCCACATATCACCCACATCAGCTTCCCTCAATATTCCAACACCTCATCGAAAATGCTGTCATAACTTGAGGAATCGCAGCGTTCATTTTTCTCCCCTGAGAGCAATCTATCACCTCGAGCGCCCTCTCCAACATCCACCATTGCACTAGCAGATAGCAACCTAGATCTCTTTAACGACCCCTTAACTTAAGAAAAACACAATTTCATCAACGACGCAGACGGGCACTTACACTTCAGCAACGAAGGGTTCGTCAGCCCAGACGTGATCCAATCTCCTTTCCAGAATCTTTTCCATCGACCCTCCTTTTACTCCCACTCACAAGACTATATCATAGGCGCTTTTCTGTTCTCTGTACACAATTTTCGCACAACTATTTACATGCACATTATCCACCATGATTACTGTAATTCAATGTATTCGAGAGCCACATAACGGTCTCTCTCGTACGACAGTTCACATCCTGTAAGCAAAGCGATACGCATGGCCGCTCTCTTATTACCGCAGTGATTACGTAGATCGCCACCTCATCCTATTTTCACGAGTTCAGATCCTGACCCTCTATGACCTCCCCTCGGAAGGGACCTCCGCGGTAGGCAACACAAGGGTCACTCCCTTATTCTGCTAACTAGCTGCAAACTTGAATTGCAGACAGACGTAGGGCACACCATTCGTACCCATACGCGTTTATAATTCTTGGTGAGTAACACAGCACTCAGTGTAAACAAATTGCTCGTCATTCAAAAATACATATATAGAAACCCTCTTACAAAAACAAACTTTTATTTTTCTTTTAGTGATAAAATTCTTCCTTATCCAATAAAAGTTGGGGTATATTCCCATAGGTTTTGCTGCAATTACCCCACCCAAAATCTTTGCAAAAAGCAAACTAGTTGCACCACCGACATCAGAAAAAAAAAAGTTAGATTCTCAACCACATGTAGAGCCCTCATGCACGAGGCATGTAAACTTCAGTAAAGGTACTGAAAAATGTTTCGAACGGCATCTCTGAGCAGTCAACCCAAAAGCAAGATTCCTCGATTGTTCCGACAAGGGAGAAAGCAAAGCGGGAAAGATCACAGCGACTACAGAGTACATTTCCGATCCAACGCTCCTACAAAAAAAAAAAAATACTTTGCTACGTGTGCTCTCGCCACACTTTCCTAAACAACGCCAAATCTGCAACGGTCCTCTAAAATACATCTACAATTACAACCTGACAATAATGCCGCACTCTTACAAACAATACTGCTTCAAGCAAATCACACAAAATAGTGCACACACTTGGGATTACACAAACAAATATAAACATGCACCAACAACGCACTTCCATTTCTCCGGTGGTTATATAACCACCTCACCATATCTTTTCTTCCAACCTCCATCTTCTCCCCCAGAGAAACATAAACACACACACACACACACACACACACACACACACACACACACACACACACACACACACACAACACAAACGCTCACTATTTCGGCGAAGTCCTGCACCCAGTCTTCTGCTCCAAGGATGCCAATAGAAGAAACTGAGAAAACAGCCCATTGTGAGGCGGGTTGCCTCCAATGCAAACAAACAAAAAAATAAATGTCTCCACAAACCCTACGCTCCTCACCTCCATGAAAACTTTCGACGATGCATCAACCGCTATAGACCAGCCACACGACAAAAAATACTGACTATCTACAAAGTCACCCTACAAAAGTTATTCTCCACTAACACCCATCTCCTGAAATCGAGCAAGTAAATAACGCAGTGACTTACAGAATATACGTATGTACAGATAAACTTCAATTGAGAAATACGCCTCGACACAAAGTCGATAGTAAATTCCCTCTACATCGCTCCGCATCCAAAGGCACTTTGAAGAAGCAAACCACTGCAACACTGACAAAAACCCTCCTCAGTGTAATCCCTAACAGAAAAAACTGTGTGCTTCACTGGGTGCATCATACAGTTTACCGTAAAACATGCCTCTTCGACCGAAATCACCACAGTATGGAGAGCAAACAATTAAAAAAAAAACAAAAACACTTCAAATATTCACCGAGACTTTGGCAAAGACAAATCACAACAAAATGAAAGACGCGGTAGAGTATCCTTCCCACACTAATTAATGAGCACCAGAACAATATCCCTATCAGTCCGCTCTTTTATCTAGACAAGACATTTCTCCTTACCACCGTCATTGTATAGAACACATCTTTCAGCTTACAGCAGAGTATGCACCCTATAGTGCAGAGAAAAACACAGCCATCATATGTTTATCGCCACTTCACCACGCCCACTCTTTCTCATTACCGATGTGCTGCAATACTACCAGTAGAGAAAAGTGCTTTGTCCACCTGCCCTTCTGTTGCACATGTGACAAACTCAAAAAGTGACGAAACAGTTACAGAAACCAATATACAACCCCCTTACTGCCTGCCCGCTCACTTTGAGTACTGCAAAGGTCCAGCTCCCGGGAACCACAAGTGCTACGCAACACGTATACGGGTGTCTATGTACCTCACCTGCTTCACGTATTTTTTTTTCTACTGGTATATACACACGTGTTGACAAGCCGCGCTCAAATAACTTTCTTTCCAGCATCTGCGTCTACATCCCTCAACACTCCAATAACCTATCGTACATAATAATACCCCTTTACAGAATGCACATGACTATGCCAGGACCCAGGGATAGCTTTCACACGGCAGAGCAACGTGGTCCACGAGGTTTGCAGCATAGCTACCACGCTCGTTGCGCGCAGACACACATATCATGACACCTACTACAAACATCAAAACAAGAACATTCAGTTCACCCCAACACATGCGGTTACCAGTTGACTAAGTCCCTCGCACTTCATGGTCATCCAGAGGAGGGGGGGGGGTCCAATTAACGCAAGGAATACAGCATGTTACGGCATGGTACCTGACGTTTTCTACTGACGTTACACACCTGTAGTGCTTCTTTCAGGCGACAAGCGTAAAATCCTGTTCCTTCATCGCTACAGCCCGCTGAAGGCGCAGCTCACAA